>CM067299.1:62842824-63442824 GCA_034231615.1 Meghimatium bilineatum | reverse complement strand
TGTATTTTATGATCAATATATTATAAATAATAGCTTCTGGCTATCACAACCTCTATCCTATCAATAACAGTTTCTGGATATCACAATACATCTTACCAGTAACAGTTTCTGGACATTACATCTGTGATCAAAGTGGGAATTTAGAGACAAAAGACATTTTGTAGTGGTTCTGTAAAAGAATAATGAAAATGCTATGGATTATCAGGAAATCTAACGTGAAGGTTGTTGAGAGACTCGAGGGAGAGGCTCTGTTTAGTCAATAATATAATATATTGATAATTATCGTGTTATGACCACGTCGTGAGACAAGAATATCTGGAGAATTTAGTCGCATCAGGCATGCTAGATGACAACAGGGACAGAGGATAACATTGTAAGATTATAGTACACACTTTAACAAGAGGAAACAGCAGGGATATAGAAATAATCATGATGTATGTCGTATACGTACCTGAGACGATGGGTGGGATGAGGTGGAATCGTGACAAGAACCGGGACATCATAGTCTCCCTTCTACTGTTATCTATAGACCACCGACCCGTGGAGGTGACAGATACTTATGGGAGCGTAGCATCAGAGCCGGACCATCATTGTCTCCCTTCTACTGGTATCTATAGACCACCGACCCGTGGAGGTGACAGATACTTATGGGAGCGTAGCATCAGAGCCGGACCATCATTGTCTCCCTTCTACTGGTGTCTATAGACCACCAACCCGTGGAGGTGACAGATACGTATGGGAGCGTAGCAAGGATGGACAGGTTACAGTACAACAGAGCGCCGATGTGTTTACAACACAGCGAAATCATCACTATTATCTATTATCATCATGTGAAGTCTCCGTATCGAAGATTGGTTCATCTCATATTACATTCCAGGGCACATCGTTGCAGGTGTGATAGATTAATACAGGTACTGAAATCTTATGGTTTCAAATGATTTAGTCTTCCTACTACACTTAAAAGGACAGTAGTCATATTCTATGTACCGTAAGCTACAGGATCAGGGTCCCGATATTACACGGTTGTCGGTTTTTAGGTACCGAGAGGTAGCGACACTACGCCAATCGACGTTTAGTCACATGAGTGTCAGGCAATCATCATACTGGAAAATATCATCATTAGTGTCTTCACCACTACTATTACTACTACTGCTCCTCCTCCTCCTACTACTACTGCTGCTACTAATACTACTACTATTGCTATTACTACTACTACTACTACTATTTCTATTACAGTTACTGTTGATGATGATGATGTTCGTCCGTCGTGATCGACGATGACTAAAAACTCAACCATATTAATAATAACAATAAATAATAAAATAATAAAAGTTATAGTGCGTTTTTAAATGACTAGCAAGTCAAATGCGCGCGCAAAATGTTCTTTTACAGAATTAACAACAATAGAAGGTATCTGTGTGAGGTTGAGATGCTTTTTCTTTTCTACGTGTCCGCTTCTGTCTTGCAGTATCTTGTATGAATTCTTCCGCCGCTAGTGCTCCCGTTTTGATGCTGTAACGCCATGCTGTTCTGTCCTGAGCGAGGCTCTCCCAAGCGCCTACGTCAATGTTAAGATGTTTCAAGGATGACTTGAGAGTGTCTTTGAAGCACTTTTCTGTCCACCAGCTTTTCGAAATCCTGCCTTGAGTGCTCCATACTATATTTGTTTTGGCAAACGCGAGTTCTCCATATGCAAAAGATGGCCTGCCCAGCGTGCTTACGCCTTCATAAGTATTGTGTGGATACTTATTGAGGTTGATTTTTCCAAGACCTCGTAGTCTGGTACTTTGTCCCACCAATGGATGTTTAGTAATTTACGTAGGCAGGTAAGATGGAAATGATTTAATTTTCTTGCATGTCTAGCATTGTCTGTCCACGTTTCGCAGGCATATAGTAGGGTTGGTATAACAGCAGCATGATATACTTGTAGTTTGGTGGTTGTTCTTATACCTCTTCTGTCCCATACATTGTTGCGTAATATGCCAAATACAGCACTAGCTTTTGCCAGTCTATTGTTAATTTCCACATCAATGTTGACATCGCGAGAGAGAGAGAGAGTGTTTCCAAGGTAAGTAAAATTGTCGACTACCTGCAGTTTTTCCTGATTGACGATGATGGAAGTAGCAGTATGTTGGCTATTTGATGTTGCTTGGTGCATGACTTCTGTTTTTTTTAATGTTAATAGTGAAACCAAAGTTGTTGCAGTCCTGTGAGAAGCGGTCTATGGTTACTATTACCACTACTATGACGACTGCCACACACTGGTACTACTACTTTTACGAAAACTATTACTAATATTTTAACCACTATCAGTACTAATACTACTACATCCACTACTATTATAACTGCAGTCGCAGCCAACGGTCTTACGCTCCTAGATTGGATATATATACAGACTCGGAAAACTAGCAGACGAAACTATAGGTACCCATCATCTCTCACCCGTGTTGTGAGACCATATAACCACCACATACAGTCAGTACGACATGTCTGCGATGACTCAAAGATTACGTATCATGGCATGAAAACAAGTCGAAACTAGTTTGTAATGATCAGCGGTGATATCTCATCTAGTGAAATCTATAGATTAGCATTCATCAGTGGTACGAGTACCTCGCGCGCCTAGGGATGAGTAGCAGGGGTCTTATATACACACATATGATGAGAGGGATGACCAAGAGTCTTATATAAACCAATGCGATGAGCAAGAATTAACAACCAGAATGAGCAACAGTTTTCTCTTATATATAGCCAGACGTCATGATGTTCTCTAGTTATATGTAGCCAGACGTCATGATGTTCTCTAGTTATATGTAGCCAGACATCATGATGTTCTCTAGTTATATGTAGCCAGACGGCATGATGTTCTCTAGTTATATGTAGCCAGACGTCATGATGTTATCTAGTTATATGTAGCCAGACGTCATGATGTTCTCTAGTTATATGTAGCCAGACGTCATGATGTTCTCTAGTTATATGTAGCCAGACGTCATGATGTTCTCTAGTTATATGTAGGATAAGACATGAAATAAGATGTTATGAGACCATAAACTCGCGGCCAGCAGACTCGGACCGATTGCGCGACTATCCTAGTGTTCTCCGTCATCGGGTGAGATCATCCGATCCGGTTTGCCACGATCACACACGGTTGGTCTGCTTCTCGATTCTACGTTCCTAGAACGACACCGGATTTTGCCACCTCCGGCGTTCCATTTGCCTTATTTTGATCTATTATCACGGATTGACATTCCGGAGTCACTATTTGAAGCCAGTCATGGAGGAGATATTTTGCTGAAAGTTAACTCCCGGATTGGCACCCGGAGTCACTATATGACACCATTCCCGGAGTCAATCCGGAGTCACTATATGACACCATTCCCGGAGTCGATCTTGCTAATAGGTAACTCCGGAGTATTCGAGATTGACTCCGGAGTCAATCCGGTGTCACTATATGACACCATTGCCGGAGTCGATCTTGCTATTAGGTAACTCCGGAGTATTCGAGATTGACTCCGGAGTCAATCCGGTGTCACTATATGACACCATTGCCGGAGTCGATCTTGCTATTAGGTAACTCCGGAGTATTCGAGATTGACTCCGGAGTCAATCCGGTGTCACTATATGACACCATTCCCTGAGTCGATCTTGCTATTAGGTAACTCCGTAGTATTCCAGATTGACTCCGGAGTCAATCCGGTGTCACTATATGACACCATTGCCGGAGTCGATCTTGCTATTAGGTAACTCCGGAGTATTCGAGATTGACTCCGGAGTCAATCCGGTGTCACTATATGACACCATTCCCTGAGTCGATCTTGCTATTAGGTAACTCCGTAGTATTCCAGATTGACTCCGGAGTCAATCCGGTGTCACTATATGACACCATTGCCGGAGTCGATCTTGCTATTAGGTAACTCCGGAGTATTCGAGATTGACTCCGGAGTCAATCCGGTGTCACTATATGACACCATTGCCGGAGTCGATCTTGCTATTAGGTAACTCCGGAGTATTCCAGATTCCAGATTGAAATCCGGTGTCACTATATGAAACTACTTCTTTGGTCAGGAAAGATCTTACTCATTGGTAACTACTCACATATCCGTAGAAATGAAATTGGAAAAGAGTAAAATTAAATAACTATTACGGGCCATTCAAACAGTGTAAGAAAATTATTATTCAAGATCAGCTGCGAAGGTTAATTAGCTGTTTACATTAATAGTTCCATTGGAATGGAATTGTTGATTACGTTACATCAATGGTATGCCATGCACTGTTGTTATTATTTTGATCCTTAGGAATTACCAAAGATTACCTCTTACTTCCTATGTTTTAATGGCATGATTGCTCTAGACCGTTATTTCATACCCAGAAGACGTCTCGGCTGTTTGCAATGTTTTGAAAAGTCCCCTTCTCAAAGGGGGTAATTTCTAGGAATTGTGTTCATTTTTTACCTTTTCACAATATTAAAAGTTGAAGTCATAGGCTTCAGGTCCCTTGCCAATTACCATTTCCTGCCAAGTGCCCATAGCAACCAAGCTCTTAACCATGGTCAGAATCATAGTATGGGTGGAGCAGTTAGCTGTGCATGCCCGCAATCACAGGCGACTCTCCAACTATGCAGTGCTAACATGTGTCTGGGCTCTTCCAGGGAATTGTTACGCCATACACAAAGTTGTTTTTCAACACACTCATGCTCCATCATCTACTGAGAGTTCAATGTTGTATAATGGTCGGTATAATAGTGAGACATTTAGACTTTCCGCATGCGGTTGTCAGACATTAGAGAACATAAAGCTATAACAATCATTCTTCCTATACAATACAATTGTGTGTTTTCACTACTAATGCACTACTTAAGAGATATGTATTGAAGTCATAGGCTTCAAGGCCCCTTGCCTTAGATATATTATACTTAAGAGATATGTATTGAAGTCATAGGCTTCAGGCCCCTTGCCTTAGATATATTATACTTAAGAGATATGTATTGAAGTCATAGGCTTCATGCCCCTTGCCTTAGATATATTATACTTAAGAGATATGTATTGAAGTCATAGGCTTCAGGCCCCTTGCCTTAGATATATTATACTTAAGAGATATGTATTGAAGTCATAGGCTTCAAGGCCCCTTGCCTTAGATATATTATACTTAAGAGATATGTATTGAAGTCATAGGCTTCAGGCCCCTTGCCTTAGATATATTATACTTAAGAGATATGTATTGAAGTCATAGGCTTCAGGCCCCTTGCCTTAGATATATTATACTTAAGAGATATGTATTGAAGTCATAGGCTTCAAGGCCCCTTGCCTTAGATATATTATACTTAAGAGATATGTATTGAAGTCATAGGCTTCAGGCCCCTTGCCTTAGATATATTATACTTAAGAGATATGTATTGAAGTCATAGGCTTCAGGCCCCTTGCCTTAGATATATTATACTTAAGAGATATGTATTGAAGTCATAGGCTTCAAGGCCCCTTGCCTTAGATATATTATACTTAAGAGATATGTATTGAAGTCATAGGCTTCAAGGCACCTTGCCTTAGATATATTATACTTAAGAGATATGTATTGAAGTCATAGGCTTCAATGCCCCTTGCCTTAGATATATTATACTTAAGAGATATGTATTGAAGTCATAGGCTTCAGGCCCCTTGCCTTAGATATATTATACTTAAGAGATATGTATTGAAGTCATAGGCTTCAAGGCCCCTTGCCTTAGATATATTATACTTAAGAGATATGTATTGAAGTCATAGGCTTCAGGCCCCTTGCCTTAGATATATTATACTTAAGAGATATGTATTGAAGTCATAGGCTTCAGGCCCCTTGCCTTAGATATATTATACTTAAGAGATATGCTTCCTCATTACTATTGCAACAATTAAGAGACACACTCAATCGTAGATTTGAAATAAAATATAACAGAAGAATCATCAGAATATAATTGATCACAGAAATTACGAATAAGAACAGTCTGAAAGAACTGAAAGGAAAAGAAAACAGGCTACGGAACAAGGTTCTGTTTAGAAAAGTACGACATTTTGACCATACCAAAGGATATTCTTCTTCTTCTTCTTCTTCTTCTGCGTTCGTTCTCAAACTCCTGCAGATTAGCAGGATGTAGTCCGGAGAACGGAATGCGTTGTGTCATGGTTTGCAGCATTGATGCGATATCTGCGCCTTTCGGCCTGACACATCCGCCTTCAGCATGGCTTTGGGTCACAGACCCTATATGGAATGGGACAGCCAACTCCATCCCATAACCTCCTTAGTCGCCTTTTGCGACATGCCTGGAAGGTAAACAGCGTTGCTATTCTTTGCTCCCCTTTTGGGCCCCGGCGACACACGGGCGACCAAAGGATATGGCCATAACCAATTAGAAAATATCACAATGGAGATGATGCTACCAGGGCAATAATAAAGAGGTAGGCCACGAAATAAATAAAAACTTATTGCAAGATATCATAGACTACCCGATCATGACGCTCACAGAAGAGGCGGATGGGCACAAAATAGATAGGAATTTCGATGGGCTGTGGTGACTGCTACATCATATCCAGGCTATGCGACTTCGTGATGATGATGAATAATTATGAACCAAATATGAGATCGTACACTATTAACACATTTTGTCCGTGTGTATTTATTTAGATATGTGTATTTAGTGTGTTCTGTTGGTGACCTTTACATTCCTCTCACAGATATATCCGACACTGTCACGGTGAGGTACAGATCGCGTCTGTGACGTCCAAGATGCCAGGTTCAAATTCCGTCTCATGCAGTTGTTCACCCTGACCCTTCAGATATCATTAACAATCAACTGAACGTAAATACTGTCCAGAAAATGAGTACAGTTAAACTAATGGATCGATGGCTACATCCTGAATAGCATATGCTACCAATTTGTACATGTGTGTTCTGACAAAGATATTGATAATTTACCGAAACGCCGACTTTTTTGTATATATGTTTTACGTATTTAAGCTTAGCATTTGTTTGTTTGTGGCTATTAAAGTATATTTTTTATCGATTTTTATTAAAGTATGTTATTTGATCAGTCACAAATTCAATTAACTCGAAATTGCTCGCTATTCACAAGTCAGCCTGAATCGTAGGTCATCTAAAACATATATTTTCTACCCTTATTGTACTTGCAATACAATTGTCTGTACGAGAACCATTAACCTACGCTGGTTATTATTTCTTTCCACAGCCTTCTATGTCGTGTGCTGTCAATCATTTTGGATACTATGTTCCCCCATGCCACAATGCTAGGTTGTCAAGCACTTTACACTTTTTTGTCTCCCCTTACCCTTTTCGCACTTCAACTTTCCTGTTGTTACAATGTGTTCTATCTTTCCTCCTCTCATGATGTGTCCAAAAACTGTGGACTGCCCTTTTATGATGCAGACAAGCAGCTCTCTCATTGATTTAACGTCTTTCACAATATCTTCATTGCGCTTTTAATCTGTACACGGTGTTCTTAACATTCTTCTATAAAACCGCATCACTGCTGAGTTGAGATAATGTTTTACCATTCTTCTAAGGGGCTAAGATTCAATTCCATTCATCCAAATTGGTGCTATATAACTTCTAAGAACCTTCTTTCTCACCTCAATTGACAGAGATATATTACATAGGGTGGTCTTCATCTTGTGAAATGTTGTCTTCGCCTGGGAAATTCAGCATTTGACTTCTGTAATACACCTTACAAACGGATACATCAACACACTCGGTAATACTCACTGACTCTCAAAGCATGTTGCGTAAGATAGAGCAGCGCATGCTAAGAAAAGAATGGTGGGACTTATTGAACAACTCAGTTGTCCAAAGCATTACATGGATATGCTGCCCTGGTTATGCTAAGGTCAGAGGATACGAGAAAGCCGACTTATTGGCGGGAAATGCGGCGATAGACGGCACATTGATGAGAAGAGATAAAGAAGTCTTAATGAAAGCAGTAATAAATTCATTTCAAGATGCAGATGATGTCAATGAGGTTGAGAACGTACACATTCAGAGAATGTTAGAAATGGGAGTATTCAGAGGTAAGGGAAGGAAAAGTAAATTTTTTTGGAATGTCCCGAAGATAACACAATCAACACCTGACCGGGACTCTGAATCTACATACACTGGGATGGCTACTGGAGCGGAGGGCGGAGCACTTATGGGAATGTCCCGCGAGTTGTGAAGACAGTTTCTAATCAAGAAGAATACACCTTCCATCGGATGTTATTAATGTATCTCAATATTTTAATACGTTGACTTACAAGCTTCACGTCAAAGAAGTGCATTCCGATTCGTAGAGAGCGGAGTTGTGTCTAAGTTTTTATCTAGGGCTCTAAGGGGCGGTATTACAAAAATCGCCAACATTTATTCGGGGAGGAATACGCTTGACAGTAGCTCACAAGGGAGAAGGGGGTGTTGACAAATGTTGGCTTCAACAATAATGTTTCTATACACCAATTAAATTGTTTGAATTTGTCGAGCACATTTTTGAAAAAAAAACATTTTTATTGCTAAAAATATATTTAATATATTTATGGTGAGGTGGGGAGGGTGGGGTGTTTGGCCATAATTAAACAGGGGTTTCCTGAACTCTTGACAGTTACAACAAGATAAAGGTAGGTCTCATGGAAGCAGCCTGCATTCGGGAACGAAGGTAACTCTTCATTTACTAAGGCGAACCAATTCTTAGGTGTGGCAGCCAGTTCCCTTCCTGACTGTGTACCTTCCCCAACTCATGAGTCAGATACCCATTTATAGCTGGGTCGACTGGTCGTGTCGTGTCAAGCAAGAAATCCCTATCCGGATTTTATTTTGTCCGGAAGTGGTTTCGAACCTGGCACGCTTTAACCTGGTGACAGTAAGTAAGCTCACTATCAACTAGACTACCGCGCTTCTCACAAGGAAAAGATGTGCATAAAAATGAACAAATAATTATTGGCATAACTTATAAGTTCTTTTTACATGCTTATTCAGAATGTAATATAAACCAAAGTAACAATAACACACAAAAACTAACTTCAGATTACAATTTAAAAAGCAATATTATCTTTACAAAACTCATCTCAGAATTAACAAGTCTAGTAAATTCACAAACTTTTTCTCACAAATCCAATAGACATATCATTTTACGCGATCTTCAAAAACTTACAAAGGAGACATTGATTTTTTTGAAAACTATTCCTTGGTTTTAGATTAGAAACGTGAAAATTTAGAATTTATCTTCAGAAATTTGCTGGTTAGACAGTGCAAGTTATACTCGGAAGTTAACAGTAAACATTTTGAACACTCTAGACCGTTATGAAGTTGATTTAGTTGCTGATTTTGGAGTTTTAAGGTTTGTTAAACAAGTAAATGTGGATGAGTTAGATGTGGGTGAGTGGGTATTCAGGGAAAATTGACACAAAAGTGAGTTTATTTTAGGTAGGTGGTAGCATGATCAGAAAGTGTGAGGCGATATCTGGTGTTGTTATAAGGAGGGATATATCAATGAGGTCATAAAGATGGCATTTTCAGATAGTCTGGAAGCAGTCAGTGTAAAAATATTACCTATGGATTGTTCATCATAATGTGCCGTCCGCGCAACAAATGTTGACTGCAACGGACCTTCATCATCCTCTGGCTCTTAATTTTGTGGTGCGAGATGATGGACTTTAACCCGTCCATCTCATGTCCCTCAGACTTGTATCTCTTCCTACCTCTTGCTCGCCGCACCTCAACTCTACCCACAACTACTATCTTCAGCAATGTTTCAAGTATTTTAATACGTCCAACCAATGGACTACGAAGCTATTACATGGCAGCTTCTTGATAAATAAATAATGACCGTATAATGTAAGGAGAACAAGTGCAGAGTATAAAGTATAGTATACTCCTGTCATTAGCTGTGAGGATGAGACCACTTCAATACTACATTACACCAGCTATAATAATTATATGGATGCGAATCTTGGAAAATAAATTAACAGGTGAGTAGAAAATTAGAGGCAATAGAGATGTCGTTATATGATGTGTTCTTCTTTCGCAAGCGAATATAAACACGGCATTGAAAAATGTCAGGTTTGGTAATTTTGAGTGCTCAGATGACATGAAAAAAGTCAAATTAGGTTTGGTGTTTTTGAGTCGTCAGATGACTGAAGAGTCCAATACCGTTATGAGAAACGTGTTGCAGTGGGAATAGAAAGGAAGAATGTCCTGAGATGAGGGGAAAACAATCTGGCTTTTAGAATATCGTGCAGTGCTATACTTATTAGAAAGGTTTCTATACCTGCACTGATCTGACCATGTAATCTCTCTCGGCGGTTATGAACTGTGGTTTCCCAAGAGATTGGGTCAACGCTGCAGAGCTTGAGCTATTTCAAGTAGCCCTTGAAGCGTTGTTGTTATCTGACCTACACTTGAAAGGTTGGCTACGCACAATTTACCATAGGAAGAATCTCGTTTGGTATTCAAACTGTGTACCGGCCCAACAAAGTTGAGACCTGATCAATAAAGCGTAGCTGTTTTAATATCAGACTTTTAGCGTGTCTCTTGATCGCTATAAATATAATCAGCAGGAGCTGACGGAGTCAAAAATACAAAATATACTTATTAATATCAGAAATATATACTCTTTTTGACGACGTCATAGCAAGGCAAGAACATAGTGTGAGAACATAGTTCAAACAAGCAAGATTGAAAGCGAGAACGACAGTGTGAGAACATAGTTCTAACAATCAAGATTGAAGGCGAGAACGACAGTGTGAGAACATAGTTCAAACAATCAAGAATGGAGGCGAGAACGACAGTGTGAGGACATAGTTCAAACAATCAAGATTGAAGGCAAGAACGACAGTGTGAGAACATAGTTCAAACAATCAAGAATGAAGGCGAGAACGACAGTGTGAGAACATAGTTCAAACAATCAAGAATGGAGGCGAGAACGACAGTGTGAGAACATAGTTCAAACAATCAAGAATGAAGGCGAGAACGACAGTGTGAGGACATAGTTCTAACAAGCAAGATTTTACGGTGCGAACGACGTGTGAGAACATAGTTCAAACAATCAAGAATGAAGGCGAGAACGACAGTGTGAGAACATAGTTCAAACAGTCAAGAATGGAGGCGAGAACGACAGTGTGAGAACATGGTTCAAACAATCAAGATTGAAGGCAAGAACGACAGTGTGAGAACATAGTTCTAACAAGCAAGATTTTACGGTGCGAACGACGTGTGAGAACATAGTTAGAACAATCAAGATTGAAGGCGATAACAACAGTGTGAGAACATGTTCTAATAAGCAAGATTGAAGGCAGGAACGACAGTGTGAGAACATAGTTCAAACAAGCAAGATTGAAGACAGGAACGACAGTGTGAGAACATAGTTCTAACAATCAAGATTGAAGGCGATAACAACAGTGTGTGAACATAGTTCTAACAATCAAGATTGAAGGCGATAACAACAGTGTGAGAACATAGTTCTAACAATCAAGATTGAAGGCAGGAACGACAGTGTGAGAACATAGTTCAAACAAGCAAGATTGAAGGCAGAAACTAAAACTGAACTAAGCCACATCACCACTCCAAGGTGCTTGCCCTGATTGGGGGATGGTTGGGGCCGACGATGACGTTGATGATGATAATGATGATGATGATATAAAGCTATTTCTTACAGCTGATAGGAATTGAACCAGGTCCGTTCTAGTGGCACCGAATCGTTTTGTAACGCAAGTAAACAGGTTTTCTTTACGGTTTTTTTCTCTAGAACGAACCTGGTTCAATTCCCATCAGCTGTAAGAATTATTATCATTTATCCTCATTATTCTTACTTGAATTTAATGTAATTTGTATGATTTTTTCCACGCAATGGAGGCACATAATGGGATATGCGTATATCTAGTATCACTCACTTTTCTTTTACTCTCACATATGATCTGATGGTGTTCATTTCTTTAGACTGGGTCGATTTACGATTCGATCAAATGAAAGGCTACAAACAATTATGACCAAAATGAGAATGTATCACGCGTTTTGAACGAGATAGATACATTCATTAGGAACCAACCGTCAGCAGTGTGGCACAACTTACTAACTCTCGCCGACACCCTTAATTTAAAAAGTGTATCTTATCTGTACTAAGTTTTCTAAACGTTGCTATGTGTCACATCGTTGCTATGGACGCAATGCGTTAAAATCTTTGAATTCTAAAAGATGTTTCAAGTTCAAATGGAAATGAACATAGATCCATTTTTAAAAATATTAGAATTGCCAGCAATGCCAATAATTTATACCGGAGCTGCGAGCAGTAATATACAACTCTTTCTTATTTTTGTAACATAGCATGCTTACCTGAACCTGATACACTTGAAATATTCAGTCAATATATTTTTATCATGGAAAACCATAAATAGTTTATAACGGACTTTTTTTTTATCCATTCATTATTTTTCTATTTATTTCTCTTATTTTTAACCTCTCTTGATCTTTTTCCTCATTATCCTACTTTCATTCACTCTTTATCTTTCTCCCTCTTTCTCTTAGCTACATCCTCTCTTTATCTGTCTTTCTCGTAGTTTCATCCACTCTGTCTCTTTCTCTTTTATTTTCCCTTACTCTTTATCTTCACTTGTGGTTTCATCCACTCTTTACCTCTCTCTCTCTCTCTCTCTTAGTTTCATCCATCTGTATCTCTTTCTCTTAGTTTCATCAACTTTTATCTTTCTTTCCTAGCTTCGGGCACTCTATCTTTCTTTCTCTCTTAATTTTATGAACTCATCCGTCTTTCCTAGTTTTATCCCATCTCTCTTTCTCGTATTTGTATCTCTTCTTTATATTTCTCCCTCTTTCTCTTTATTTTACCAACTCTCTAGTTTCTCTTTTGGTTTCTCTTTTCTATCTCTTTTAATTTCACTCGTTCTTTCTTTCAAATATAAATCTCATTGTCCTACAAATGATAACTATACAAACAATCGGAAAGCAAGCACAAATGATGACCATACAGACGGTCGTACGGCAGTCCAGTTAGTGTAATTTCCGAGACAAAAAGTCAACACGTTTGATGATCGGACAGCAATCTAATGTAAATTTCACAGACACATACTCACTACCTTTCACGGCCGAAAATCAGGCTGGTGTAAGTTTCAGAGGCATATAGTCACTACGTTTCACACACGGCTGCTTACAGACACATAGTTACTACGTTTCACACACGGCTGCTTACAGAGACATAGTCACTACGTTTCACACACGGCTGCTTACAGAGACATAGTTACTACGTTTCACACACGGCTGCTTACAGAGACATATAGTCACTACGTTGCACACACGGCTGCTTACAGAGACATATAGTCACTATTTTTCACACACGGCTGCTTACAGAGACACATAGTCACCTCGTTTCACATACGGCTGCTTGCAGAGACACATAGTTACTACGTTTCACACACGGCTGCTTGCCCAGACAGGCTTTATGGAGAGAGTTAATTCCTGATTCTTGAATAGAAACCAGCATTACGACACCCATGATATTCCAGTAGGTGCACTGCTATCCGTTCCAGCAGGCATCCAAGTGTATGCCGAATCAAAGTCGCTGTCAATAGTCAGCGTTGAGTATGTGATCTTCGTAACTTCCCAAAGCTGATACACTTTCTGCCCTCACCCCTGGTTATCCCTATATCTGTCATATTTTTATACCTGCTTAGTATCCATTATCGTCTTCTTCACTCGGTAGTAAAAATATGCACAGTATCACCTCCATTATCATATTCTCCAATCGGTAGTAAATATATGCACAGTATCACCTCCATTATCATCTTCTCCAATCGGTAGTAAATATATGCACAGTATCACCTCCAGCATCGTCTTCTACACTTCGTCGAGAATTAGTGACTGTCCTTAATAAATTGTCCTTATCTCTCTTCAGTACTGTGCAATCAACCACCACATTGCACCCCAAATAATATGCACGTTGCCTCTGACCAGGGCATTATATTCATGTAATACTTTAGTAAATACTTTAATTTAATGCTAGTTATTCAATAACGTGATACAATACTTCCTGAACATGCATCTTTCAATCTTCGCAGCGTGCTTTGGGAGTCAGAGTGTAGCATTGTGTGGGAACATATTTCATTCACCAACTGAGAGCTGCAGACACTGCTTTTATTACGACTTTCATGTTCGATGTTGTAATGCTGCAGTCATCGCTTTTAATACCACTGTCCTGTCCCATGTTCTAGTGGAGTAGGCAGACAATTTTTCAAGCACATCACCTCCCCTATTCTTATAGGCAACATACCCCTTCCACAACTATTTGTTTCTCTATTGAACTAGATATCTGTATTCTAATATACTTTATTACGGAGAAAGTGTCTTACTCTGAATGTCCTACAGTGTCGTTGATATACACATCAAATACTCTAGTTGTTCTAAGTATCATGGATATACACAACATCAAATACTCTAGTTGTTCTAAGTATCATGGATATACACAACATCAAATACGCTAGTTGTTCTAAGTATCATGGATATACACAACATCAAATACTCTAGTTGTTCTAAGTATCATGGATATACACAACATCAAATACGCTAGTTGTTCTAAGTATCATGGATATACACAACATCAAATACGCTAGTTGTTCTAAGTATCATGGATATACACAACATCAAATACGCTAGTTGTTCTAAGTATCATGGATATACACAACATCAAATACTCTAGTTGTTCTAGGTATCATGGATATACACAACATCAAATACGCTAGTTGTTCTAAGTATCATGGATATACACAACATCAAATACGCTAGTTGTTCTAAGTATCATGGATATGCACAACATCAAATACTCTAGTTGTTCTAAGTATCATGGATATACACAACATCAAATACTCTAGTTGTTCTAAGTATCATGGATATACATAACATCAAATACTCTAGTTGTTCTAAGTATCATGGATATACACAACATCAAATACGCGAGTTGTTCTAAGTATCATGGATATACAGAACATCAAATAATCTAGTTGTTCTAAGTATCATGGATATACACAACATCAAATACTCTAGTTGTTCTAAGTATCATGGATATACACAACATCAAATACGCTTGTTGTTCTAAGTATCATGGATATACATGTACACATAATTAAACACACTACTTTTTCTGCAGTATCATGGATATACACAACATTATTAAACATACTGGTTGCTGTAAATATCATATCATCATCATTCAGTGCCGTCTCCGCAACGAAGGTTGGCTGCAACGAATCTCCAACATCCCCAGTCTCTTGGCTTGGTGGTGCATTCTGCTAGACTGTAACCTGTTCATCGTGTGATGTTACTCTCCCACTTGTATCTCTGCCTACCTCTCACGCCTCCCTTTGACTTTGCCCTCAAGTAAGGTGTTCAATAAGGTATCATGTCTTTTAATGTGACCAAAATATTTTATTTGCCTGATCTTTATTTCTCTTAGTAGTTCTTTCTTCATATTAAGTGTCTTTAGCACTTCTTTATTTGTTTTCTTCTCTTTCCATGATGTTCTTCCTATTCTTCTATATACCCACATCTCAAAGGCATCAATTCTGTCTTCTAATTGTTTATTTAGTGTCCATGTTTCTGAGCCATACAGTAAAATAGAGTAGATATAGCATTTTATAATTCCCATTTTTAACTTGTTTGTAATTTGTTTAGATGTTAATATTTCCTAAGTATCATATACACAACATTATTAAATATACTTGTTGCTGTAAGTATCATGCACACACACACAACATTATTAAACATACTGGTTGCTGTAAGTATCATACACATACACAACATCAAACACACTGCTTGTCCTACAATATCATGGATATTCACAGCATTAAACACACATATTTTTTTTTATTTCTGCTATTGCCTTTCTTGAACTACATAATTCGAATTAGTCCTAACTTCTCTTGTCATTGTTTATTCTTTTATTTACTTTTGTCCTTAGTTAATATGTTGTACGTAAGTCTGTCTCCGCGATGGAGAGGAGATACAGAACGCACCTGATACGGTCAAGATATCTGGTTCAATTTCCTTTCTATTCAGCTGCGTATAAGGACTGCTCAGAAAGCAATGACAACCAAATGAACAACGTAGAAAATCACCGCAGACTACAAATTTTGAGTTGATCTTTAAGTTCTGAATAGGATACGATACCCTTTTTTTTTATCCGTAGGAAATGCAGCTGTCTTAAGCTGATTAATTTCTCATCACAATGAGGCATCACTTCCCTAATCTGCTTGAAGATATCCCTTTGAGCACTTCTCATTCAGCACCTCATTTTCTTTTCAACGACAGAATCAGACTTCAAACATGTCAGACACAAGTAGTTTGTGTTACATATTTCTCAATCAATTAACGCTCGTGTTGATATCTGGTGTTAATTAGTCCGGCTCTGTGCCGTCATGATACAGAGCGAGTCTGTGACCGCCAAGGTACCGTGTTCGAATATCTCGACAGGAAAATGTGTATCCGAACCGTTCACAAAGCAATGTCAAACTACTGAACGTTCTGACAAGAAAAGAGTCTAGAAAATCATTACAGTTAAAACTGCTGGGTTTTGATGGCTAAATTCTGAAAAGGATATGCTACCATATGTGTGTGTGTGTGTGTGTGTGCGCGCGCGTATGGTGTACATGCGTATATGTGTGTGTGCGCGCGCGTGTTAATCCAGATTTGATATACGAGCAGTGAACATTGAATAATTTATGTTTTCGCAGTGCTCATTAATAGCGTTGTATATACGACGTAGTTCTTTTATAATGTTTACGTATAACAGGGCTTGCCGATTTTGCAAACGATCTTCCCTTATACATGCAGCTATATTTCATTCATAAATGCTTGCTCCTTTTTTGATAAATTTCTCGAAACCTCTTTGATATATATGTTTTTCATTTTTTTTAAAAACATCTGGTAGGGAAATATCGCTATAATAACATTAGGTTTAGGAATGTTGATTATCGTCTTTGCACACGGGAGATGCACAGATCCCCGTTTCAGTAAATCTCTCAGGGTGTAGATGCTGATGGTTGATTAAGTTTTCTTTCGGAAATATTCGTGACGTATTCTCTCAATGCGACAACGATTCTTACTTCCACTGTACGCAATCTCGTCACTGACTCCTCATAAGTTCATTGACCGCAAACACGTGCAATCGTGCAAACTCTCGTAGTACATTGCATGTATCTGTTCTGTTCATAGGTTGACCACCAGATATGAAAGTAGAAACAGCCATCTTGTCGACTCGCTTCATAACTGTGTGCCTGGGAAAATAAGGTGAAAAGTGAATTTCCACAGTGTGATCCAATTCTTATTCCTCTCCGATGACCTCACCCATTGCCAACGCACATTACCTGTTTTGCCTTTCGTACTCATTGAGTCACTCAGTATGCATGGGTAAAGGATATGCTTGCGATTTCAGCCAGTTTAGGACCTCAGTCACGGCGAACACCTTCTTCGTTAGACTACTTATATTTGCGGCGGCGACTCCACTGGCTTCGTAAACTATTCTTCCACGTGATCTCGGCAATAAAAGTCGCATGCGCACCGTTGGTGGTGGTTAGCCGACACATCTCCATAACATGATCGACATGTCGCCGAAAGCACAAAATGTAATGATTACGTTCTGACTACATTGTTTTCTTTCATCTCCACAGACGGTGTTGTACATTTTGCAATGTGATTTTGCTAAGGGAAGACCATGTTGCTGCAGCCTTCACTTGGTTGATCAGTGCCTAAGAAACAACGCCAGGAGGTGACACGGTTTAATTTCTTCTTCTGTGCTTTGACGGTTTCTGTTCAGTCCTTGCCCTGTCTGTACATTAGGATATGGGGGAAGGGGGAGGCGCGTAGCACAGTGGTTAGGGCACTAGCTTCGTGTATGAGTGGTCCTGGGTTCATTGCCCAGTTGATGCGGAAATGTTTTTTCAGATCGCAACGGCTCCCGGGTCAACCCAGCCTTAAATGGGTACCGAATTAATCAGAGAGAGAGAGAGGAGATGGCTACCGTCCTCATATAGTAGAGCCATTGAAATGTGAGATCGCTAACATCTTACACCCCTATGACATTACTAAATATTATGGGTAATTTTACTTTAGTTTTTATATCAGAATATTGTCCGCACAGGACAGTGTCCAATCTCTATCGTCATGTTGCTACTTCACTAACTTCGTAAACTATTCTTCCATGTAATCTCGGCGATAAAAGACCCATGAGCACCGTTGGTGGCGGTTAGGCGACCCATCTGGGCGGCCTTTGCTGGCTATCTCGATAACATAATCGACGTGTCCCCGAAAGCATAACTTCTACATCATCTGTGCACTGTGTGATTGGCACAGTGTGCTCACTGAACAAGACAGGTGAGAGAATAGATCCCTATAAATAATTTTCAACTGTATGTATATCCAAATCTTAAAACAGATGTCTCCCATTTTCAAAAACAAACATAAACAAGAACACCAAAACTACACTATATAAAACGATCATCATATTATTACTATTGACCAATGTCACACGTAGACACAACAAAAGACAACAGAAAACTTGCTACAACAGAAATGACTTGTCTACGTAGAATTCTCGGAGTAACAATAAGAGACAGAATCAGATATGAAAACATCAGAAGACTAAAATACACAATGACAATCCTTGATTACATCCGAAGACAACAAATCAAGTGTTTCCCGCATGCTTCCATCCTACCATCAGATAGTATGCCTCAAAAAGCATAACTGTACAGAAACGATGGATACAAAACCAGTGGAAGACCATACAAAAGATGGATCGCAGAAATAAAAGAATCAACGAAAACAAAAATATATGCAGCACACAAAAAGGCCGTCATGGGAATTTTTCTACCAATGAAACTGAAATAAAGGGGTATAAAGTAAAAAGAAAAAAGAAGATATATTGCCATTAAAATATGTTAATAATGGTGAAGTGGATACTAGATTGTCAATTTCTGTGATATTGTCCTATGTTATGTTATGTTATGTTCCTCCAGGGCCATAGGCGGCGCATAGGGCAGAAAACATAGCCTTCCATTTCTGTCTTTGTGGTGCCAGGTGTTTCAATTGTTGCTTGTTGTTTAGGTTCATTGACATGCCTTCTCTATTAATGGTTCTTCGTAGAGTTTCTCTATGTCTCCCTCTTCTTCTTACTCCAGGTGGCACCCAATATAGTGACTGCTGGGGAATTCTTAGGCTGTTCATTCTGAGAACATGGCCGATGTAAGTCCAACGCCTTTGTCTAATGAAAGAAGATATATAGGTTTGTTTGCTTTCCTCTCTTATAGTAGTGTTAGATTTAAAGTCACTCCACTTAACGTTCAGAATGGTACGTAGGCATTTGTTTTCAAAGGAGTCGAGTCTCTTATCTGTGGCTTTTGTGGCTTTCCAACATTCGCACCCATATGATAGAATAGGGATGATGTTGGAGTTAAACAACTTGAGTTTGTGGTGTTTCTTAGTGTGTTTGACGTCCAGATGTTACGTCGTTTATTGAAAGCACCCGCTGCAAGGGCAATACGGTGTAAAATTTCTTTTGATGAGTCTCCATCCAATGCTAGATTGGTGCCTAAATATGTAAAATTGTTGACTTTTAACTGTCTTTTAAGTGTGTTGACTTTCAAATTGTCCTATGCGTTATAAATATTGTGTTGTAATTATCATATTTCTCTATCTTTGTATCAGCTATTGTGTGTATATCATATTTTACACATTTTACATTAGTTATTGTATGTTTGTATATCATAATTTACACTCTACATCAGTTATTGTATATGTGTGTGTCATATTTTAACACTCTTTGCATTAGTTATTGTATGCATGTTTTTCATATTTTACACTTTTTGCATTAGTTATTGTATGTGTGTTTCATATTTTACCCTCTTTGCAACAATAATTATGTTTTTGCGGCCTATAGCGATTATCCATAGATTACATCAACAGTTTTAAAACGTTCAACAATTGTTGTCAGGAAGGAATGGGAAAACGGACAAAATTTGCCGTAAAGAAATTATGTTTTTATATACCAATTTAAGTCTTTCAATGCGAAATACGTCAAAAATATTTTTTTAAACATAATTATTTCGTAATTTATCTGTTTTAAAAATATGTTGAGAGGTGGAGGTTACAATTTTGTTTTGACATACTAACGCCATGTTTTCTTGGCAGTTATTGATAACGGGGGAGGGGATGTCAGAAATTGGCAACAAATTATTGACGTAATTTATGGACAGCCCCATAGGCGTATCTGATGTTACTGATGGAATTGACGTATATTGATTACTAATGTACGTGAGTAACGATAACAGACATAGCTATTTTCGCCTATGATGTGCCGTAAGATACTCAACATCTGTTGAAGGTATAAAACACTAAATGTGAGGTAGTGATGAAATATGTATTTGTTAGCATGCTCAAATTGCTGATGGGGACGTCATCCCGTTCGCGTGAAAGAGCTCCATCTGCCAAAGAAAAACTTTATACTGAGAACCCAAGACTTGCTTCAACAATGGCGGTTGACAGAATAAGCGTTTTAATGAAAGGCTTAAAGCGTTGCTAACTCACTTGAAAAGTAGACATACATTCATGGAACAAGATGTGATTGATTGACTCACTTGTAAAGTAGACATACATTCATGGAACAAGATGTGATTGACTGACCCACTTGTAAAGTAGACATACATTCATGGAACAAGATGTGATTGATTGACTCACTTGAAAAGTAGACATACATTCATGGAACAAGATGCGATTGATTGACCCACTTGTAAAGTAGACATACATTAATGGAACAAGATGTGATTGATTGACTCACTTGTAAAGTAGACATACATTCATGGAACAAGATGCGATTGATTGACCCACTTGTAAAGTAGACATACATTCATGGAACAAGATGTGATTGATTGAAGCACTTGTAAAGTAGACATACATTCATGGAACAAGATGTGATTGATTGACTCACTTGTAAAGTAGACATACATTCATGGAACAAGATATGATTGATTGACTCACTTGTAAAGTAGACATACATTCATGGAACAAGATATGATTGATTGACGCACTTGTAAAGTAGACATACATTCATGGAACAAGATGTGATTGATTGACTCACTTGTAAAGTAGACATACATTCATGGAACAAGATATGATTGATTGACGCACTTGTAAAGTAGACATACATTCATGGAACAAGATGTGATTGATTGACTCACTTGTAAAGTAGACATACATTCATGGAACAAGATATGATTGATTGACTCACTTGAAATGTAGACATACATTCATGGGAGAGTCTGACAAAAGATATTATTGACAGATGTCACGGAATAAGAAATGGCGTAGCTCCTGCAGAGATCCCCAGACATGCTACTCCTCAACAAAATTGTGCTACAAGAAAGGCAAGAACCACTTCTTATCTCAGACACTCCACCCACACATGTTCAGTGTGCGGAAACAAATGTAAAGCACGCATAGTACTCATTAGCCACAGTCAGACACGTTACAGTTATCTTTATTATCATCTTCTTGATCATCATTTTCATCATAATTTTCTTTATAAGCTTCATCTTCATCATCATCTTTATCATCGTCTTAATGCCAGTTGAGCTCAAATAATCTGTCGACGACTCCAACGGACGAATAAGACTAGCCAATACAGATATAGAAATATCCTCACTTTAATCAAGCATAACTAACACCAAATGGTTTATATTTGTATTACATGGCTGCATTCAGCATTATCAGAACCAGATGGTTTATGTGTGTGTTACATGGATGCACTCAACATTCTTAGAACCAGACCGGTCCACTGTGCATAACTGATATGCACATTTATTCAATCAATCGCATTAATACCTCAGATACAATTACTTTGTTGTTAATTGGTGGGGAGTAAGGATGGGGGTTTATGATTTTTTAAAGCATAGCTACTGAATTTCCAGTAGATCTTTCTTTAAATAAAACTTTTCAAAGATGGAGGGGGTGGTGAATCGTCATTTTGTTTGCTTGTTTTGCAGTACTAAATTCCATTTTTATTTTCCTGAAGAATGGCGGAATAGGAGTTTGAGTGTTACAACCTTGTGGAAGTTATACACATTGACTCATATCAGGGATCTCTTCCTTCTAGAAGCTAAACCGCAACAATAGCACAATACAGCAACTGTCGACAGTGAAACATGGAACAATTTGTCATATGATATTGTTATATAACTCATACGCGCATGTGGTTGTGTCTGTGGGTCTCACCATTGGCCCACTAGACAAACCACCCATGCAACCGGAAACCTTAGTAGATGGCATGCCGCTATATTGAGGCTCTCTTATAGAACCTTTGTAGCATGCATGCCTTCTATACAATTCTAGACCCCCTCCCCTTTTGAGGCTCCTTCAATAGGTATGCACTAAGCCGAAAGCTAATGTCTTCTGGATATGAAATAAAGCTCGGAAAACCACCCCACTGCACATAGGAAGTAAGAGCTAATCGCTCACAATTCCTAGGGGCTCTCAAATAAACTGAACTCATACAATATTCACTCCCTCGTACCCAATGAAAAATCTGGATTGCTTTCTTGTTTGTATTCAATAAAGAGTATCTCTTATGATGAGATGCGCCTCTTTCAACAGTAAACTTTGGTCGAATTAGGTCATATATTTTCTTTTAAACATAAAAGATATTGGAAGTCGCGGTTCTGGTAATCTTGTCATCACGATCTTTATGGATTTGTTACCAGTGAGAAGTGATTACTCAGTGTCCTTTAATACAGATGGCCCGTTAACTCTCGGAAGAAACATTGATACAAAAGGAGGTCACGGGGCTGTATGGATGTATGTAGATACGCATTAAAATTATACCCAATTTGTCCGGCTCTGTGATGGCGGGGTACAACGGCGTCTGTGGCTGCCAAAATACCAGGATCAAATTCCGCCGCAGGTAATTTTGCATGCGGACCGATCACAAAGCAACGGAAAACTACTAAACGCATTTCTATTACCTAAGAGATCACTACATCCAAACAATGTTCGATAGCTGCATCCTTTTAATATGATATGCTGCCACTTTTTTAAAAATATATTAATTATATATACAAGCCACATGCATGATAGTCCAGAAGGGCAGCTGTCAGAAATCTTTTGAAATTAAAATAGGAAACAGACAAGGATGTTACAAAATTGTCTCATTGTTATAGATTGTGTGATGAGACAAGAGACTATACGAAGAAAAAAAAAGAATATTTTTACGGATTTTGTAGATGACATATGTCTACTATCACACAAATAATAGTACAAACAGGAAAAAACAGATAAGCTGATAGAAGAAGATACAAAAACTGGACTTCATATCCAATGTAAGTAAAAATAAAAGGAAATGAGAAATATTAACACACAAAAATATCAAATGAATTAAATTGCCAGATGGTTGAAGAGGTACATAATTTTACCTATGTTTGATGCAAAATTGGCAAAGAGAGAGGGTTTGTCATGTGACGTATTCCTTCCAGAACGTTGTCTTCCCAATGAACTCTCTGAACCTCTCTCTGTCTTGGGCGATGTGGCTTGCATTTTCTAGCGATGTATTCATGTTATCTTTAATGTCGTCAGTCCATCGTCTTCTTGGTCTGCCCTTTCTCCTCTTCCCAGGTACTCTTCCCTCCATTATTTGTCTTTCTAAACAGTTATGTCTCTTTATATGACCAAACAGGCGTAGTTTTCTTTTTGTTATTGTGTTTAGTAACCAACACTCTGGAATCTTCAATGTGTTTATAATATCTGAGTTTCTGATTTTATCCTTCCATGATATTCTAAGTATCTTCCTGTAGCATTTCAGCTCGAAGGCGTTGATCCTCTTTGCCGCTGTTTTACTTAGAGTCCATGTTTAGAGAGAGGGACAGACCAGATTTTGACAACATAATTAATAACGCAATGTTTTCTTTCAAGATGTGTCATTTAATACGGAATTTCTGAGCGTTGTACTAGAGAAAACAAATGTTTCTTAAAAATTTAAAGTATATGTTGCTTTGTGGCTCTCAAACATGACATATAACCATGAAAATAACATCGATAAATCACATTGATAATTATCAAATGATCGTTGTTTACTTGGCATTACAAGGCCAGAATTAAATGTCTGGATATCAAATGTCGATAAGTTTTGGAACGGATGGTGAAGATAAGAGTTACAATGAAAATGGAGACGTACTCCCAAAGAGACCTAGGAGTATAACATGACTCTCTGGATTATAACTCACAGGATAAGAGCAGAATCGGTAGAAAGAGGAACGCCTGGCGATTGGCAGTAGAAGGAGATATCAAATCAATTTGGACTTTATCAGCGCATGTGAAGAGGTCAACGCAGCACAGAAATCGTTGGATAGCGACAGTTGCATCCTTATGCTTCACATCAAACTCAAATTATAAATATGTATACATTCAAATATAAAGTATAACATAACAGACAGCAGAGATCATGCTACACAAATGTCCCAACTTTATTGTTCACAGAATGACAATCAGGCACATGGGTATCCCTGCAACTAATGGAAACACCTAAACAAAACTGCTTTATACGTGCCAAATATCGATCTAAATGCAAAGTAAATGATCGCAGAAGAACAGTATATATCGTATACATGTTTACTTAAAACATGTTATAAAACAAATGATTTGTTGCATTCGGTCCTTAAAAACTATTTTCATGGAAGAAATTCAGATAAGAGCGAACTTTCTGCATTTTTTTTTATTAACTGACGTCTGTTCTGTTGACTAAAAAACTCTGGCACATTGCTGAAGAAGAAAATATAAGCATAAAAAATCCAATCAATTTGAGATGTGAACTTTTCATGTGAACCTTGATAGATATTTGCAATCTCTTGCCCGCTACAGAGAAGGTTTATAACAGAAACACACATGCAGTCGCGCATAGAGTAATGCATTCTTAAGGGCTTCTTTGAAAGCTGTGAGAACTAGCTGATATCAATGACATTCTTAAGATTGCTGCAACGACCTGTTAACTTTCCCGCGGTTTGACGACGGTGTATACATACAATAAAGTCCAAGAAATCTTCGCACACTGTCCTCTTCTTCTACATTATATTCTGTTTCTGCTTCTCTTTTCTGATGTCGACATTGGTGATTTTTGTGAAGGGGGTGTTTTGGTCAAGTAAATCTGCTTCCTCATAAAATTATTGTGAATGATAGAATGTTGATATATCAACCCATTTATCTATGTATCATCTGTCTATCTACCTATATATTTATGTATCTATCTATCTTCTTTTTCTTCATCGTTCATTCTATGCACATGCATAGGCAAACTACTGAATACATTTGCATTGCCTAGAAGAATCACTACAGTCAATAAATGCTTTTCAGGCTACGGAGTGAAAAGGATATGCTACCTTTTTTATTTATCTATGTATCTGTCTATATCCATCTATAAACTATCTTCCCTCCTCTCTCTCTCTCTCTCTCTCTCTGTGTGTGTGTGCGCGCGCGTGTGTGCGCGCGCGTACTTGCGTGTCTATATATCAATATATCTATTCAACAACGTAACTGGACATTTTCGCCTCCTGTGCTATCTCTGTCCCTGACGCCTGACTGACAAAAACTAAATTCATTTCGGTTGTGATGCCCCTGTCGATTGCTTTTGGCTTTCCCATTCAATCTAGCTTCACAGGTAGCCGGTGCCTAGTTTCTCCACTTCTATCTATCTTATCTATATAATTCATCTATTTTTTCTATTCATCTTTATGTCTGTATATGTTTTACACAGTCCGTTTCACGAAGGTCTGAGTTTTAATTTACGTTTCAAAGTGAAGTTCACAGACTTTGTAGAATTGTATCCATATGTGTAAACTGTATAATTGGCAATGTCTGTACATCCGTTTCTTATTTTTCCTCGAAATATTTTATTTCTTTTTGTTCGTTCTCATACTTGTTCAGATTTGTTTGCATATTTCAACATATAGTCCAACGATGTACCTAGCACGGCTATATTCTTAATAAAACTTGCCGCTTATTAGAGGATTAATAAGCTATATTTAAGCATCGCAGCTAATTGTTATGGCATGTACAAAGTTAAATTTTCCAGAGAACAGAGGTTAGCATTGAAAACAAAGATTTGTGAAACACTAGTCACAATAATATATATATATATATGACAGTGATTCCAACTACAATGATTTCTCTAGCATTTTAGTAATATTTAGACCCAGAAGTATATTCTACACGTGTTTCTTGCATGTCTTAACTGATATTATAGCACTGGAACCTCTCTTTTCGGGGACTAAACATGCATCCACAAATCCCATAACACAACCATGGCTGCGAGACAATAATCCTTTTACGAGCTCGGTTACTTAATTGAGATTACCTGCATTGTTTTGTTATTGTTTTGGTGTTTTTTCCAGAAAATTTGAACTGTCAAGAAATTCATACATATAGTTAAAATGATTTATTATCACTATCTGAGAGACTCGCTAACATCCAATTTCTATAGTTTATTTGTAAATATATTGCCGCAGACAGACATGGTTTATATCGTTGAAAAGGCGTAATGTATTGACTTAACTGCTGTTGGGCTACCCCATAAGCCTATGTACTCCGCTCTCAGCGAAAGTACACCACTGCCGAGAGTACCACTCATAGCATATAGCCCCTTAACTTTCAAATGATAATCTCCAAGGATCTTAGAAGAAATCTACTTTATAAACAATACGCTGCGAGACTGCGAATTCGGAACTTCTTGAACACTAAGCCAATAGCTTAATCACTACACCAGGAAGATAGAAGTTAATCGTCCTAGAAATAACTACTATGTCTGTGACGTGTCCTTATTGCAACTCTGTAAGCCTCTCGATTTTGTGCTAGTTATTCGGCCGTTTCGAATGTCGTGTTCAGAATAATATCATGTGTCCATAGTAGTCTTGGCCTGCCTCCTGTTCTTTTTCCTAGAAATTGTCCCTACTTGATTAATATTTCGAAACTATTGTGTATCTTATATGTTCAAAGTATGTTAGTTTTTTTTTTTTTTTTTTTTTTTTTTAAGGAGCAGTCATTTTCTATGTTGTGGTCTTTGCCAACGTCTGTGTTTGATCATCTTTCTGTCCATTATATTCTTTGCACCTTTCTATAACGTTTCTTTTTTTTAATGCTAATATTTTCTTTTCCATTCCGGATGTCACACAACAATGTTACCATTGGAAAAAAATATAGTTTCTTGATAGTTGTAACTGTGTATTTTGTTTTTATGTTTTCCCCTTGCAATAGATTTTCCATCTGTTTTTTTTTTAAAATTTTTTAAATTTTGTGTGTAGGGTCATTGCTAATCTCTTCATGATCTCTGCTAAGCAGTCGTCTGGGGGTGTTGGGCTAACACATTTTCTAGCTGTTCTATGTCAATGACTATTGTATGTGTGAGTTAATTTCTGTTGACATACATTGTATGTGTATTTTTTCTGCATTGAGGAAAAGATTGTGTGCTTCGCTATGATGTTTGACTGACATAATCATTTGTTCTAAACAAGCGGAGCGGGGCTTCTTGGTATTATGGTGGTTTAATCTGCCTACACAATTTCTGAAATCTCATGTCCTTCGATATTAAAGGCTTGAAACTGTTCATAATGCGGATATTCTAGTACATTTCGCATGATATTTCTGCAGATATATTTAATAGATGTGGTGAGATGATACATCCCTTTCTGACTCCTTATTCGATCTCAAACCAGTCAGTTGTTTCTCCTTTGAGGCAACAGAAGTCTGTTACTACTGAAAAAGTATTTTTATGAGCAGTATGAGATGGTGTGGATTGCCCATACTTTCCATTATATTCCATAATTTCTGGTGTGTTAAATGGTAAAATCTCTTTGAACAAGACTATATAACAGATGTATATGTCTGCAATAAACTCTCTGCAATTCTCTATAATATTTCTCATTTTGAAGATGTGATCACAAGTACCTCTGTTCTGTTGAAAACTGTATTTGGGTAACTACTATAACTTAGTATCACTATTAGCCCAATTGAATTCACAATCTAGATTAGGTTTACGCCGTGGCATCTCTCTTAACTACAGTCGTTATAGCACCTGCTTCATAAGTTTCGTGGTCCACCTGCGACTACCAATGTTAGTGAATTATTTTTTCACTCCAAACTGTTCTCAAAGTCGATATAGGAAATTGATAACAGATCAAATTTGGAAAAGTTAAGACGGCGGACATGATGTTGTCTTCGTCATTGCTAGGTGTGCATTTAGTTATACATTGTAAAATACAAGATGTGTCACACTCTCCTTGGACATAATGTAAAGGTAACTATGTATCAGGAATATAGAAAAGGTAACTAGAAATCAGGAATATAGAAAAGGTAACTTGGAAGCAGGATCATAGAAAAGGTAATTAGGAAGCAGAATATAGAAAAGGTAACTTGAAAGCAGGAGTATAGAAACGGTAATTAGGAAGCAGGAATATAGAAACGGTAACTAGGAAGCAGGAGTATAGAAAAGGTAATTAGGAAGCAGGAATATAGAAACATAAAACAGAATGTAGCAGACTGGATTTGAACCAAGATCGTTCATTTGATACCTATTATCCTCATGGATTGAGTAAACACGTTTCGACAACTTCACATAACTATAAAATGAAGCAGATTTAGTCATGACATCCAACCTGTATATTTTCAAGTTACTATGACATGGACCGGCCTCTCGAGACGCAAACAATAAAAGTACACGCATAGTACACATGTCTGTACATTTTTCGATTACCATAAAGGCATTTACACCTACAGTAACTTTTGACGGTGAGCTAGCATGCAGTAAATGTGAAAGTTTCACAGTGGTACACCAGACTAACCACCACTCACCTGGAAACTCCTAGTACATGCAGCGCCGTGTTTAGACTTTATAAGTCCTTAAGCTATTTGAGATTTGGGGCCCTTTATTTTATAAGTCCAGATATTCTATGTCAGTGCCAAAAATAATTTGTTGGGGGCCTCCAAGAAAGTGGGGACCCTAAGCTGTAGCTTGTTTAGCTTATACGTAAATCATGCACTGAGTACATGACATACCAATATACTGAGGTTTTCCTCTCTCGAACGTTCTACCGCATTAAATTTTCCCAACTATATTTTTACCCACTGTGAGATATCTAAGCACTGATGGAGTCTTCAGTTCAGTCAGTTCCTCTTTTGCCAAGTTTGGCACATAGGGCGGATGTCATAGTTCTCCATGCCTGTCGGTCAGTTGCTAGGGATTGCAGGTCTTGTGCATTTATGCCTGTTGATTTTAATTCATTCATAAAAGTTCGTCTGAGCATTGTTTTTGGTCTTCCATGTTGTCTTAAGATTATTAAAAGTAGTCTTCAGATTATTAAATAAAGATCTAGAGAACCCTCCCCATTGTGCAAAAGGTAGCAAAAGCTCTTTCGCTCGTAATTATTGTGAATGAACACAAGCAAATTCACATTAACAATCACAAGAGACTGTTCAGTAGAGATCATACAATTAATAATAGCCTCACATAAAAGAAACACATGAAAAATGTATACAATTTTGCACAAAGGAAAACACATTTATATTTATTACGAATTCTATTTTATTTGTTCCAGTGGCAACACGTGTTTGTGGAACAAAGACAATAAAATCCGCAATGACAAAGAAAGCATTAGAAATGAAATGCTATAGGTAAAGGTAAAGCTAATATGAGTTACGAACCAACGTCATAATACGCGGTTTTCCATAAGTGTTCAGCTGCCTAGTCTGTCGTTGACAAGAAACTGCATGACTATAGACGGTTACTGAACTTGCTATGAAATGATGTCGCGATTCCTCGACTTTCGCAGAATATACACAATGGTATCCTACTTCATGGAATGAAGAACCAATTTTCATTTTCTCAAACACGAAAAACAAGTGGATTAGAAACTAGGGTTTGCTGGTTAGGAGGCGAATGACTGAAAGCACGTTCCACAAGCTAGGTCAAACCTCAAAATTATTATCTCAGCAAATATATAACGCATACTCTTCTTCTTCTTCTTCTGCGTTCGTCCTCAAACTCCTGCAAATTAGCAGGATGTAATCCAGAGAACGGAATGCGTTGTGTCATGGATTATAGCATTGCTGCGATATCTGCGCCTTTCGACCTGACACATCCGACTTCAGTATGGCTTTGGGTCACTGACCCTATATGGGATGGGACAGCCAACTCCATCCCATAACCTCCTTAGTCGCCTTTTACGATATGGGTGGAAGGTAAACAGTGTTGCCATTCTTTGTTCCCCTTTCAGGCCCGGCAACACACGGGCGATATAACGCATATAATTGAAATTGTGCGTGTGTTGATTTGAAATGGTATAGACCATATGAATAAAATTGTTACTCAAAATACAACCTTTGGTTCTAGTTTTCTTTCATATGCGCTATAGATCAGAAGTCTATTTGTCACACACGGCACAAACACCCTTATGAGATGCTTTACAATAAATTATAAGACATTTATACATGATTGGTTAATCATAAAATTGACATGATTTAAGCATGAAATTGTACTATTTTGTACTCTCGAGCACAAGACAGACGATGTTTAATTTTGTATCCGTTGTTACGCTCAAATTCTCCGTCAGAGGTGCTTCAACATAAAGTTTGTAGTTAGTAGGAAACATGAGTTCGCGAGTAAAGTTTACGCCATTAGAACACTAAATGTCAATGCCAAAGACTGTTACGACTATCTAGCATACAGATTATTTAAGAAATCATTTTCAACAGGTATTATATCCAAACATGTTGGACGCCATACTGAAATAGTAGACACAAAATTAGACATAAATTGCCTATGCTTAATCTACTCACAAAATCTGTCTGAAGTGGTAAAATTTCTTTTTTCGATCCACATTAATTAGTATGCTGGCAAAAACCAAATGATTTCATTCGAGTATAAAAACTGGACATGATACACAAATATAAACTATATATTTATTAGATCTAACCAAAAATAACATCTAATGCAAAAAGCGGCATTAATAAGTTAGATGTTTAATCAGATAATTATATTTGTTGAAGAGCAAAGCTAGTGAAACAATACAACATGACACTATCGAAGCTCCACTTTTAATTTTTTATGAAAGTGCTAAGACTATCTCGACAGAGACTATCGCAACAGAGACTATCTCGACAGACAAATAAATTGGTAGCATATCCTATACAGGATGTAGCTAACACTCAGCATTTTTGGCTGTAGTGATTCTCTTGGCAGTATTTACGTTTAACATTTTTCCATTGCTTTACGAACAGTCCGGATGCACAACTGCCTGAGGCGGTTTTCGAACTCAGCACGTTCGTCGCCACAGACGCTCTCTGTACCACGCGCCACAGAGCCAGGCTCTCAACAGATAGATAACCAAAAACTGATGTCCGCAAAGACCAATGAAAATAGAGAAATAAAACAAGATAATATTGTTGAGCACATAAATAAACAAATACTTATTTGTCTTTTTATTTCAGTCCGCAGAAATTACGAGCAATATAGATCTTGAATCCTTTTTGTGCCATATGGAGTATTCTCCAGAGCTGTAAATCGTACCCAAAAATCCCCAAACTATAGACGCTGTGTTTAGACAGTACTTTGAGAAGAGGTCTCCTATTCAGAGAGGATTTTAAAAGCTAACATAATTGCATATGTAAAATTATGTAAGCCTTCCACAAAAGTAATGCAAAATAAGATAAACAGGTTACAAGGGAATACCTAAGAACAAATCTAGATAAAAATGTATATAAGAAAAATGCAATAAAATAAAACATGACAATTTTCCTACATTGCGGTCCTATTGGGACCCTTTTCAAGATGCACACAAAAAAACATATTTAACAAAAACACTATATCATAAATATATTAACTGCTAAAATGACTTGATCCTCTTCTCATACCAAAGAAACAAGATCAAGTGAAAACAGCAGAGCGTATCTAATAAATATCGCATTGAGTGCATTCAATACGCGGTCATGAATTTGCACACTATTGGAAGATACACTTCCACAAAGGGAAGGATTCACTATATTTGTACACTAATATTACCAGCTTGTTATATATGATAATGGAGACAGCAAGACAGATTTAACAGAACTGAGATCTTTCGAAATAGCAATCATGACAAAGTTCTGTAAACTATACGTCACAAGTTCGTGTTTTGAACGGGCCCGAAAGTGGATCAAATAAATAGAGACACTGTTACCTGTCATGCACGTCGTAAGAAGCGAATAATGAGGGTTTTGTGGAATTGACTGTCACATCCCATAGAGGGTCAAATGACCAAGAGGTCATGCTGAAGTCAGATGTGTCCCGCCGGAAGGCGCATATTTCGCGTCTAGAATTAAACCATAACACAACGCATTCTGTTCTCTAGACTACATGCTGGAAATCTGTGGGAGTTTGAGGACGAACACAGATGAGGACATCATCATCACGTGACATAATCTTTCCAAAACGTAATCTTCCTTATAGATCTATTGAATTTTCCTCGGTCTTGAGCAAGTTGCCCTCCTCCTTATAAGTTAAGGGCACATTGACAAATTCATGCATGTCTTGTTTGTCGGCCTTTACCTCTGTTACCACCATCCCCTCCAATATCACTCTCTCCATACCGTCATGTCTTTTAACGTGACCGAAAACAAACTAGCTTTTTCTTTAATATTGTGGTCAGAAGCCATACCCTCTTGGACGCTGATTGTGCTTAGCACCACTTAGTTTATTTTCTTTGCTGTCCATGGTATTCTCAGAACTCTTCTGTAGCACTTTAATTCAAATAATGTTATTCTTTTGGACAATGTTTTATTTAATGTCCATACTTCGCATCCACATGTCGCCACTTGAAACACACATGTTCGCAATAAGCACAATTTAGTTCATATGTTAGTAATCTGCCACAATTTCTTTAGCTAAAATATTCACCACATCAATAAGAAAATTCTTGACATATTACATCCTGTAGTTTGCCATTTTCTTTTCAGGAGGACCATCAGAAAATTATGACATTGGAGGAAACACATACATTCTCACTCGCTATTTTAGTAGATGAAGATACGTCACACAAATTAGAGCTGCTCAACTTCTGTGATTCCGAGACCCGGTAGAAGAAGAATTTTTGGTAAGATCAGAACCCGGTACAAATAAATTCTATATAATAATAAATAACTTTACAATTCAAGACGATGTACTCGCTGCCCGTTAAACATGATGCCTCAGCCCGGATTATGAGGAGCACTGGCATATATGAAGAACATGATGTTGGCAAATAAACGTGTTTGGGGGAAAGCTTGTGCGAAACGACACACAAGAAACTGCTCGACGTTTCAGTTGTGGATCTCGTAACATAAAGTGTGAATATAGTAAAAGGTAGGTCCCATGGCATCTGCCGTCGGGGATGAAGATAACTCTTCATGTACTAAGCCGCAGCAACTATTAGGTGGGGTGGCCAGTTCCCTTCCTTGCTGTTTTTTACCTTCCCTAACTCATGCGTCAGGTACTCATTTACAGCTGAGTCGACTGGAGGAGTGGTCGTGTCAAGTGAGAAATCACAACCCGGATTTTTTTTTTAATGTCCGGACGTGGTTTCGAACCTGGCACGCTGTAACCAGATGATAGCAAGCAAGCTCACTATCCACTAGGCTACCGCGCTCCTCTATGAGTATGTGAATATAGTATGGATAAGTAAACAGAGATCAAATCGGAAAATACACAGTACCGGTATGTTTATAAATTCACTGTGTATTCATTTACATTGCTGATGACACTGAAGCACATGAGTTGTGGGTTTTTAGAACAGATATTTGTGCCTTCATTAACGCTTCATCATATATGAACACAATACTCATGTGAATCATGTATTTAATAACGTGACGTGTAACACAATAACATTATTTCTTGGTCAGAAAATACAAATTAATCGCAGTTAACAGTTTTCTGCTAAGTCACGCTGTACACAGCACAATAGAAATACATAACTTTCAATGCACGTATGTTTCATTTCAAATTCAGTGCACAACAGCCTTATAGACACCCTATATCATTTTTTTAATCTGTCGTTCTAAAAACTATATCTACTGCAGCTTTGCTGAAAATTGTGTTACAGATAAAACTTTACCTCTTATGACAGGAACACAACTTTCAACCACAGACGCTGAGTTAAATTTGGTTATATCACCGAATTTAATCATAAAAAAGTGGAGTCACGGTTCAGATAATTCTACCACCACTAACTCAGATGATATTATATAATAATATATGTTAGAAATACCGTCACAACACCATTTTTATGTTTTTATTCACCAATTAAATTGTTTTAATTTGATAAGTTTTTCTAAAAATGTGGGGAAAAAAGTATGCAATTTTCCTGCTCCTTTTTTAAAGGTAGGGAGTGTAAATTTGTTGAAATAATTAAGCAGGTGGTATCCCTGAATTCGTTACAGTTGTTGACAGGGGGAGGCGGGATAATGGCAACAAATCGTTGAAGTTTTTGTATGAACACGTACCTAAAAGGAAATAAAACTACTTCAAAGTAATGCAGATGTAAAATACACTTACCTGGGCTTTGAAACCAACAATGGCTGAATCTACTTCTGTTAAGCCTTTCTAGTGTCTGTATTCCAGAAAACAAAACAACGCAGATCTTGTATAGTCCTTATATTAACAAACACAATCAGTGCCCAAATAAAACTTCAAGTTAAATACTATTTAATCACAAAATATCAGGTTCCAGATGTTAATCACATTAACAAGAATAACACTTTTTCGAGGTAATTTATTAATATTATTTTCTAGTTTGTGTTTTACCAATAATTTTGTAAGAAAAATAAAACAAATTACAGAAAATAGCTGTGGGCAAATCGGTCTAAAAGGAAGTTATGAGTAGAGTTTATGCACGCGATGTGTGCCAACTCTCCTGCACTACGCACGCGATAGCGATGGCCCCTGTAAGCAGCAAGTGAGTTCATTCATAAAATTGTCTACATTCGGGAAAATGATCTGGACGACAAAGGGGGTTGGAAGGAACAGGGAAGAAGTGAGCAATAATTACTGAAGTATTTCCATTCAAGGAAAACAGGACACGTTTAGAAACTTGTAAGTTGGAGAATAGTGCAAGCATAAAACAGAGTAAAGTACCAGCTCTGTAATAGAGTAAAAGACCACAGACAAAACAATAGAGCAAAGTACCACAGACTGAACAATATAGCATAGTACCACAGTGAGAACAATAAAGTAAAGTACCTGATGTGCTATGGAGCAAAGTACCACAGATATAACATTAGAATAAAGAACCACATGCAAAACAATAAAGTACCAGAGACAGACGAGAGAGTAAAGTACCATATATACACACACACACACACACACACACACACACACACACAGACATGCACACGCACTCAAACACACAAAAGTGACGTACCATAGACAGGAAAAAGGTAAGTAAATATTTACCCTAGAAAGAATATTTTAAAAAACAACTAAATAGCAGTTTTACATTGAATAACACACATTATCGACGTTTAGACAAAAGGGTCTTTATAGGGAAAAAACACACAGAATATGACCACAAAATCAAACGGAGAATACATGCAAGCATGCCTAAATATAGTAGAAAACTGAGAAATCTGGAAAACAAAACCAAAAATAAGACGAAGAGAGGCGAGAACATTGGAAATATGATTTCACGACAAGAAAGTACAGTATGATATGCAAAGAAAATAAAAAATTGAAAACAAAGTATTAAAATTGTTTATGCTAATACTCAAAGAGAGGTGCACGATGATTTTGATTTGTGACTGAAAATTGAGATGTCGGTGGTACGTTAAAAACAAGAGAGTCACTTGACCCAAAATAAAATGAGCTTTTCTAAAAACTGTGATATAGCAAGGACGGAACAAACAAGTGATAGGAGAGGTCTGTAAATCTAAGAGTGTGAAGAGTGTGATACATCTCTAGTGTATCAAAGGAATTTGTGCCGGATGTAAATTCTGGCCGGTTTCAGTGACCCTATGAAATGGATTAGACAGTTCTCAATAATAAAGCGACTCATATGGTCCGATAACAAGACTGAATTAATGTGGCCGAGGTGTCACGGACACTACTATAACTATTGTCTTTGAAAGAGCTACAGTGATCGCCCGATCTAAGGTCCGTTTTTCTCTTACGTAAGTCAAATTGCAAAGCTTGTGTTACATGATCTGCTACATGGTGACATCCCTATTACTAATCGTGTACACCTTGAGTCTATTGTGTACGAAGCGGTTCCGAAGGTTATTGTCAGGTCTGCAAACCACCGGGAAACCATCTTCGAATACCTTACGAATTTCTAATTCCGACAGAAGAGGTAAATGTCTATACGGCACGCTGGTCGCTATGCTTTTTGGTTGGAATGTTGTAACAAGCCATGTCTGGCCGCTCTGCTATTGTTTTGCAAAGTTGCAACACAGCATTTCTGGCGTCGCTGCTAAAGGATTGGAAGGTTGTAACAAGGCAAGCCTGTCCGTTCTACTATTGAGTTGAAAGGTTGTAACAAGTCATGTCTGGCAACCCTGATATTAGGTTGGAAGGTTGTAACCCAGTGTTTTCCAATCCTTTATCTTAGACACTTTTCCAAAGGCCTTACACTCCCCTCCTAACTCTTAGATCTCAATTTCACCCACCTCCACTATTTCAACAATTTTGTAGGCAGCAAACCTATAAACAATTGTTAAATAATTGACAGCGTTTTTTCATGAACATTACTTTCATTGTAGCACAGTATTAACATAAAATAAAATAAATATAACAGTACATTTCAATTAGGGAAACAATACACATTTTGGAAAAATAATAATGTGCATTGATTGATTGATTGATAATATTCTGAATGTTTTGTTTCATTGTAGACAAGACAGATCGGAGATCACTTCCACTGCCAAGATAGCATCCATGTTTTTTTTAAAATAATAATAAGTGCTGAAATCCCCGATTCACATAAAGATATGTAAGAGAAGTGTAAAATAATTTCCATCGTAACATCTCATGGATTTCTCATTAACATTCACGATCAATCAATCTATTCGCTAAACCCTTTATTGCCTTTTAGCGTCAGGGGTAGAAGGGTTCTCTAGAGATGACCCTCGTGTGTGCTGAGTATATTGTGGAATTTATCGCCTCTTTTATTTCGGTGGTCCATCGTTTTCGAGGTCGGCTTCTATGTCTGCTTTCACTGTATCTGTGTAACATAGCTTGCTGTGGTATGCTGTATGGTGGTCGTCTGCTGATGTGTGCAAACCATTTTCTGGGCTCTAAATATACTCCAAGATTAGGGCGGTGCCGGTTCTTTGTCTAATATCCTCATTTGTCACTGTCTCTTAGCGATATTCCTAGGATTCTGCGTACGCATGCCATTTGGGCTACTAAAAGTTTACGTTTGTCTTCTGCTGTCGTTGTCCATGTTTGTCTTTGATAGCACAGCGTTGGCATAATAATCGTTTTGAATAATGTTATTTTGGTGTTTAAATCTACATTTTTGTTTCTGAAGATTGGTGTCATTTTCCCTAGTGCTTGGTATGCTTTACTACATCTATTATGTATTTCTTTACTGCTCTTGCCGTCTGTTTTATTGCTTCCTAGATATGTGAATTCCGTCACTTGTTTAAGTCTGTTGTTTCCAATATATATTTTGGTGTTTTTTTTCTGTACTTCCTATCTTCATTACTTCGGTCTTTTCTATGTTTATCTTCATGTTAAAGGTTTGGTATGTTTGATGTAACCTGTATATTTGTCTCTGTAGTTGCTCTTCTCCTAATGCTACTAGTGCAAAGAGCAATTCGTTTAAGTTATCCTTCAGATTGATTTATTCCGTTGTCTTTGCTACTTTGCAAATGTGATATATGTATGTTATAAACAATAGGGGGATAGTACACATCCCTGTCTCACTCGCGAGAGGATTTAAAAATAATTGGATGTGCCTGCGCTCGTTCTTACTGCGTATTGACTATTGGCGTATATGCTCTGACATAAGCTTATCAGATGTTGTGGATTCATGTCTGTAATGTTATCCATACTTGCGCCCTATCCACTCTGTCAAAATCTTTCTCTTGGTCAACGAAATCCAAATATAAACCTTGGTTATGTTCCGTCGCTCTTTCTGAAAGTTGTTTGAAGGCGAAGATTGCATCTTTACAGCTTTTATTTTTACGAAAGCCCATATGCGTGTTGTTGAGCTGTGGTTCTATATATGTGCGCATCCTCTTCTCTAGTATCTTGCTAAAGACTTTTCCTATGTGGCTTAAGAGTGATATGCCTCTATACTTAGTACAATCTCTCTTACTGCCTTTTTTTTCTTCCAGATGGGAACAATCACCGCCGTATTCCATTCTTGCGGTGGCTTTTGTGTCTTCCACATCACATTAAACAATCTGTTAACCACTTTATACCTGTCACTGTTAGCATTTTTATTAGTTCCATAGGTGTGCCGTCTATTACAGGTGCTTTGCTGTTTGGTGCATGTTTAACTGCGTCTTCAATTTCGGATTTCAGAATATATGGTTCTATGTCTTCTTATATTGTATTTATTGTTGTGATCGCTTCTCCTTCCTTGAAGTTTAACAGCTGCTTGAAGTAATTTTTCCATCTTTCCATGATTTCTTGGGGCCTATTTAATATGTTGCCATATTCATCGTTGATTATTTCTGCTGGTTCGTATATGTCTTTTATCATCAGAAGAGCAACTACAAAGACCATTAATCAGATGAAATATCAGATGCTAAATTATGCTGTCAGTTGTTCCAAATATGACCGAATTGTAATCTTTCTGAGTTCTTTCTGAGTTCATTCTGATCAGAAGTTGTTTCACCCAAATATTCATTCATTAAAGTTCAAAAACGATGAAAATTAATTGGATTCAAGTCGCCGTTTCCACAATTACATTCTCTCTAGAAATCTCTGATACCATCATAAGAAGACAATCATGTAGTTTCTGCCTTGAAACTTCAGGTTCAGGTTATGTTCATTTAAGTAAAAATGAGTGAGATAAAAATTTGTAGTATTTCCTATTCAGGATTTAGCCATGGACCCATTAATTTTAGGCTGTATTTATTTTCTAGGTAACATTAATTAGTTTGCCATTCGAACCCGGTATTCGAACCATTTGAACCTTGGCCTACTCACAGATGAGCTCTGTACTACGCCGCCACAGAGGCAGACCTCCAATCAGATAAGCTAAAGAAAACAACAAAGATTATGTCACTGTATGCTGTTATCGTTTCGATCATATTTGTCTTGGCTCACTATATATATTCCCACTTCGGATCTAACATCATCTTCATCTAAATAGCATGTTTTGATTGATTTATTGATTCTTGATTAGGAACCAGTATCACTGAACAAGGGACATTCCCATAAATGCTCTGCTTGGCATTCCGTTAGCCATCTAAAAGTATATAAGCTCAATGTCCCAGCAGTTGTTTGTTGTGGGTTCTTCTGGTCATTCCAGTGAGGACGTATGTTCTACTCCGGTAATTCCACTTCTATACTTTATGAACATTAGCATTGTCTTCTTAAACATTTTCTTCATCATTTTGTAGTGTATCAGTGACTGCTCAAATTAATTCAACCCAGTCTTTTCTCATCACTGTGCCATGCACAATAGCATTGTCCGCCAATGTGTCAGCTGTTTCGTTGGCCCCATCTCCCGCATGACCAGGAGAGTAGATCTCTCGGATGCTCCGGGCGTTGTCGAGAAGAATTTCCACTCTTTTCTTATCCAGATTTTTCATATCTGGTGCAGAATATTCTCACAGTCTGGCAGTAAAATAGATATAGGGGGAAAAAAACGATATCGCTCGTTCAGTTAGTACAAGGTATTAATAAGGGCATCGTCAATATAACTTATAAAAATAATTTGTATTTGTAACAATAGCCATTATTTCTTTTGCGCTTTCTTTACAATTGTTTGTTGTTTGTTTGAGAACCCCAGAAATTGCGAACGATTAGCTCTTACTTCCTATGTATAGTGGGGTAGCTTTTCTGAACTTTCTTTCATATCCAAGAGACTTCAGCTTTCGGCTGAATGCAATTCTTATTAAAAGAAACTTCTACTCAGTGGGAGCCTATAATTGTATAGATGACATGCTACAAAGATTCAATAAGAGAGCCTCAATATAACTGCATGTCATCTACTAAGGTTTTCTATTTCCTGGGTAGTTTGTCTAGTGGGCCATTGGTGAGACCCACAGATGCAATCACATGTGCTTCTTTACTCTATTTTATGCTTATATTTTTATGCCGAATAACAACCATGCCATTATTGTACTAAATTCCCAACTCTCTTCGCGCCTCCCTTGAGATCACTGCATGTCCTCTATGGAGGTCTATCCCCAGTTTGGGAAACACTGTTTGACTAGTTTAACCTGGTGTGATGTAGAATTACGGCGAGTGATGAGAGCCACCGATCGAGTGGTACTTTAAATCCCTAGAAGAGATGTGGAAAGAACGTGATCAGAATTAAGGATGTGCCGAAAACTGTCCGATTATTTTATATGCTTGGTTGAGGAAGTCGAAGTCTTGCTGACATAGTTTGCGGAGATCGTGAAGCGTGGAGAATGAGAGAGACTAGTAACATGCAGGATGAAGAGAAGAGGTATCCGACAGGTAGTTGTGGGTTTCCGTAGGTTTGTAATAAACACAAATAGAGAGACCAGCTGGACCGACAGAGACCTTGATGTCCAGGAAATTTATTTTCAAATGTTGGTGTATGATAAGTGAACCTAATTGGAGTGTATAACTACTGACAGAGGCAATGAACTCGGTCAAGTTTGAATCCGACATATCAGTAATTTAACTGTAGCATAACTTACTTTCACGTTCCCTGGCGAAAGTCACACGAAAATCGTAACGACTATGTGAGAGTGAAAGCAAAACAAACATATAAACACACATCTTGTCAAGCAATATACCATTTCTGCAGACATATTTTTCTAAGTGCACAGCTAAGTGCACAGTTTATCACTCACTATACCATTCCTTCAGACATATCTCTACTTACACATTTTTCAATAAATATATACTTCCTTCAGACATATTTCTTCTTTCATTTCTTGTCAAAAAAATATACTATTTCTACAGATATATCTCTACGTACATATTTTGTCACACAATATCCATTTCTCCAGACATATATTTCTACCCTGAGTCGCGCTAAATACAATGTCTCCAGATATGTTTCTACTTACACATCTTGTGTCGCGCTAAGTACCATTTTTCCAGAATATTTATATTTATACACCTTGTGTCACGCTATATACAAACAAACAAGCACAGTTGCGTCCTGGCTGCGACGTTCTTCCGCATGTTGTTCTCTGTCATGTTAAATGATGCCTTCCGGAATAATAGTGCAAACATTTTCTTTCGCTATCGAGCTGATTGCGGGCTTTCAATCTTAGTAGATTGAAGGTCAAAATCAAAACTACAACGGACATTGCGACCTCTTGTTCGCCGACGATTGTGCACTAAATGCTACCAGTCTGAAAGACATGCAGGACAGCATGGATCTTTTTTGTCTTTAGCCTTTGATGCGTTCGGTCTTACCATCAGCACCGCGAAGTAATGTATTAGTAATGTATCAAGCAGCGTCAGGTGCCCCCTACACAGAACTAGTAATCACAGTAAATAGACAAAAACTCATGCGTTTGTATATCTCAGAGCACCCTATCGCAATCTGCGATAATTTACGAGGATGTTGCCCTGCGTATTGTTCGAGCCAATGCGGCCTTCGGGAACCTTCGTGCCAACGTCTGGATCAGGCGTGGTCTCAGTTTGACAACTAGGTTGGACGTGTACAGCGCAGTGGGTCTACCAACACTGATTTATGCTGCATCATCCCGGACTGTCTATGCAAGACACGCTCGACAGCTTAACTCTTTCCACCTTTGGTGCCTAAGAAACCTCATGGAAATACGTTGGCAGGATCGAGTACCAGACACGGAAATCCTTTAAAAGTCCTGTATGCAAAGCATCCATGCCGTTCTGCCTATGTCCCAACTCAGCTGGACTGGCCACAACGTCCGTATGCTAGAAAAGCGTCTTCCAAAGAGATTATTCTGTGGGGAGCTGTGCGATTGTAAACGTTCAAGCAAAGGGCAGAAAAAGCACTTGAAGGATCACCTAAAAAACTCAAGTACTGCAGCATCGATCCTAGTTCCTGTGATACTACAGCCCTTGATCGCTTGATCACTGCTAACATAACTAAATTTGAAATAAAGAACACTTCCGACAATTTACAAGCGACGGAAGTGGAAGGACAAATCCGAAAACTCTCCTACACCAGACACTCTGCACTCCTGCATGCACTGCAACAGAACTTTCCTGACACGAATCGGACTCATCGAGCATCTACGAGCTCACAAACCAAATTAGACGATACCATTTTTTACTACTTGCGCATCACATTTATTGTTTTTCATGACATGCTCATCTTCGCTTGCGAAGGAGGAACACCATCATCATCATCTACCATTCCTCCTGACATTTCTATTTACCTTGTGTCATGCTAAATACAATTTCTCTAGATATATTTCTACTTGTTTTGCATCACGAAATATACCAACTCGCCACCCCCACTCCAAACACATTTCTACTCCCATATCTTGCGTTAAACAATATATCAACCGCCACCCCCACCACTCCGTACATGTTCTACTTCCATATCTTGCGCTAAGCAATATATATCAACCCCTCTCCCCCACTCCGAAAATATTTCTACCCCCAGATCTTGCGTAAAGCAATATATCAACCCCCCCACTCCCACTCCGAAACATATTCTACTCCCAGATCTTGTGTTACGCTATATATCCTCCTCAACCTTAACCCCCTCCCTTACACCGACGTATTTCTACTCACACACATCGTGTCCCATAAGACCTCCATTTATTTCCACTCACACGCTTGACTGAACCTTAGACCAAAATAAAAACCAGATTATCTCTGGACAGAGACCCATAAACCTCCTCACAAACTCGGTGAAGGAACACAATTATGAATATGTCCCGCGAAAACATGAGGGATAAGGAGTACCAAAAAAAACGGAATTATAGGAAAGTGCGTAAAAATTTGATCAGAAGCAGAAAATCACTTGTTTAAGTATCCTCACACTGTGTGTAGTTTTTCTTGTATCGTTCTTATTTTGTAATTTTAGGTATTTTGTAAAATCTTATTTTGAACCTTTTATTTCGTTTCTCTAATGCAATTTTTCTTATTAATTCGTCTCTCCTATGACATCTCTTAGACAAGTCATTTATTTTCTGTATTTTTAACTATTTGTGTATCAAGCGTCTATTGAAAAGATAAAATTTGGCCAAACACGACTCTAAATTACATACACATATTTGAGAGAATATGTTAGGATAGTTCTTTATTTACAATGTGTATTAGAAATGTTCGAGTTTTCCGTCTAATTATTTAATTTGTGTTCTCTGCTTCACCATTTTTTAGTTCACTAAGATCTTGTTCAATCACACACAGCCTCGAAGTAGACACGGTTTTTGGGAACGACTTCCATAAAAATTCTAAACAAGAGTCCGGCGTGATATTTACAAAGTTGCTGGTCAAACAGAAAAAAGGTATTCCCATAAAAGAGGTATTACAAAATATTTCCATATTCATCGACATACTTTATTGATACATGTTATATTGCATTTGTTATTATCACTAGAAATTACGAGTCATGAAGCTTTTGTTTCATATTACCAATTGAGGTGGGGGAATTCTCCAGAACTTTCTTTTATACTCAGAAAACTCCAACTCTCAAGGGTATGCAAGTCTTCTACTGATATTGAATCAGTAAATGTGTGTGAAGAAAGCTTGTGTCATTATTCTGTATGCAGGCATTCAATCACATCAAAGTCTGCAAACATTTGGAGGCACATAATGCAGTGCTATTTGACTAAATAGTTCATATATAAGTGTATCGTTTCAATAATTGCACATATAAGTGCATCGCTTCAATACAACAAAGACTAATATATATTTAGACATGTATCTTATTTTGCGTTATCTTCAAAAGTCTTGTCAGTTGGTAGGATGTAGTCGAAAGAAAAGAAAATGACAAGGATGGGATTAGATAGATAGATAGATAGATAGATAGATAGATAGATAGATAGATAGATAGATAGATAGATAGATAGATAGATAGATAGATAGATAGATAGATAGATAGATAGATAGATAGATAGATAGATAGATAGATAGATAGATAGATAGATAGATAGATAGATAGATAGATAGATAGATAGATAGATAGATAGATAGATAGATAGATAGATAGATAGATAGATAGACAGACAGACAGACGAGACGAGACGAGACGAGACGAGACGAGATAAGATAAGATGAGCTAAGATAAAAAAAATGACAAGACAAGACTATACTATACTATACTATACTAGATTAGGACGGATAGACAGACAGAACGACAGACAGACAGACAGGATAGATAAATAGACAGACAGACAGACAGGATAGATAAATAGACAGACAGACAGGATGGATGGATGGATGGATGGATGGATGGATGGATGGATGGATGGATGGATGGATGGATGGATGGATGGATGGATGGATAGGTAGGTAGATCATTCCCTCTCAAAATTTACATAAAAAGTAGAAATACTCAAGATGTGTTTAGAACATTATTCGCCAGAAATTTAATCAGCTTCTTCTCGCCCGTGTAGCAATCGAGGTCTGAACTTCTGTTTCTTCTCGCCCGTGTACCAATCGAGGTCTGAACTTCTGTTTCGTCTCGCCCGTGTGGCAATACGGACCTGAACTTCTTGTTTAGGGTTGAAAGAATAGGGCTACTGTCTTCTTTTCAATTATGTCGTAGGAGGCGACATAAGAAAATTGTAGGATGGACTGACAACCTGTCACCTGTGAAAAAGTCATTGTCACTGCATGTGTTGTCTCAATTTTGTACTTTTTTGTCCTGCTAAATGATCTCCAAGAATGTGGGAGAGATGCAGGCTAGTGAACACTGCACCTATGTAATTTTGTGACCGAATCCTGGGTAGCGAGAAATGCTAGGTGTGTCATCACGGTAAATGTGTCAACAGATCCGACGGAAGAATGATGTACTAATTGGCGCAGATGAATTTGATACACTCATGGCAGGACGTAATGATCCTGGGATAGGGTCACACTGAAGTGTCTCAATTCGGGAACATTACATGCATTCATTACCCCTACCAATACAACTATGCATTTAACACAGCAAATATCATACGCTTGTGTGTCACTTTGGTTTCTCAACTGAGCACGACCTATGCGTTTTTCAGAAATACTATCAGCTTTTAAGAGCTACCTCCTCACCCCGAAAGGAATGATGTCATCAGCATTGTTATCTACTTATTCTAGCATATATATATATAGAAAAGTGTAAGTTTTACTTCAGCCATCCAATGTGACAAAATGGTGAACATGACGTATTCCAATCAAGTCCAAAAACCTAATATAATTATAATATATTATAATTATTAGCTCTTTATCTTCAGAAAAGAAATTACTAAATTTCGAGAACAAATGTCTTCGTAGGATAACTAACACCCATTGGAGTGAATTCAAATCGAATGATAAAATCAGAGAACAGACTCATCAAAATTTCATCACAGATGTTATCAGAAAACGCCGTTGGTCCTACATCGGGCATGTCCTACGCGCAGACACCAACAGAATACACCACTAATCTCTTGAATGGATACCTACAGGCAAAAGAGCAGGGGTAGACCATAAGAAACACTCAGAAGAACAATACTCAGAGAAAGTAAAACAACCAATATTCATACTATTCAAGAACTGCACAGAATAGCTTTGAACAGACAGAATTGGAGAGATCTGACCTCTGCCCTATGCGCTAACTTTAGCGCTAAAGGAAAATGAATGAATGAATGAATATATACAACGTTTATTGCTCGTCATAATATCTAAGGTTACAATGTTCAGTTTACAATATCAAGGGTCGCGACATCAACAATTGATTTAAAGAAACATCTAAGAATATCTACAAATCCTTGAAATCACAACCTACTAGAAACACAACCTACTAGAGACCTACTAGAAACACAACCTACTAGAGAACTACTAGAAACACAACCTACTAGAGACTCAAAACGTCTCTCCTGTCTAATTCTGACTCAACTTGTTCGCTAATTCTCTTATCTATCTTAACTAGCAGCGGTCTTCACGTAGCACCGTGCAGGCCAAATCTCCTCGGTTCCTCCGAATGTCAAGCCGAATTGCTGGTTCCAGAATCTCGATTCAAGCCCTCACGACTCGAATGCCCGTCATCGAACCCACGGTCTCTGATGCCGATCCTGATCCGTGATCTAATCTAATCCCCCTTTTTTCTGAACTCTTCCTGCATCACATATCCACATTGTTCAACACTATTCCCCAATGATGTGCCTGATTGAAATAAGCGCGGCAGATTTCCTTATTCATCGAGTCCCCTCCCCCCCCCCCCCAATCCTTCTACCCAGAAGTGATCGCCACACATCATTTGTCTCTTATGTCAACGTCTGGCCGACAGAGTCACGTGTAACAGGTAATGTTTTTACAACACACATTTGCTTTTACCTGTCACATATCGTTCTGGTACACACGACTGATAGGTTATGTTTTACAACTCATATTTGTTCGTAACCATCTGTCAGCCGTTCCGTCTGACAGAGCTAAACAACCTGCCTGTCACACCTTATACTGATACACCAAGATTCGATAAACATGACTTATAGTACGTCGAAGACTAAATGAGAACTAAGTTGACTGCATATCCTATTCAGGATCTTGCAATCTACCCCAGCATTTACAGAAGCTGTAGTGGCTATCTAGGCAATATTTACCTTTATTTGTTTGGCACTGTTTTCTGAATCATCCGTTGTCCAACTGTCAGCAGTTGAATTCGAGCTCATTAACTTGGGCTCCGTAATTTATTCACTACCTCGAAGCCAAAGAGCTGAACTTGCAAACCTAATTCATCTTCAGAATAGTCTTGCGCGCATATTTTAAACGGGTCTCCTTTGCAGCGACTGGTCATTTCATTGGCTAATGCTACTGACTACAGCTCACGTTGAGCATACTTTACTTCACCATCAACTGAAAATGAAGGACAGCCCAAAACAAGTGATGCTGTTTGAGTTAGCGCATGACTTCTGTAGAATTTGTGAAAATTGAGTGAGTTATTCCTCCATTCCAAAATTTGAAAAAAAAATTGGCCCAAGGAAGAACACACGAGCTCAAATGTCAGTGCTGTCAAGCTAATTTGATATGCGCCAAAACCCCACCTTCCCTTACCTCTTCTATGATATGGTCATTTTTCTTTAATCGGCCAAAAAGGGCATTCTAATTTGTCCCTTTCTTGCTAATTGTATTAGCGATCTGCAGGTTTCCGATAGATTTCCAGAATAACATAATTTTATCAGATTAATTGCAACAAGTCTTGAACTGTTCCCAAAATCCATTTTCTCATTCCTCATGAGAGTATAGGGTGCAGAAATATTAGACATTCAATTCTCCAATCCGATTTTTATCATACGTTCAGATAAAATCTAGTTTGGATCGCTTGTGTAGAGAAGTCGATATCTAGCTTGCTTTACAAAAATAAAACAAAATATTACGAGTCGCTGCGATCGAGTCCCTCGTCAATTACACACTCCTGTGGACTCACCAAAAGTGACGCTATGTGACGCCTCAATTTCATTGAATTTCGACACAAGTTATACACATTGACCAATGAAAATCATGGTAAAAGTAAAGCAGTGTCAATTGATATATATATATATATATATTCTCAATGTGTCCACATGGCTGCACTTTTACAAAGGACTCGTCTAGAATAGTACGTGAATTGAATTTCGCATTTTTTCTTGTTCCCATCACAAAACTGTGGTCTATGTGCGGCTATATAACCCTCACTAAGAACAACTGCTTTAGTCTATTTTAATTCCCGTACATTCATCCAAACACCTATTTTCCTTGTTCTATCAATCTACCTACCAATCTAGATTCCTATCTACCTACCTACCTACCTTCCAGTCAGTCTACCTGCCTATCTACCTACCTATCTATATAGATAGATCATCTGTATATATATATATATATATATATATATATATATATATATATATATATATATATATATATATATATATATATATATATATATATATATATATATATATATATATATATATATATACATCTATCTAGAAGACTTATGCCTTTCTCTGACCTTGTATCCGGATCTTCTTATGTTATATGTTCTTGTCGGAAGTTGGTTATTGTTCATTCTTCTAAGGTATCCAAATAATTTTATTTGTTGTTTCTCGATGTATTCTGTGCATGGTCTTATACCGATTCTTCTCTTGATTTCATCATTTCTCATTTTTAGATTGGTCACTCTTACGGCTTTTCTCAGGCATTTCATCTCACATGTTGTAAGTTTTCTCTGCCGGGCTGCTGTCAGCGCCCATGTCTAGCATTGATAGCAGTTTGTTGGCATAAAAATACTACTTATCATCTGTCTCTTGACTTCCATCTTGATCTTGAATGTTATTGTATGGTCATTTACCAAGCTTAGAATTATCTTAGGGATATTTTCAGAATATTTATTCAGATAACGTGATTTAATTTTCAACGATAATATGTTTGTTTGTTTTATATTCGCTCAATAACAATCAGCACGGATACTCGTGCGATTTCTGCCGGGAGCGTAGTTACGTTGTGCCACCTTTATGTGTCTTTCAGGCTCAGCACAGCGTATTTCGGCACGCCTTGGCATCTCGGGTAGGATACAGTCTAAGAAGACTGTGACAGTCTTCCTATCTTCGCCATGCGGCGAATGTGTGCTGACTCTATGCGAGACGGTTTGTCCTTCACGTCATACATGCACGAGTTGTTCCGCAGCCAGTGAACTTGTCCTCGTGTAATTAGACCTATTGTGCTTGTGCCCATCGGCACATTTTCTCATCCACGAACCTGGTTCCGATTTAGGAAGAAGTTCACTCGGGCTCATTCACCTTCTTAGTCATCTGTCGTTCACCCTCGTCCAAGTTCGAGTCTATGCACATATAGAGCGTCGTGGATTAGCATTTTGTTATCGAGCTGAACATAGCTTGTCTCCTTGGACGGTTGTGCTTGAGTTCATTGAGTACTGAATCTTTTCATTCCGCTAACATGATTCCGGTATATGAAAAACTCGACTGTAAAGTTGGACCAAGGATGGGATCAGCGGTAACTAGAAGCTTGTCTCGAGCTAACAATACTTTAGTTCCGATTTTCTTGAAACGTTTTCCCGTACTCTTTGCGCTTGACACTTCTCTCTAGCGCTGTTCTGCCCTCTCATTGTACTTAGTATGCTATCATTATGGTAACTGACGGACCTATTCTTAATATTTCTCATAACATGTCCATTTCGTAGCTTCTGCATTGGCCGCCCCTACAATACTTCGCCATGCTGACTAGCTTCACTGTGTGTTTACAGTGCTGCTGTGTGTGTGTTGGCGCAGAGCTGTAGGAGATATTGCCTGTTTCTTTTGCAGTCAATTTTTTTCCATCTGCAACCTCCACATTCACGGATACAATTGCCAAACGTTTTAGCCAGAATCAGCACGAGCAGCTGTATTTCTGTTTCCGGTGCGCACCACAAGGGGTACTTTTGGGATCTTGGTTATCTGCTAACCCTGGGTTAAAATTTCAATCCAGTACCATTTGATAATAATCCGCTAGGGTCTCTTTCTGACACAGGAATATCTCAACAATATATCAAGAACACTGTAGTATCCAGGAGGGTCATAAACACAATGGTGTTGCTCAATGAAGTGTAATTGTTTTATTATTAACATTTATTTAGTGTGTCTTCAAATATTCTTAATAATTTATACATGTCACAGGTTCGATTTTTTTGGGGTAACGTTTGTATCATTATCTGCCAAACTACCAATGAATTTCTCGATAGTACAACAATTGTCCTACTAGATTTCCAGCTTGATATGATGGAATTGTGATGTTGATGTTGCAGAATGATATGATGCAATGTTGATGTTCCTACTACACAAGTGAAGATGAGCATGGAATTTGAAAATATAAAATGAGATTTGGTGTCTGTGGGTCTTAAAACTACAGGAGAGCTCAATCCGAACACTGAAAACCCTGTTGCGGTGTGGGTAGAAATGGCGTAGATCTTGAGGGAAAAGAATTTGACTTCCTTTTGTTTTGTATCTTTCGAATCGACTGCAGTGTTTTTTTTCAGTTAATTCAGTAATACACGCACTGATATAAACATACTTTTCAAGACGGTCACGAGGTGTGGTTCTCAAGTGCTTGTTAAATCCTGCAGTGCTTCAGATATGTCTTCAATTAGTCATTGAAATGTATTTTTGTCCAACACTTCAACTCTTATCCACACACAATTCGCCATATAATATCCTCTTTGGACGTACGTCTAAAATCTGGCATGCAGATCAAGTTACCTCCACAACGAAGTTGAGACCTTATCACAAAGGAATAGAAGCATTTCTTTTTATGCTTTTCAAGAATCTCTGTGTCACTCATGTAATTCTGTCATCGAAACCAGGAAACATTCTCATGCACCAAAAGTTAACAGAATTAATTAAGCTGCCTTGCATGCCTGACATATAAACAGTTTGTGCAATATCTCATATAGTCCAGAGAATGGAGATGCGGTGTATCGCCGTTTTATTTGCGCCAACACTCGAACACATCAGACTTTGACAGTGGTATCTAATAATATATTTAAACATACCTCCAAATGAGAACATCATGTGCGTGTTGTAGTTTCACACAGAGCCAGGGCGATTGTATAATAGTTTCACACAGCCCCACGACGATTGTGTAATTGTTTCATACAGATCCACAACGATTGTGTAATAGTTTCACAAAAAACCAGGACGATTGTGCAACATCCGTTCAACCATTCTGGCTAACACTCCACTCCACTTCTGGCTAACACTCCACTCCACTTCTGGCTAACATCTCCATTTTTCAAATTTATTTCGTAATTTAATGTATTACTGTCTTCATATATTACGTAATCCAATATCCCACAAAATAAGAGTCAGTGTTTCTTCACCCGCCTCTAAACACGCCTCTGAGAATGATAGACCGTAACACGGACAAGTACTTAGATGCCAAGACTTCGACACTGTATCTCTCCTCCTGGACATGTAATTAGACGCTGCCTAATAAAGGGAGACTCAAGTGTGTTTACTGCCAGTCTAAGCACTTTGTCCAGCTCTGGACATTCCCCAGCCTCTCAGGCTGATATTTCTAGTTGTGTTACTGTGTAAATACCGATTTTGTGTGCTCAGCAAGAATTAGTAGGACGTCCAGGTGTCCTCTTTCACGAGAGTCACAGTGTTACCATATCATTGAAGACGAGATGATTTGAGGTTTATTTAGCAATCACATATATTTATATATAAGAATTAACGATTGGTTAGCATCAATTGGTAGTAGAGGTACGAGATACCAGTGGGAGAGTAACATCGCGAGATGGACAGGTTACAGTCTAACAGAGTGCACTACTAAGTAGGGCCATATATATGATTACCTTAAGGAGGAGATTTTACCTATTTTTTAGGCGTTTTTATCGACCTTTTGATGAAGTTCATAGAACTACAAGTCATGTTCACATTTGCTAAGGAAGGGTTTGAACACCCCCAAACCTGTTCCAGCCAACCTTCGTTGCGGAGACGACACTTAGTGATGATGAGCATCTATATTCTTTTTATATCGTTTTAAAAGTCTTATGATACACAAAAAGTTGAACCATATTGTAGTTAAGACCAAGTTAAAGATGGTGTAGTTAAGGTCAAGTTCAACCGTATTGTAATTAAGATTACGTTAAATGTTACTACAGCTAAGGCCATATTAAACAGTATTAAAGTTAAGGTCAAGTTAAAAGATGTTATAGTTAAGGCCAAGTGTAACGGTGTCATAATTAAGGTCAAGTTCAATGGTATATACATAAGTTCAAGTTAAACGATATTGTAGATAAGGTCAATTTAAACGGTGTTGTAGTTCAAACCAAAGTATACGAACATGATTTATTAGCGACGTGGTACAGGGCGCGTCTTGGGCGGCCCAGGCATTAGGTTTAAACTCCACCGTAGGAAACTGTCCGAACCATCCAGAAATCAAATGGAAACCTGCTGAACGTACACATTACCTATAACAGTGGTTCCCAAAGCGATGGCCCGTGCACTAAATTCCGGTCCTTTAGCCATCAGTGACTTCTACACAAATTCGAATGACATCAGTGCAAGCACGTATATACATCATATAGGAACTCTGGCCCTCGACACTCCTGCGTGTATATAGCAGAAATAAATTGCCGGTAACTGCAACAATAATTTAGACGCTTTGATGATCTACTGATCTAGAAAATCCCTACAGCCATAACATGCTGGGTGATCGCTAAGTCTTGAATGTGATTAACTCACCTAGAAAATCCCTACATCCATAACATGCTGGGTGATCGCTACGTCATGGATAAGTATTAACTGGCCTAGAAAATCCCTACAGCCGAAACATGTTTGTTGATCATTAAGTCTTGAATGTGATTAACTCACCTAGAAAATCCCTACAGCCCAAACATGCTGGGTGATCGCTAAGTCGTGAATATGATATGTTTGCAACTTTTAGAGAGTGGATACAAGACATTAGTAGTATAATGTTATATATATATATATACTAGAAAAAAATGGTACCGTATCCTATTCACGAGGTAGCCATCAACACACCATTTTTTGGATGTGGTGATTTTCTATACACTATAAACATGGTCAGTAGTGTGTTGCTTTCTGAACGGTCCAGGTGCACAATTGTCTGTGGAGGGATTCGAATCCGGCACATTGACAGTCATAGAGACGGCCTGTACCACGCCGCCACAGACGGACATTTTAAATTATGTTATATCCATGCTCTAATTGGACATTCGCGGCAGATGTATGGAGAAGGTTCCAGGCCTTTAATCATAAATATAAAGACAGTCATTGCGAATCATATAGCATCCTGGAGGAAATGGAGGCTTGCAAGAGGCAGGTGGTGGGGGGTACGGAGACAATTGTTGAAATTGGGGGGGAGGGGGACAGGTACGTTCGTCCAATGGGAAAGTGAAAGGTAACCACTTGAACGATGAATAACAAGAATGTTGATGTTAAAACTCAAAAAGGCTTGATGACTTGTAAAGAAAGTCGATTACCGTGTTTTTTTTAGTCACCAGGGAGGCTATGGAAGGAAAAACAATACCATAAGTGAGCCACGGGTAAAGAAATGTTTACAACCACTGCTTGGGGGCAGATACTACACGTATGACATAAATAAATGCTTAGAACCACTTCGTGGGGCAGATACTACGAGTATGATATAAAGAAATGTTTAGAACCACTGCGTGGGGCAGATACTACGAGTATGCTTAAAAGAACACATAACAAACAAAGATGATAAAATAAAAGCGAAATAAAAGAAAAAAGAACAAATATTGTCTGAATGTGCTATACTTTTTCTGCTTGTATCATACGTATTCGAAGAATGTTGATTTTTTTCGTATGTACGACTCACTATTCAATACAGTGGCTCCTAAACTGTACAGCTGACGCCCCTCTTAGATATTTTGCACAGGCCTTAGGCACCCCAACCTTCCCCTCGTAATTTTGATGATATGAATTTAACCACACTCGCGCTTTTTCAACTACGTCCTAATTCTGAGAAACTAACAGTCATCTTGAACATACCTCATATGGTGTAGGCTAAACACATTTTTAGCTTATTTCATTAGTACGAGATTTTCATTTCGACATAATCAAATTAACTATGTCTTAAACAGTTTTGAATGTCCCTTGAGATCACGTCACTCCTCTATGAAAATGATATGTTACTAAGAGAACTATTGTTGAACAGTTACTGCTGATACTACTACTGCTACTATTACTACTACTACTATTACATTTACTACTACTACTACTACTACTACTACTACTACTATTACTATTACTTCTAGAGATGATATCCACAGAAAGATGTATGAGAGCACTGAGGAGCTTTCAAATACAGCAGCATTTATTAAGAAAACAAGACTTTCTGTGTAGACATGTCAAACTGCGAACAAGAAGAAGAAGAAGAAGAAGAAGAAGAAGACTATTACCTCTACTACTACTAAAACTACTAATCCGAGAACCAGTGGTATAACACAACACCACAGAAATCTGTGGAGAGTGATATAAGAAGAAGTGGGGGGGGGGGAGAGTGTGTCAACGAAAATCACCGATTAACAATATGAAAAATGGACAAGACTTTAACCATGACCACCTATAATGGTAGACCAACGAGCAGAATCATAACAAGCCTTTTCACACAAAAATGTCGATTATCTCTGTGCATTTCGTTGGTCGGCTTTGGCAAGTAACAAATATTGTGTAAAGTATATACATAGTGACTAGAAAAAATCTCACGGTAATATTGAAAATAATCACGTATACAGGCTTATTTTGATTCTACAAGTTGTTTTTCTATTGTCGGGATCACGCTTAACTCCAAACACTGGTTGTCTCCTCTTAGGAAGGGAGATAATGCAGATCTCCGTGTGTTGACGCAGAGTCCTAGATACGTCGGTAAAGACAGGGGGGGGGGGGGAGTTATACCTGAAAGAAAAGTTATTTCCTTGATATTGTGCATTGTTAAGATTTTTTTTTTAAATAGTAAATCCCCCCATCTCCCCATTTTAGCCTAATGGAGACGGGAAATTTCAACCCACGCAACACTCCCTCCCCTGTCTTGTTTTAAAGTTTCCTCCATAGCACGTTTCACGACACTAGATGGGTACCCTGCACAGCAAGCTTCACGACACTAGATCGTTACCCTGCACAGCAAGCTTCACGACACTAGATGGTTACCCTGCACAGCAAGCTTCACGACACTAGATGGTTACCCTGCACAGCAAGCTTCACGACACTAGATGGTTACCCTGCACAGCAAGCTTCACGACACTAGATGGTTACCCTGCACAGCAAGCTTCACGACACTAGATGGTTACCCTGCACAGCAAGCTTCACGACACTAGATCGTTACCCTGCACAGCAAGCTTCACGACACTAGATGGTTACCCTGCACAGCAAGCTTCACGACACTAGATCGTTACCCTGCACAGCAAGCTTCACGACACTAGATGGTTACCCTGCACAGCAAGCTTCACGACACTAGATGGTTACCCTGCACAGCAAGCTTCACGACACTAGATGGTTACCCTGCACAGCAAGCTTCACGACACTACTAGTACTAAGATAACTATTTTTGAACTGCTACTGCTAATATTATTACTACTACTATTACTACTATTACTAATACTACTGCTGCGTTACTACTACTACTTCTATTACTACTATTACTAATACTACTGCTGCGTTACTACTACTACTTCTATTACTACTATTACTAATACTACTGCTGCGTTACTACTACTACTTCTATTACTACTATTACTAATACTACTGCTGCGTTACTACTACTACTTCTATTACTACTATTACTAATACTACTGCTGCGTTACTACTACTACTTCTATTACTACTATTACTAATACTACTGCTGCGTTACTACTACTACTTCTATTACTACTATTACTAATACTACTGCTGCGTTACTACTACTACTTCTATTACTACTATTACTAATACTACTGCTGCGTTACTACTACTACTTCTATTACTACTATTACTAATACTACTGCTGCGTTACTACTACTACTTCTATTACTACTATTACTAATACTACTGATACGTTACTACTACTACTACTACTACTTTTAATACTGTTACTAATAATACTACTACGCCACTACTACTACTACTACTACTATTTCTACTACTACTACTTTTACTGTAACTATTACTACTATTACTATTACTATTACTACTACTACTACTACTACTACTACTACTACTACTACTGCTACTATTACTACTACTACTACTACTACTACTACTACTACTACTACTACTACTGCTACTATTGCTACTACCACTACTTTTACTGTAACTATTACTACTATTACTATTACTATTACTACTACTACTACTACTACTACTATTACTATTGAAACTCCTTTTACTGTTACAACAACTAGTACTACAAATGCTACTATTATTAGTATAATAAACAGGTGATTTTAAAAACTCGAAATCTAACAGACAAAACAAGAGTAACCAAAAAGATAAATGCAATAAGAAAAGATACGCTGGATAGACAAAATAATATAAACGAAATAAGAGAGACAACTCATGATAGACAAATGAAGATAGATCTGTGGCTGTGTGGTACAGAGAGCACATGTGACGACCAAGCTACCGGGTTCGAATAATGCCGGTAATTGTGCATTCCACATTTAGAAAGCAATGGCAAACTACTAGATGTATTTATCTTGCCTGGAAAATAACTACTGCCGCAAAATGTTGGGTTAATGGATACGTCCTCAATACGATGCTCTACCAGTTTCTGGTAAATATAGGGATATTCTAGTACAATGTAGTAAGTAATGATTACCTGTGCATACAACATATTATTACATTTTTCTCTTTCAATTTTCATATTCTACGGAGATATTTTCTAAAAAAAAGAGGAGTTAGGGCTGTATATGTCTTTGGTAAGGAGGGAGTATGGGATTTTATTTAAAGAAAAGCTTGCTTTTTTTCCGTGTTTCCGTGAAACGTTTCCTAATTGCCGTGGAAGTTTTGTGAACAACAATCAGAGAGGAGGTGTTTATCCGCCTTTTTTAAAGCATTTCCCGGCAGAGGTGGGGTGATATTTACACTCTCAACCCCCCCCCATCTGGTGGGAATGGGATTACACCCCCACGAATCTATACAGGGAGGTATGTGTTCGAAAATTTGAGACGTTACAGATAGGGTTGATTGTAAGGACACACAGCATTTCTTTACTGGTGAAGATAGTCAGTAGGACGTAATAACCAATTTGTCAGATTTTCACCAGTATAGTTAAAAATCCCTATAAAAAACAATAATACTGTAAAGTAACTCCCAGTAAAGTTTGTGTTTACAAGAAACCTTTGCCGTGAGATTGTAAATCAAATAGCATGTCATTGTTTCTAGAAACCCATGTTAAGTTCCACACGGACCCATTTAGACAAAAATTGGCTCAACACATTGAGAGAGAAAGAAATGGGCGATTTGAGGGGATGGGGGAGGGAGGCACAATGATACACTTTGTATTTCTAAGTTCTTTTCTATGCTATTTTTAGAATTGTTGATTATTGTGCTATAAGTTGTAAACGTTAATGAGGTTTTGGAGGTGGGGGCATAAACAAATTACATATTTCTTCAAGCTATTAGTGCCTTACATGTGATCTCCCGCTACTTAAATTACCTTTGATTGAGCTGTACTATTCATTGGCGGGCGCCGAAAGTAAACACAGAATGACCAATGAAAATATTGAAACAGTCCGATCAGCCAAGATGAATGACTTAGATCGATATTTGCTGCCAGCTCGAGAATACACACAGGAGCACGGTCTTGTCAATAACAGTCAGGAAAAACTATTCTTTAGATTCGTTCACATTCATTATACCATTTCTTTCTCTCTCTCTCTCTCTCTCTCTCTCTATATATATATATATATATATATATATATATATATATATATATATATATATATATATATATATATATATATATATATATATGCTTATGCATTACGAGGGGGGAGGGAAATTTGACAGTTGTTGACAAAGAGGAGCGTGAGGTGGTTGACAAAAGTTGAAGTCAACAATACTATTTTTATACACCAATTAAATTGTTTGAATTTTAAACATCATTCTAAAACTATGAAACAAACCATGTATTTTTGTTCTCTTTTTGCGCTAAAAACATTTTTAAAATGGGCGTGTGGTTAAATAATAGTAATTGTGCATTGAGGATGGGGTTGGGGGTCTCTGAATTCTTGACAGATATTAAAGGGTATGGGGTCAAATGTTGGCTAAAAACATTGATGAAGTAATTCATGGGCAGCTCCCTTATGTTAGAGACTACAAATACAATGCGAACAATAAACATATCTCTATGATTCGAAACAAACATTTTGGTAAGATTACAAATATGTGTATTTATCCAAGTAGTCGTTCAGGAGAAAATTGCAGTTCAAAGTGGAGATAATATTCTAAATGTGCAGATGTTATGTACATATTAAGCTTGCTACAAGAACAATGTCAAAGCATACGTTAACCAACGACATTTGCATTTCCGTTGTTTGCAGCGTTGTTTGCACCGTTGTTGTTGTTATTGTTGTTATGACTGTTTTTGAACAACATGTACGCCATCAACGCCAACATGGCTTCCTCCTCTTCCTTTTTGTTGTTGCCACCACCGCCGCCGGATTTGTGATAATAGTGATCGTGTTTGTGGCTGTGGCTGTGATGGTGCATATGATGGTCGGACATTTCATGGTGATGTCTGTGGTGCATTGGTTTATGGTGGTGGGCGGTTGCTGGAGATGTCATGATGGAGAAAACAGTCAGCAAGATGAAGATAAATGCGAAAACAAGTGATGGTTTCATTGTTGGTGGTGTAGACTTCCTCCTGGATCTGATGGAGAGAATGTTAGCATGAAAGAGATTAAGGTTAAAATGTAAGGTAGATTAGATATACCTATCTATCTGTTTGTGTGTCTGTTTGTGTGTCTGTTTGTGTGTCTGTTTGTGTGTCTGTTTATGTGTCTGTTTGTGTGTCTGTTTGTGTGTCTCTTTGTGTGTCTGTTTGTGTGTCTGTTTGTGTGTCTGTTTGTGTGTCTGTTTGTGTGTCTGTTTGTTTGTGTGTCTGTTTGTGTGTCTGTTTGTGTGTCTGTTTGTGTGTCCATCTCTCTATCTATCTACCTCTCTATTTGTCTGTCAGCCTACGCACTCACGGAACACACTAACCAATGTCTATCAATCCAAGTCCATAAACAAGGGAAGGGGATTGGGGTGGGGAATAAACTCCTAGGAGTTTGAACATGACTTTTAGTACTAGCAATTTAGCAAAAAAGTTGGGTAACCACCCCGCTTTCGTTCCCCCTTAACTATTTGCTGAACAAAGATTATTTAAAATCTCATGAAAGAGAGGGATTTGGAACGAAAATGGGAGCACGACCTTATTTTTAAATTAGGTATCCCTCCTCCCCCTTTTCCTTACTGAAGACGAATCTATGGCCCTGTATCTATCTGTCCCTGTACCTGTCTTCTTGTTTGTCTATATAGGGTTTTAAAAAAGGGTCTCCCCAGCGTTGTGGTTAAGCTGTTCTCCTTGTATTCAAGAGGTCATGAGTTCGAATCCGGCTCGTATCGTCTTGTTTACACGGTGAATTTTTTAGGAGATCACTGTGGATTATCACTTGAAGCTACGGAGCTACCTGTTATGAGTGGTACTCTCGGCAGGCGGCGTGCCGCTTCGTTGAGAGTGACGGAGTACATATGGGAAATCGAGTACAATGAAGTCAATCTTCTATGACTTTTTAACCCTTTTTTGTCTATCTATCCATCCATACTTCCATCCATTCGTCTCTGTTTGTGTGTCTATCTTTCTATCCAATCTTCCGTACTTCTGTCTCTCTGTCTGTTTGACTGTCTGTCTATCTGTCAATCCATCCATCTGTCTATCGATCTGTCTATATATCGGTTTGTCTGTCTATCTATTCATCCACCCTTCCGTCCATCCGTCCCTCTGCCAGTCTGTCCATCTATCCATCCATCCATCCGTTCTTCCGTATGTCTGTTTATTTATACATGCATCTTTCCATCCATCTGTCAATTTATCTATTCGCCATTCATTTATCCGTCTATTATAAATTTCTGTCTATATATCTACATTCCTTCCAATCTATGAATGTTTATATATAAATATAGATTAGTAGGCATGCAGATGTAGAGGCAGGTATATATGTATGATTTGGTAAATAGGTAATTATGTAGGTGGACAAATAGATTTATGTAGGTAGGTTATGATGATGATTAAATATTCCCTTTAGCTGTAAGCAAGTAACTCTAGAGACAGTCCATATCTTCTCTGACAAAAGCACGTGTTCCCTCAGTGAGTAACTGAGATGACACCCGAATTCGTTTAAGGTGTGCTGTCTCAAAGCCATAGTTTAGCAGGGGGTGTGGTATTTTATGTGTATATGTTTAGTCACCTTGAGCCCTTTAGCCTAGTTGATTGTGAGCTTGCTTGCTATCACCGGGAGCCGGGTAGTGAGCGTGCTTGCTATCACCGGGAGCCGGGTAGTGATCTTGCTTGTTATCACCGGGTTACAACGTGCCAGGTTCGAGACCACGTCCGAACTATAAAAAAAAAACGGGTTGTGTTTTTCGTGTGACATAATCACTCATCCAATCAACTCAGCTGTAAATAAGTTCATGGTACATCTCTGGGCCAAATAGAATCATTCATAATTATTCTATCAATCATGTTAAACCATTTGAAGTGAAAGTACATTTAGCATTACCAGCCACCTTGCATCATACTATAGAAGGACAAAGGTTCAATGTCCAATAGCCTGCATTTTTCTTCATGTTTGGGACCATTTGACAGAAGATAAAATTAAGGAAACGTAACAAGACATGTGAAATGTTGCCCGTTTGTCCCTTCAGGTAAAATAGTGTCATCTTGTGCCCTGTTTTGTCCCTTCAGGTGAAATGGTGTCATCTTGTGCCCTGTTTTGTCCCCTCAGGTGAAATGTTGTCAGCTTATGTCCCTTCAGGTGAAATGTTGTCAGCTTATGCCCCGTTTTGTCCTGTCAGGTGAAATGTTGTCAGCTTATGCCCCGTTTTGTCCTGTCAGGTGAAATGTTGTCAGCTTATGTCCCTTCAGGTGAAATGTTGTCAGCTTATGTCCCTTCAGGTGAAATGTTGTCAGCTTATGTCCCTTCAGGTGAAATGTTGTCAGCTTATGTCCCTTCAGGTGAAATGTTGTCAGCTTATGTCCCTTCAGGTGAAATGTTGTCAGCTTATGTCCCTTCAGGTGAAATGTTGTCAGCTTATGCCCCGTTTTGTCCTGTCAGGTGAAATGTTGTCAGCTTATGCCCCGTTTTGTCCTGTCAGGTGAAATGTTGTCAGCTTATGTCCCTTCAGGTGAAATGTTGTCAGCTTATGTCCCTTCAGGTGAAATGTTGTCAGCTTATGCCCCGTTTTGTCCTGTCAGGTGAAATGTTGTCAGCTTATGCCCCGTTTTGTCCTGTCAGGTGAAATGTTGTCAGTTTATGTCCCTTCAGGTGAAATGTTGTCACTTTATGCCCCGACTATCATTAGTCGTTACGACATGCTTCAGCGGTGACAGTTGTCCTATATTTTGCTTCCTGAGCTTGAAATTCGGATCCTTGTACCCACACGGACGAAATAGGTAGGTAGGTAGACTGGCAGGCGAACTTTATGTCAATAAATGGGAGGATGGTTCAGTAGGTAATTGGATGTTTGGGTATATAGATGCAGAAATGTATATAGGTAATGTAAGTAAATGTAGATATGTAGAAAAAAAAGTAGATATGTACATAATCGTGTAGTATTGCTCTTACATTCTCTCCCTTTAATGATATCCCGTTTATACCTTCAGCTCATACATTGTACTCTCAAACGCACATTAACTCGCTATAACTTACCTGAGTTAACTCAAAGTCGGTGTGTGAGTGTGACACTTGGTCATACCTGCCTCTAACTATTTATACTCTAATTAATTGAATGATCACAATAAATAACAAAATATCATTCGTTCACCTGTACTAACATTTCTCATCAAACATTCTCTTTACCTGTCTTTTTTCTTACCTGCATACACGCGCAAGCTTAATGAATTGATAAAGCAATCCAGATGTGAATTCCGCGCTTGAATAATTGAGTTTAATGTTTTCTTATCTTGCATTATCCATGACACGCCTCACCCACAGAATCATGATACAAGTATATGCAGGCCCACTTCACACACACACGCACGCAACTTACGATTAAAACATTGTTGTAATCGCCTTAAGTATGTTATAAAACTTTCTTGAATATACTTGTCTCCATTATGTCCCTCATGTACTGTTACGCATTGAAACCTATAAACCAGTGTTTCCCAATCTTTTTTTTAACCATGCCCCAACTAAGTCTTTCTAAAATTCTGATTCTATAACATAATATATTCTGTAACATATACATATTTTTTATATTAAATTATTCTAAATAAATCCTAATTACAACTTGGACAAATTGTCCGCCTGAACAATCAAATTACTCCCCCAACCCCTCCCATGGGGTTCGGGCTCCAATTTGGGAAACACTGTTATAGACAGAAAAAAATACTGCTGCTCCAATTACATATCAATGATGTATTTCGGTATATTTGAATTTGCTTACATGTAATTTATTTGTTTTACGTATTAACTGACTAACTACGATAAGTCATTCATTGAGTCAAGACATCTATACCGAATGACCATAAGCCGCTGGGAATATTGTATTTTATGTCATTGTAAAGAGAGAGAAATATGAACTTTGCAACAGCTTGGTTTTTGTTGTTGTTATTTTTATTTCTGTAGTTCATTAATTAAAATGACACAAGGATATCCTTACTAAACTTCACAGGGAGATTTTTTTTTAAATATTAGAGCAACGATTACGATCATACATTGAAACACAACTTAAAATCACATAAATTGGCTTTCGTAAGAACAAAAGCTGTACGGATGCTATCTTTACACTAAGACAACTAACAGAAAGAGCCACAGAAAAGAACAGAGAATTATACATCGCATTCGTCGACCAAGAAAAGACCTTCGACAGAGTAGACAGACAACAACAATAGAAAACACTATCAATATATGAAGTTCCAGAACATTAAATAAATATATGCAAGATCATTTATATTAATAGACAATATGAAATAAGAGCAAATGTAGAAGTGTCCAATATGTTCCAAATACAATCAGGAGTTCGCTAGGGGTGTGTCCTATCCTCTCTACTTTTTATAACATATATCGACCACATCTGTAAACTAACAAGTACCAACGAAGAAGATAATATGAAAGACAAATTGAACGAACTACTCTTTGCAGACGACCAAGTACTAATGGCGACATCAGAAGAACAATTGCAAGAACATATGAACAGAATCCACACAACATGTCAAAAATTCAACATGAAGATTAATATTGAAAAGACCGAAATATTGGCAATAGCAAAGAAAGAAAGAAATATCATTATCTCCATCGATAATAAACACCTTAAACAAGTTAAGGAGTTCACTTACTTAGGAAACATTATAACGAGTGAAGGGAAAAAACGTAAAGAGACAAAATAGATGCAACAAAACATACCAGATCCTAGGACAGATGACACGTATTTATAAGAACAAGAGTGTAAACATAGACACTAAAGTTGCATTATACAAGAATATTATTATCCCATCACTGTGCTACCAGGGCCAAACCTAGACAATGACAGTGTAAGACGAAAGAAAATTAATGAAAACAGAAAGGACATGTCTACGAAGACTACTCGGGGTGCCATTAAGAGATAGAATTAAAAACGTTAACATAAAACAGATAATCACAACAATGCCAGTATTGAAACATATCAAAAGACAACAGATCAAGTGTTATTTACACGCTTCCAAACTACCAACAGACATCATGTCACAGATGGCCATGACACATAGATATAACGGCTATAAAGCCAGAGGCAGACCATGTAAAAGATGGATCACCAAAATCAAATAATCCACAGGAACAAGCTTACAAACAACACACTAGAAGGCGATCTCCAGAAAACTATTCTACCTCTGACGCCGTAAGACAAACACGGGATACAGCGTATGGATAGATTAGACAGACAGACAGACAGACAGACAGGCAGACAGGCAGGCAGACAGACAGATACATAGACAGACACACAGATAGATAGATAGATAGATAGATAGATAGATAGATAGATAGATAGATAGATAGATAGATAGATAGATAGATGGATGGATGGATGGATGGATGGATGGATGGATGGATGGATGGATGGATGGATGGATGGATGGATGGATGGATGGATGGATGGATGGATGGATGGATAGATAGATAGATAGATAGATAGATAGATAGATAGATAGATAGATAGATAGATAGATAGATAGATAGATAGATAGATAGATAGATAGGATAGATGGATGGATGGATGGATGGATGGATGGATGGATGGATGGATGGATGGATGGATGGATGGATGGATGGATGGATGGATGGATAGATAGATAGATAGATAGATAGATAGATAGATAGATAGATAGATAGATAGATAGATAGATAGATAGATAGATAGATAGATAGATAGGGTTGGTTGATGGGTGGTTAGGTAGGTTGGTAGATAGGTAGATTGGATGGGTGGGTTTGGGTAGGTAGGTAGGTAGTTAGGTAAGTAGGTAGGTAGGTAGGTAGATTAATTAAAACGTGCCTTTCTTAATATTTTTTAAATTACAACATATACTAAGAAACTTATAAGGAAGCACTAATGTTGAGCTATTAATGTGAGTTTAAATTTGAAATATATCAAAATGTTTTAAACCTTTTTCTTCTGTGCACATTCGCAAATTACTACTGTTTAGAAAAATATAGAAAAGTGGAATGCGCTATTTATCTCTAACCACTTCTGTTAGCAGAATTTAGAGAACGGAACGCAATTTGACTCAAACTACTGCTGTTTAACAAGATGTAGAGAATGTAACGTGCTTTTTGTCTTTTACTATTGCTGTTTGGAAGAATATAAAAAACGGAACGCGCTATTTGTCTCAAACTATTGCTGTTTATCAGAATATTGAGACTGGAACGCACTATTTTTCTTAAATTACTGGCTGTTTAGCAGGATATAGAGAACGAATATAAATATCCAAAAAACAAAACACCATGATAATCATCAAAGACACTGAAGAACAAGAGCTAAATATAAACATACATGGAGAGAAACTACAATAAGTAAAACATCATTATCTTGGACACATAGTCACAAATGATGGCAGATGTGAAACAGAAGTTAAAAGGAGAATAGGAATGGCTAAAAATACTTTCAATGACATGAGGAAAATAGAAACATTTAAACAAATTACAAACAAGTTAAAAATGAGAATTATAAAATGCGACTTCTATTCTATATTAATGTATGACTCAGAAACATCGACACTAGATAATTAGAAGACAGAATTGATGCCTTTGAGATGTGGGTATATAGAAGAATAGGGGGAACATCATGGAAAGAGAAGAAAACACACACAGAGGTGCTAAAGACACTTAATATGAAGAAAGAATGACTAAGAGAAATAAAGATCAGACAAATAAAATATTTTGGACACATTAAAAGACACCTTATTGACTTGTTAAATTGACTTGAGGGTAAAGTCAAAGGGAAGCGAGCAAGAGGTAGGCAGAGATACATGTGGGAGAGTAATATCACAAGATGGACAGCTTAAAGTCTAGCAGAGTACAGCAAGATACAGGGGATGTTGGAGATCTGTTGCAGTCAGCCTTCGTTGAGGAGACAGCACCTAATGCTGATGAGAGAACGGAACGCACTATTTCAGCAGTGACAACGTACTTGTTATATTAGAGCCTTTCATTCTAATATATTCGACTGAAGCATGGCTTTCTGTTTACATTGTCTCGAGTGATGGATAAGCCACTCACACAGAAACATCCCTTTATGCCGCTAGAAACATGCATGGCAGGTTACAGTGTTGTTTTAGTTTGCTTTCTGTACATGTCCTGGGAAATTAAGTGGTAAACTGATATTAAACAAATTGTGGACTAAGGGAGTTAACCCAATTAATTAATTAAGTTTTTACAAGTTAATTCCCGTGTGTTATAATATTTATTATATTATTTATTATATATATTTATTAAGATACTATTGTCTATTGTCTATCCCCAGGTGAATGATTGTTGATCACATTCACACTTGCCGTTAAGCGTAGGGGTGGTATCTTAAGCTGTCGTTTCAAGGCCAGATATGTCGCCGAGTTTGCATTAAGATACATAAAACAAAAAAAGTATTGTTGACTGTTTGGTGGGTGTAGAATTCAAACACCTTGCTTTGAGGACACCTCCTTTTAATCATATACGTTAGTCTATTTAATCTGCCAGAATGCATAATGATAAAAATATAGGTCGCTGTTCAGGTAATTATGGCATCAGCAACTTCAATAAATATAAGTAGATGGGTAATTTTTTTAATTAAGTGTTCATTTTATTTCTTTGATATAAAAGTCAAGAGGGGGTGAGAATCTGGTGAGAATGTATACACAGTGATCTGGAGTGATTCTTTAAATGATGACCAATTTTTAAGGTATACACAGTGATCTGGAGTGATTCAGAGAGTTAAATGATGACTAATTTCTAAAGAATCTCTACTAGGTGCACTATTGAAACAGGCAAAATTAGAGTTTTACTGTTTGTTTTGATATGGTCTAGAGGTAAAAACAGGAGATATGCATGCTCTTCACGAGAGATTGACTTTCATTACATTAATGTATTATCATCTTATCGAGGGTAACTGTCTACGCTCGGAACGAGAAATGTAGTCCTATCCCAGCATGTAGAAAAATACGAATGTTATTTGTTATATGTTTGTTGTTACTGGGGATACGTCAATACCTGTACGGGATGTTCGTTCTTGTTGTAATAGTCCTTGTCTCGATTGGTCCGTTCACAGTGACTTGAGTGCACAGTTTGAATGTCTTGACAAAATCGCATATTTTATTGGAGATGCGGTTAGTCACGTACGGAAAATCTCGTGTACGAGAGTTGCTATTCGATTTGGTGCCGTTGAACGGACTGGTTCAATACCCGTTAGACTCAAGAATTTTTAATTTATCCTCTGGCTTCCTTCTTGAATTTATCCTATCCCAGCCAATTGCTATGATTTTATCACTGAGAAAACTGTCTAACTAGGCATCAGAGGATTACTTTCATCCTAGCTAATTGTTATTATATTATCACCGAAGGCAATTGTCATAGCTCGGCACGAAAGCTTTGCTTTCATCTCAGACAATCGTTAATATCGTATTACAGAAGGCCCTTATTTAAGCCGTGTAGTTTGTTTCTTTAAAAAAAAAGAAGTACAAAAATGTAAATAAGAGCTGGTTGCGAAAGAGAGGGTTGTCAAAGCAAATTGTCTCATGAGGGTTTTTTTTTTTCCATAGGGTCCGGTGATGGTAGAATAGATATCAGAAAATCACGTGAGGTCTTAGCGAGTGCCAGGTTGGGTCTGAGCGATTGTGTGCCATGTAGGTTCTGAACGAGTGTTTCTCATGTGAAGATCTTAGCGAGTGTGTGTCAGAAGTGTATGGCACGTGAGATCTGAGGCAGTGTGTGTCATGTGTGGATGGAGTGGGTGTGTGTCATGTGAGGTCTGAGCGAGTATGTGTCAAGCTATGCTGAGTGAGTGTGTGTCAAGTGAGGTCTGAGCGAGTGTGTGTCAAGCTATGTCTGAGCGAGTGTGTGTCAACCTATGTCTGAGCGAGTGTGTGTCAAGCTATGTCCGAGCCAGTGTGTGTCAAGCTATGTCTGAGCGAGTGTGTGTCAAGCTATGTGTGAGCGAGTGTGTGTCAAGTGAGGTCTGAGTGAGTGTGTTGCTATGAAAAAAGTAGTCCCTGCTAACATGGTTAAGATAATAGGGAAATCTTTCTACGTTTATTGTTCCCCCCCCCCAATATTTAACTGTATAACTTGAGATTGTGTGGTCAGCATCACTCATGCCGTCTTTACTTTCTCAGAATTTATGGTATTCGGTTCTATATGCTGGGTCATCATACGAAATAGAAATATGTTTAAACATTGCTAATTCGAACTTATAAAACTGTAATCTTATCTTACTGTCTAGGTAAAGGATCACTAACCAATGAGCTGTATCGGCTACCAATATGTTGAAGTATTGAAATATATGTGCCCTTTACATTGGTGATATATATGATGAAGTATAAATATGATGAAGATGAAGTATACAAAAATAGTAAAGTTAACCCATAGAATTTATTAATGCCGTAGGAGTGTGAGATGTTAGCGATCTTACATTTCAGAGACTCTGTAAATGAGGGCGGTAGCCATCTCCTCTCCCTCGCAGTCTTTACTTCCCGGATTAATCCGGTACCCATTTAAGGCTTGGTCGACCCGGGAGCCGTTGCGATCTGAAAAACATTTTCTGCTAACGCGGCTCCTCTATTGAAGTATATGTGCGCTTTTATTGCGACTAATATGTTGAAGTATTGACGTACGTGTGCCCTTTACATTGGCTACTAATATGTTAAAGTATTGAAATATATGTGCCGTTTACATCGGCTACCAATATGTTGAAGTATTGAAGTATATGTGCCATTTACATCGGCTACCAATATGTTAAAGTACTGAAATATATGTGCCGTTTACATCGGCTACCAATATGTTGAAGTATTGAAATATCTGCCCATTTATATAGGTTTTTTTCTCCACCTTTGTTGATTCTCAAACCTATGATAGCTGGGTGAAATAGAGAGAATTGAATGCGTTGTGTTTTGTAGCTTGCTTGCGAATTCTGCCCTGTCCTGCCTGACACATATCACTGACTTTTAGTCACTTTAAGAATGGTAGAGAACCGTCAACTCCACTTCACTTCAACTATAGTCACTTCTTAAAATAAGCATGACAGATCACACTATTGTCGTTCTTTACTCCCTGTCTGGTTTACGGTAACACACTACAACTCCCATCAATGTTTGCAAACCAACTATTTTCCTGACCTCTTATAAATCCCATAGTATATTCTTGTATCCAAAGATCCATGCGGTATAGTCACGCCTGTGATTTGACCAGAGACTATCTACAGTAACTATACATTTTCAACAGATCTTGATTGTCACTTCAATAATATCATTTGTTAACACAATACATTTCACACAAGCAAATGGAGAGGCTTGGTCATTGTTATACATGTGGCATTTCATACAGGAGACTTACTTAGCGAATTGTCTTACCAGTATAGGTTAACCATGCAGTGGATACCCTCTCACTGTGGAATACCAGGAAATGAAAAAGCAGACCAACTGGCTAAGGAAGGTGCTGCCGAAGACCAACCAGATATACCAATCACCTACCATCAGAAAAAACAGATTATCAAGTCAATAAGAAAGCCACAAACACCAACACAAGATGATTATCACATTTTGAACAGATCAGAACAAGTTATAATTCTACGTCTCAGAACAGGACACAACCGACTCCGCAGTCACATGTATACATAGTTCAAGATTGGCAACACGGCCATGTGTACATGTGGACATGGAGTGCCACAGAGTGCCAAACATATACTTCAAGAGTGTTCTGAGCATGAAATGCTGAGGCAGTCATATTGGCAAGAGGAAACAACACTGGAATCAAAACTCTATGGGACACTGTATGAACTACAAAAGACAGTGAGTTTTATTAAGGAGACAGAATTACAGATATAGACATGTTTCAAATGAACGAAAGAAGAAGAAGAAGAATACAGGAGACTGCAAACTGTTGGAATATTTTCCCCAATGGTTGTAAAAGGTAAAAATGAACGTTCTTTCATGCCATTTTTCTTCATCATTTATTTTTACTATTTATCTGTAATACTTTGCAGATGATTTTATGTATTATTGACACTTTTTCGTCTTCTTTGTACATTATTAACCTTATTTCATTTGAGGAGTGTAATTTTTAAAACGTGTACATTTTATCGTGCTTTGCAGCGTAGTTATTTAACACCTTGTGAAACTTTTAGTTTAGTGGTGAAGGTGGCTCTGGGTAGTGAGACGAGCATAGGTCTGATGAACTAGTACTGGTGGCATGACATATACACAAGTGTGGCATCTACTGCGTGTGCAACTGATAGTGCTAAATTGGCTGGGAATTTCAACCTTGAGATAGCTACGGAACAATATATCCCTGAAGTTCCTGTGTACCGGATCACGTGTATTGGGATCCGATTGATATATATATATATATATATATATATATATATATATATATATATAATATGTCTAACATAAAATATTATCACGTAACTAAAGGTTACCTAAATTAAAAAAATTAACGCTAGTGGAAAACGAACTATTAAAGCACGTTGACACTATGCGCACTCTTAACTCGGATCCACTTCGAAGGAATTAAAATTGCATACTTATGAACTGTGAGTTATTTCTACACGCATAAATGTTTCCTTGATGTTATGTTTACATTCGTTAGATCATCGCGCCATAAATCAGAGGTAAAAATGTCACCCAATCATATGAATGTTGAGCTTTCCCTGACCACATGAGAACATTTTTAAGATTTTCTGCGAGCAGCACGGGCTGGCAAATGTGTCAATCTTTAAAGGCACCAAATATGGTCCGTCTATGTGTTACATTCGCGAAACCTATGCTCTACAGGAAAACATAGAGCTACGGATTTCTTCCCTTATATATATCGATTAGGGAAAAGATGGTGTTACGGGGCATTTGTGGTCAAGGGGCAGTATCTAAGTGGAGATAACTCCCTATGTAGGGCATATATTTTTCAAGATATAATATTATAGTGATTTTTAGGGCCCATGTAAAAAGAGAAGTTATCTCATCAAAGGGGGGGGGGGGATAAAACGTGGATACGTGGATAAAACGTGGAGATTATTGTTTTAGTAGTAAGACGAGAGTAGTTGTATTAGCGCCGTTATTATGTGATCCCATTAATCAAGGACTAAGATGATTGTCAAAGGGCATGACAAAGTACCTGTATTGTTTTATTTACGTGACATAATCACACATCTCCGGTGTGTACATAACATAACCACTTGTCTTTGGTGTGTACATAACATAACCACTTGTCTTTGGTGTGTACATAACATAACCACCAGTCGCTGGTGTGCACATAACATAACCATCAGTCTCCGGTGTGCACATAACATAACCACCAGTCTCTGGTGTGCACATAACATAACCACCAGTCTCTGGTGTGCACATAACATAACCACCAGTCTCCGGTGTGCACATAACATAACCACCAGTCTCTGGTGTGCACATAACATTTCCTATCTCTGCTAACTGGCTCAAAGATTAATATGACAAATTAAAATATTCTATTAGAATTATAATATGATTTATCAGACTTAGTGTGTCGTGTACTAGTTGTTTCTACGTGTCACATCCATGTGATAAAACGTGACATACAACTTATCACATTAGATATAACGTCATATTTGTTAAAAAGTATATTGAATCGGGGACTCCGACATCAGTGGATATAGTCACAATCATCATCGTCAGGTGCCATGCCGACTGGCGTAGGGGATCGTGGCTCTCCACAGCTCTCTGTCTCCCGTATTATGTATCAAGATCGTTGTTGTTATATAACGGTGTGTTGGCGAATAGAATACGTAGCATATTCTGATCTGCAAAGAAATATGTGGATTTATTCTCCTGGACGTGCAGTAGTCTGCGGAAATGCAAGAGGAGACAGATTAACTTCGAAAGCACCAATACTAGAAGAATTAGTTATGGACAAGAATAACATGATAAGATCTTTACATGAATATTTTCTAAATGAGGTCTCTAGAATGGAATGTGATGTATTCTTTTTCTTCTGCGTTTGTTCTCAAACTCCTGCAGATTAGCAGAATGTAGTCCGGAGAAATTAAAGCGCTGTGTTATGGTTTACAGCACTGCTGAAATATATATCTGCGCCTTTCGACCTGACATAATCGACGTCAGCATGGCTTTGAGTCCCTTCTATTTTATATGGGATGGGACAGCAACTCCATCTGATAACCTCCTTGGTTGCCCCTTACGCTATGCATGGAAGGTACATATTGTTACTATTCTTTGCTCCCCTCTAGGGCCCAGGCGAGACACGATCGGGAGGGTGATATGTTAATGTGACTTAAAGAATCTGTGTTGCCCCCGGAGCGAGCAGAACAGGGCTTCTGAAGTGGCGTTTAAGATTTGCGGGTAACCGCTGAGCTACAGGAACCATCAGCATTTATACACTTCGCAATCTTCTGACAGAGACAGATCACCTATGGGTTTGTCTTGATTGTGTATAAAGATTGCCCAGATTGTCGATAAAGAAAAATAAACTGAACTAAACGAATAACAACACATGAAAGGTTGATATAACTGAGTCAAATGTGACACGAATTGTTGCATCTTGAGGCATACAACCAGAATGTCAGATACAATAAAGCAAAATACAAAGGGACTACAATATCACAGATCAAAGAGGTAATATAAGCGTAAGGTGTTCCATACTTTACCTCATTCATCCCACAGAGAACATTTAAATTGTTACTTCCCTTTTGTGTTATTCTTCTTCTTCAGCGTACATTCTCAAACTCCTGCTGAATTTCTCTTGTAGCAGGACCATGGTGCTATTAGATTATGTAGTCCAGAGAATGGAAATGCGTTGTGTCGCCGTTTTATTTGTGCAAATGGCCCGACACCTCCGTCTTCGGCATACTTTTGTGATATAAAAAGGGTTTTCACAGATCGCCTGCACATAATGTACTTTTATCATAACCCAACTGAAATTGAAAACTCGTCGTCGTTACCAATTAAAATAACAAGTAAATATTCTACTTTTTGTGATAATTGCTGACCAGTATCAGTGTTCCCAATAAAAACTTAAAATAATAAAACGAATGTAAAAGTTGAATGTCGAAATTTTCTTTTATTTAGTGTTGTTCAATGATATATATGCCTCGAGTGCCGTAGCTTAGAATAATTATCGTCGCCGTGGAAAAGACACGTTTTATTCATGAGAATTTGATGGTGTGAAGCCTTGAAACGTAAGTAACTCTCTTAATCCATATTTCTTCAACTGAACCTGCTGCTTTACATTTTCATATTGTACAATCTAGCAGCAGTGAGTGGTGGAAACATTATCATAAGATAAGAAAAACATTTCAGTTGTTTTTCTATACATTTCATAATATATAGTATCTCCGCCGAACATCTGACATTTTCAATATTTTTGAAATTTTTTCTTTTATTTACCACTTTTCTTAAGTATATTCAAACGTATGAAGCCTTCTCCCGTGCCCTTTGATCAGTGTCCATGACTGACTGTGGTAGCACGTGGTATATAGCAACAATATTTATAATTTGGCATCGCATTTGGATGGGAAAGCATAATGTTTAAAATTGGTTACAGTTGATAAATAACTTTATGTTATTAAAGTTTACAGAAATTCTAACACAAATTCATGTAGACTGAAATAAATTACACAAAACAAATTCCACGTTTCTGCAGCAAATACGTTTGTTAAGAAACCAAAAGCAAACAAAAAATCAAAACACCTAAAATGAAAACACATGAAAGCGAAGTTTTAAATCAGTGGAGTATGACATAACGTCAGCTCTTTCAATATTGTCCACCTGTTTGTGTATGTGTACAACAAATGTGCAATTGTCGAAACGTCGATTTTGTTTTGACTTTGTAATTTTAAATTACATATTAATTGTTATTCTATTCAATTGGTATTTGCAATTTTACACAATATATATATATATATATATATATATATATACTTACATATATTTATATCACCAACCGTTAATATCGTATGTCACATTTGATATTTGATGATATTTGGAACACTTAATTTTAGGAATTGTAACTATTGATACAACAAAACTTTTTACATTTTATATAACTTATGACACTTTACATAACTTGTCACATTTGGATTAAACATATCACACTTGAAATCATTTGATACAGTTGGTGTGACGAATCAATATATCATATTAGTTACCACTGTTGATAGATGTAGCGATAATTTCGCTGATAATGAAGGAGTCACAGCAGTAAGAATAACTTGAGAACTATTCACGTCAGTTCATCTGTAAAAGAAGTTAATGCTTATTAATTTAGCAATCAAATTAATATCTGCAGTTCGCGGAGATTGTCTATAAATATATAAAGAAAATGGTGGAAAGAAATGTAGTAAACAATATAAAGAATGCTTTAGTCTTGACATTATTTCTGTTAGTACCACCATTATTGCACTTTCCGCAAGGAGTTATTAATACTTACATCACATGCTTTTTTCATCCTCTATAAACCACACAACCTGTTGTTGTCTTTTTCACTAGCCCATAAGCCCTAAAAAAAAGTTCTATTCCATCTTTAATAAACAATGGAAGCTGTTTTTTCTTCAACCGTTCACAAGTTGACACATCTTCTTTTCACAATTTACTTAATTGTCGTCTATAAATTTACTAGTCAAACAATATTAGGTAGAATAACTACGCCCTAAATATTGTTTGTTTTTGCTAATAATCAAGAAGCCAAAGGGAAAATGCAGTGCCGAATTTAGACTTAATAAGGCCCTAAGCTTTCGGATTGGTGCAATGCCTATTAGAGGAGCCTTCTACTCAGAAGTGGTACATGTTATGAGAGGAGCTGATTATTTGTGTCACCCAGTGTTTGACTTTCCTCCGACAAGGCGCTTCGCACCAACGAGATGTTCGTTGGTGAAGAAAGACCATTTCATTACCACTCTTGTGTCCGTAGGTCCCTGACCTAATTTCTTCTGTATAAGCCGTGTTGGGTAACGGCGACAGTCGAATTAGGCTCAGGGTAGATACACATTCCTAGTCGAGCTGCTGCTTTGCCAAACACGTCGGGGGTCTTGGATTAGACATGTGCATTTCTCACGCACTCGCCTCGTCCGCTTGTGATAGTCTTCCAATCCATCGCCAGGTGCGGCATGTGTTTTTTTTACTCTTCGCCATTGCGCATATCACCCAAAGTCGTGGGTAGTTTATGCCTTTCTCGAACGAGGAGCTCCCCAATGAGCCCTTGGGTGCTGAACCCAATTCTCTCTGTATGAGCCGTGTTGGGCAACGGCGACAGTCGATTTTGGCTAGGTTTGCAGCGTTCTCAATGACAAGGACTTGCTTCCCCATCTACACTGCCCAGAGTCCAAGTCTCAACACTGCATTGGACAGAAGTCCTGAACAAAGTACTCCCCGACGTTTGTTCAGTGGTTTTCTTGTGTGCAATAGGGAGATGTATTAAAGCTTTCTGTCATACCCAGGAGTACATGTTCGAGTTGACGTATCCAATACCCGAATCATGACTCCTAATTTGAATGGGGATCCTTTTCTAGTGGGGAAGTGTGGCTCCTAAGTGTTCTCAAGCACGAACAGCATTTCCACCAGTCGATCTCGTGCTCGACAACTGTAGTTTCGTTACCATTATATAGATTCACATATACAACGGCTCCATCTAGTGCGTATTGCCGTTTCCATATTCAATGTGTTCTCATAAGATCACCACGCCTCAGCGGGATCTACCCATATCGCACATTGACCGTCCATCCAATGTTTCTGTATTTTCTGCTGTATGAGACGCAATGCACATATGTCTATCGTCACTGTGTGCCAATAGTGCTGCTGGTGTGTTGGCGTAGAGGTCTCGGAGATATTGCTGTCTCTTTGCAGGCAATTCTCATTCCGTCTACAACTTCCACATCCACGGAAACGAGCCTAAAAGTGTTGGCGAAATCGACAGCAAAAGATGCTGTCTTTATGTTTCTAGGCTGCACCACTGGGGGTTACTTTTAGAATCTTGGTTATCTGCTAACATCTGGTCCGCTGAAAACAATGCGGTACCCTTTGCACCCCAAAAGTAATAGTAATAATAACGTATAAAATATAATATAAATATCAATAGAGATCATTTCTGCTTTGCATTTAGAGGCCTTTATAAAAAAAAATTAACAAGGCATACTGATATATTTAATACAAATTATAAACAAACTAGGTAAAACAGCTTCACCAAGAGTCTAACACTTTGATAGAAGGAAGTAGCCTAAAACGCTGATTTGCACATGTCTTTTTTCTTATATACCACATTTGTTGTCGTGTCTACTTACTTCCATCAATGTTTAGACGCTTAGTGAGTGCGGTGTAGTTTCTTTTTTTAATTTTCATTCAGTATTTTCTTTTGTTCTCGTTGTTTATTGATGAAACGTTGGTCAAAACGTAGAAGTTTTTAATGTCTAGTATATTTCATAAGTTTTTATTTCTATGACGTTATTAGATTTCCTCGTAACGTATCATCATTTGTCCGTAACTATATCACTCAATCTTTTTTCTAGAAACGCGACTTACCATCCCAAGAAATGAGATGAGACCAGCTATTGTTAAGAATCTGTTTCTTCTTCCTCTTTCAGTAAATATGTTTGACCAAGTAATCTTTGAATATCATCTTTAGTAACTCTCTTACCTGGGGAGTAAACAAATATCACACATTTAGCTGCAGACTCTTGTTTGTATGTATATGTTTGTTGTTTGTGTGTTTGGTTGTTTCGACGCCCGGGAAAACAAATTCCCGATGAAACGATGAAGCTTTTGTTTTTATTTTTGCAATTTAGGATTAGGGTGCGGGAGGTGAGAGGTTTCTCCATGGTTTTCTTTCATTCCCAGAATACTCCAACTCTGGAGTATGCAATGATTTGCGAAACGTACACATGACACAAGTTAGATAGATCAGAAACAGGCTATCAGACTAACGGACACACACACACAAAAATAGATGAGGGTAAACAAAATAGTGAATCAACGTTTAAAACATATGGTCTTTATCACGAAAAATACAGGAAAAAAGAACAAACAATGATTATAATTGTAATATCGCAATGATGATAGATGTCTAGAAGGAGAATAAGAATGATAACAAGTATTTGCAATGACATGACGAAAATATTGACATCTAAACAATTAAAAAAATTAAAAATGCGAATTATAAAGTGACGTATCTATCCAATATTAACGTAGGTCATATGGCTCAGAAACATGGACAATTTACAAACAACTAGAAGGAAGAATTGATTCCTTTGAGATGTGGATATATTGGCGAATAGGGAGAACTTCAAGGAATGAGAAGAAATGGAACAAAGATCTTCTAACAACACTCCGTACAACAAAATTATTAATTTAAATAAATATCAAACAAATGAAGTATTTTGAATATATTAAAAGACACCTTGTTGAAGACCTTATTTCAGGGTATAGTCAAGGTGAGGCGAGCAGGAGGTAGGCAGAGATGCAAGTGAAAGTGAAACATTACGAGATGGACAGGTTACAGTCTAGCAGAGTGCACCATCAAGGCTAGAGACGGGGGATGTTTGATGCTCGTTCTTTCGTTGAGTATATGGCACTTGACGTTGATGTATGTCACAAATAAACTACACTAGAATATGAAACAAACAAACAACAAACATATACAATAACAAAATTATGGAGCAAAGTGCTTTTTTTGTATGTGCTGTGGATGTGTGCGTTGCGGAGGAAACATGTTGCACAATTTTATATGCAAACATTTAATTGCATTAAAACCGGCCAGTGTTTGGTGGTATTAACGTTGTTCACTTTTATCCAAACTGTATAAATGCATGGATTCAACACGTCAAGATGCACGTATAAAGATGCACGAAAGAGAGCCGGACAAATAGATAGACAGACAAATAGTTGGAAATATGACAGAATTCTAAATTAGTTGAGCTGCTGGCGATTTTATTGGATAACTTGTCCAGATTTACTCAGATCTAGTGTTTTTAATGAACTGATTGTATGACGGATTTACTGGTCGATTTATTTAGTGAACCTGAGTGAGTATGTGAGTAGGTTTGGATGGGGTGAATGAGTGAGTGATTGATTTAGTGAGCGAGTAAGTGAATACGTGACTCAGTAAATGAGTGAGTGAGCGAGTGAGTGAGTTAGTGAGTGAGCGAGTGAGTGAGTGAGTGAGTGAGTGAGTGAGTGAGTGAGTGAGTGAGTGAGTGAGTGAGTGAGTGAGTGAGTGAGTGAGTGAGTGAGTGAGTGAGTGAGTGAGTGAGTGAGTGAGTGAGTCAGTCAGTCAGTCAGTCAGTCTGTCTGTCTGTCAGTCAGTCAGTCAGTCCGTCAGTTAGTCAGTCAGTTAGTCAGTCAGTGAGTGAGTCAGCCAGTGAGTGACTGACCAGTTTCGAGAAATCTTTCCTGATCATAGAAAGGTGGTGCATCATCACTGAAAAGACCTATTTCACCATCAATATACGGTCCTTGCTGCTGACGCCATCGCCTACCACTATCTTTACTATTTTTGGATTTCTTCAGATCCTGCACGAAGATAATATAAACAACTAATAAATGATAAAATAACTGTTAGTGAAAACAAAGAAATAACTAAATACATATAAAACTTTGCATGATGTAGTCTAAGAGATAACTAACAATTCTAGAACTAATCCGTCACTGGTCACTAACATTTTGTTTCAACCCTCTTGTGGAAATAATGTACATATTCTCTGGATTAATATTGTACAGCATAGGCAAGGCATTCTGCAGAATACTAATACCTTACATATGATCACAGAACTGTACATAATGAACTTAAGGGGAGGGGTGTTGTAGGAAATTAAACTCCCCCCCCCCTACCTTGTGGAAGAACAAGCAAAAAAGACAAGGATTCTTCACCCCCTTTTTTAGAGAAAAAAAAAACAAGCAGCACACACGATTTGAAGGCACCAACTCACCTCTCAACATGAGACAATGCTTTTTCCGTAGTTGACCACATCGAGTTCGGTGATTATGATGATTGTGTTCTTTCTTCGCTAGAGAAGATGATCATGACATCGAAAAAAATAAATTTAGGTTTGATGTCTGGGAGACCTCAGATGGCTGAGTGTACAATCAAGATCTGATAAAGCTGTTGCAATATAAGCAGGGATGACCTAGGTTTAAAGTTGCTGAAAAACAGTCTTATCTCTTCCCTTGTTTTTTTTTGTCTCTTTCCAATCGCCTTCTTGTATCTTCTTAAATCGCCTTCTTTGCTTTTGTCTCTTTCAAATCGTCTGCAAGTGTTATACTCTGCTCAAAGGGTTTAATACCCCCACTAATATGACGGTCCCAGGCTGAACCCCCACTAATATGATGGTCCCAGGCGGGATCCCCACTAATATGACGGTCCCAGGCTGGACCCCACTAATATGATGGTCCTAGGCTCGACCCCCCACTAATATGATGGTCCCAGGCTGGGCGGTCATGAACCATGGTTTCAATAGTTTGGATCGATATTGACATGAATTAGTTATTCTACAGTATCACTTTCATCAATAAACTTCTTAATTCTTGCTGAATTCTATGGCTGCCCCCCCCCTCAATTAAGTCAGCAATCTATCTTCTCCGTACTGTTCAAGACAGTAGATAAAGGGAGCAGAGTTTGTAAGGTTCAAACTGTGGCTTTGTGGCGAAGTGGTACAGAACGCACCTGGGACGGCCAAGGTACCGAGTTCGATCCCCGCCACAGGCACCTCAACTGCCGGGCCGTTCAGAAAACAATGCCAAACTACTGAACGTATTTATTCTGCTTAGAAAATCACTACAGCCAAAATTGTTAGGTTGATGGCTACGTCCTGAATAGGATACGCTACCAATTTTGTTTTTAGCTGTGTGGACTAAATTCCCCAAAGTGGGTAGTCCGAGGTACACATATTTGTTTTCCAGTTCTCTTTCTTGCAGTAGATGTTGTTTGTCATCTTCCTCTCCGGGTATTTCCAGTAGGTACATTTGTTTTAGTTTTTTTTGTTTCTTTTCAAGTGTCAATAAGTATTTTATTTGTGTGGCCATTCATTTATTTATTTGTCTCTTGTACCTTTCTACTGCTTCCGTCAGTGCTGTTTTCCATCTGATATCCAGCGGCTCTACATTTGCATATATCTCACATACTGCTGTGGGTGTTGATCGCATTTTCCCATACATTAGTCTCAGAGCTTGCTTATGCGCCATATTTAGAGATGAGATCGCAGTATTGCTCATAATGGTCTAGATTAATTATCTCACTTAACGAAGATACAGTTGGCGAAGTGTCTGTTTGTCTACCCACCCCCTCCTCCCAGTTTGTACTAGCTAGTCTCTTAATGTGGTTTATGCGTTTATTTGCTTTTCCTCTGATATTTCTATGTTATCTTTTAGTGTTAGTTGTCTGTCAAGTTTTACTTCAAGATATACTGGGGACTGTTCTTTTGATATTCCCCCACTCATTTTGCTGTTGGCAGATCTTTTGGATTTTTGTGTGACTTCATGAGAAAATAGTGTAAGCAGTTTTCTATGTATTGACTTTTAGTTTCCACAATTCACAATATACTGAGATTGTGAGAAGAATTGTTTTGATCTTTGCTTTTGCCAGGATGAGATATTTATCCGTGGTCCTGGTGACAATGTCATCAGCAAAAATTGCTTTTGGCACATTAAGATGTTTTGCCAGATCATAAATGAAAGTGAGGAAGTATGTACAGCTTAGAGGTGAGACATGAGGTAGTTCTCCCTTTTCAGTGTTATTTTACTGGATAGTGCACCAGCATAGCTGGTTGCTATGGTTCTATTTGCCAGAAAGCCTATATCCATTTAAACATTTTCCAACCTATTCTTATTCTGCTCATCTTCAGCAAATGTCCATTTCTCAGGACTTTGTCGTAGGCTTGCTCAAGGCCAATGAACACTGCTAATGTGCTTTTTCTTCCTGGAAACCATCCATCACCATATTGTGAGGGACAAAAGCCTATAACTTTTTAGTATTCCTGCCCGTTTTCCTTTCTAAAGAATGGGGTTGATGAGATCCAAGCTCATGGCAACTGTCCCTCCTTCCATGTTCTATTAATAAACTATATGAGTATTACTTTTACCTTTGGTCCCAACTTACATATCAAACTCAACACCTAAACTAGCTAGGTATTTGCCAATTTTCTTCTCAGATTTATAATAGTGAATAAGTTCATCAAAATCAGCGTCACGACGTCGCTGAGACTTTGCAAAATATTTAATATGGGTCTCTAACTTCTATCAAGGCCAATAATCTAAAATTGCAAAGACTAAATCGTCCACTCTGGAAAGAACACTTGCATCACAAACATATTGTATAGAATTGCAAATACTCAACCGATGCTTCTAATCAAATACATAGCCTTTTCATCGACCTCCACATAGTGTAAACTATCAAAGACATATACCACATATGAGCAGTGGATGTTATGGATTAATCTTTTCGTCAGCTAAAATTTCGGCTTAGTTTATCGATCTGACCTGTCACATCCGGCCATTTTCCCCTGATCCCCAAATCAATAGAAAGAGAAAATAACAAAGACCAAACAGATCGATAGACATTCTAGACGTTCTAGAGACATTAATTCAGGTTTAATAGCCATAATAGCAATGCTACATTTTTAGTATATTTCATATACGTTTAGTTTACTTCAGATAATCTCAACTATCTTCAGAATAGTTTATTCAGATACGTTTGGTTCAGAATAGTTCAGTATACTTTAAATGCATTTAGTTAATTTCCTATGGGCTTAAATATGCGTCAGAAATGTTTAGCTAGTTTAGTGTGCTTTTGAAACACTTAGTTTTCTCATGTTAGCACAGTTCACATCATAATATTTTAGTTCACTTAAAATACATTTAGTTTTCTTCTAATTATTGTAGTTCATATTGCATAGGTTCATATTACTCACCGGAAAGTCGGATGAGTCGGGTCATTTGCGCAAATAAAATGGCGAAACAACGTATCTTCGTTCTAGAGACTAAATGCTGCTCAAAATCTAGTAGGACCATTTTCCTGCTTCCAGCGCGATTCCCATAAAGGTAGAAAACCCACAGTAACACCTTGGTGGAACGAGGAAGTAAAAGACGTCATAAGCTATTTTTTAAAATTCAAGCAATGGGCAGCAAGCAAAGCGCAAGAAGATTATATCGAGTACAGCTCAGATAAATCAAAACAAAGAAAATCATTAAAGATGCTAAAACTAAAACTTGGCAAGAATATGGTGAATCATTATTACAAATTACAAACAAGCACACACACAATTATACATGAAAATTAAGAATATGAGAAATAGGGAAGATAAATACGAACAAACCAAAATAATAAATGATTAAAACAGAAAGAGAATCAATGACCAGAAATGAATCATGGAAAGGTGGCAACATTATTTTAAAGAATTGACAAATCTAAAAGATAGAGGTTACAACATACTAAACAATATTATGAAAGAGTTAGAACCACACATTTTGTTAGCAGAAATAGAAAATGCCTAACAAAATGCCTAAGAAAAGTACCCGATAACATACATACAAGTCGTGTTAATCAAAGCAGCGATAGATATAGGAATAAAATAGTTACATAGGCTGTTTAATTTAATATGGAACACACAAGAAATACCAGAAGATTGAAAAAATACTAGAATAATTAATACCCATCTGGAAGAAAAAAGGAAACAAAAGAGATTGTGCAAAGTACAGAGGTATTTCACTTCTAAGCCACACTGGTGGAATGTTCAACAGAATTCTAGAAAGAAGATTACGAGCATTCATAGAACCAGAGCTTAGCAACACTCAAATGGGATTCTTTAAGAACAAAAACTATACAATGTCATTATTACACTCAGATAAATGGCAGAAAAAAAAAACTCAAAACAACAAAGAATTGTATATCGCATTTGTGACCAAGAAAAAGCTTTCAACAGAATAGACAGACAATAACTTTAGAAAAAAAATTCAAATTCTACAACATTTAATGAACATGTTTAGAAAAAGTTACACAGGCAGTCAATGTGCAGTTAAAATAAATGTAGAGCTCTCAGATAAATTCTAAATACACTCTGTCGTGCGACAATGATATGGTCTATATGTTCCTTTGTTATTCATAACAGATATCAATTGCATAGGTAAATGTGCCAACACTAATGAAGAAGACAATTTAAACAGCCTCCTAAGCGAACTTTTTTGCAGACGATCAAGCAATAATAACAAAAACAAAAGAACAACTACAACAACATATAAATAGACTCCACATAACATGTACGGAATTTAACATGAAGATAAACACAGAAAAAAACTGAGATAATGTAAAACACAATGCCAATTTTCAAAAAAGCATTACTATACAGACCCACTGGATACTAAGCCGGAGGCAGACCTTGCAAACGATGGATTACAGAAATAAAAGGGTCTACGAAAACATACATATATGAAGTACACAAAACGCCATCTTCAGAGAACTCTTCTACCCCTGACACTACAAGGCATAAAGGTGTATAAAGTGAAAAGAAGAAAGAAGAACGATCCACAGCGGGAGTTTAAGAACGAATGGTTGTTTTTTAATTACTCCATAGTCGTTTAGTTTGTGTTAGATACAACTAGATTACGCCAGATACGTGTACTTTATTTGTTACACATCAGAAGCGTTTATCCTACTCACGTACATTTAAGCATTGCAATGGGTCTGCTCGTAGACTATCAGCCTGCATACTCAGTGACTCGATGAGCATGATTGTGAAAGTTCAGGTGGGATACATTCGGGAACAGTGGCTGGATGCAGTGAAGAATTCCTGTTTGCGTAAAGTGACTTTCATTTTTGTGCCGGGATATGCGGGAGTCCGGGGTAATGAGAGAGCAGATAGGATGTTGGACGCACACGCTGCTACTACGGCTGTTGGTGGAGCGATAGATAGAGCAGACATTTTGAACGCCATACATGAAAACACACGAGCAAATGACTGTATAAGCGACGATGACTCTTGTTCCATGACTAGAATAAAGGAATTTGGTTTGAAATGTAGTGTCTCTAGAACGGAGCAGTTTCATGGGCAGGACAGAATGATGGTCAATCAACTGCGTACTGTGACCGTCAGTCAACGTGTAATGGCGGCTACACTCAAGGAGAGATCTGAGCACCTTTGGACTTGTTCGGAGTGCAGTGACGATGATCCAACGACTAACTAACTAACGTACATTTAGTTCAGATAAGTATAGTTTGCTTCAAATGTTTTAATGTAAATGTTTTAACTTTTTCTGTTTTTGTACACTCCCGCTAGGTATATTTTATAGCAGTGAAATAGTCCTTCTAGATTTCCAGAAGGATGTAGTTCAGAGAACAGAACTTCATTATGTCGCTGTTCTACCTGAACAGATCACCTGAAACATACAACTGTGGAGGTTGTAACTAATACACTCAGTGTTTGTTTTACTTCCACTGAACAGTGGAAATATGTAAAATATATCGCTACTAGACCATCAGTACGAGAGAACAGGTTCTTGTACTAACACACTGAATAAAACTGATCCCGACACACTGTTCGCCAACCTTAAAACTAACCAAAACCAATATTATAGGCCTTGTTGCAGCTGTAAGAATATAGAAGCATGAAGAATTTATTATTCAAGAAAGCATAATGCTCTGTTATGTTTTTAATTGCAACTGTATGTGTCGCTACCGATATAGCCACATACACACGTTACTTTATATACATTTAATCTTTACTTTGATTTCTTTGCCCTAAAACATTTTCATTTAATTTTAAACATTCAGGTTAATTCATAAACATTTAATTGAGACCACACTCTATTGACCCAATTTAAGTAGACAAGAAATGAGACAATGAAGGCATTCTGCGACAATGTGACATCATAACAACTTTATACATTTTAAAATCACTCATTATAAGGTGCCTTCTCCACATCGATATCTGACTGCAACGGACGTCCAACATCTTATTTTTCTGTCTTGATAGTGCACTTTTATACTCTGCTAGACTGTTCATCTCCAACTATTTCCCTCCCATTTCTATCTCTGCTTGCCTTTTGTTTTCTGCCTTGCGACTCAACCTTCTAGTAATGTCTTCAACAAGGTATTATAATATATCCGAAATATTTTATTTCTTCCATATTTATTTCCCTGAATAGCTATTTTTCATACTCTTCTACATACTTGCTGGCATAGAAACCGTTAGACTCTGACAAGCACTGTACCGAATATGTATTCTTAAAGTCATCATCTGCAACCTCAAATATACTCCACGATTTATTCTTAATTAAAAACTAGCATCACTGCACAAAGGAAATTCTCAATAGTGATCCACTTGCCATTCCGTCAACCATTTAAGATTATATAAGCTCAGTGCCACAATCATTTGTTGCTTCTTCTGATGTTTCCATAGAGGATGCACCCCTGCACCCCTATCTCTTCCCTTGTCATTCTATCATTCTCTGTGCATATCTCTTTGAGTATCCTCTTCGTTGTTTTGTAGAGCATCATTACTTTAATTAACTGAGCTCCGTCTCTTCCCATCGATTTGCCACCCATTATAGCTTTACCGCCAATGAATCATCTCTTTCGTTGCATTTTACTCCCGCATGACCTGGGCAAACATGCAAGTAAGAGAAGACACCAATCAGCAATGTGTTTCTACAACAATAAGAAGAAAACGATAGACTTATATCAGACATATGCTTAGAATGAATGAAAACAGACTGCCGCTACAAACATTAAAATGGGTACCAGATGGAAAAATAAAACAAAGAAGACCAAGAGAGACTCTTCACAGAACAACCATCAAAGAGGGTATGCCTATTGATTTCAACAACATACAAGAATTACACACAGTAGCATCACATTGCTCGAACTGTAGAGCTCTGGTTTCTGCCCTATGCACCGTGTTCGGCGTAAAAGGAACACAGATAGATGATATGGGCAGTAGATCCATGTGATTCTTGAGACTTTGTTGCGAGAAGTAACACTTTCCTTTCTTATCGTGCACTTTTCTATCTTGCGCAAAACACTCTGTGAATCTGCTTGAACTACTGTGTGTGTTGTTGGTTGCGACGTCAGCCACTGTTGCTGCCTTTATTTCCATTCTCATGCTCGATGTGCTTGTGGGATATGCAGTTATTTCATCACTACTTTCTTGAGGAAATTTTGGTAAGCGATAAAACTCCTTCTACTCTTACATATTATATGAGTATCATATCAAGAGAAGTGTGGTAAACAAGAGTGCTATTCAAGTAATAAGAGGGGACTTAAATCAGTACATAGTGATGGTGGTCTGTGCCTACAGCCTGAAAAACATGATAATGTACTGCATTTGTTCTTAATTTAAAACGCATACAGATAAGTAGAATCTAGCCCTGAAAACGGAGTACGTTAGTGTCATGGTTAGAAATATTTTATGAGGTTATCCGAGCACTCATGGATAGATGGTTCGATTTTCAGCGAGAATGATCTGTCTACCAGTTAACTCACTTTATTACACGATTAACACGACAAGGAAAACTAGAACGTTCTACAAAACTTCACAGCAAACGTAGCTAGAACAGAAGAAGGTGATTCGTGCTTTACACTCCCCACTACACACCTATTGCTCTCATTGATTTAAGTCAATCATTTCTACATGTTTCACGAATCAGTCTAGACTAGAACCACATGTTATATTTCTTTAATTTGCCTTTACCTGTAACGCATCTTCGATGTGAAGCGCTTCTTGAAGGGACTTAAACTCCAAATCGGTCACAGAGTCATCCGCCTGACCTAGCGAAGCCTCATTGAGAGTATCAGTAAGTACATCATTCTCCAGACCTTCGAGCTGTATTATCATCTTAAGTTTGCTGATTTCACCTTCAAGGTTTAGAATCTGTGTAGTTAGTGTCTCCTTTTGAAAAGGTTGAAGATCATTGTAAAACGCTCTCTTTTCATCATTCTTAATATTCCTGACATGATCGTTAATTAAAAGTGCTTTCAAGAAAGATGGTAAAAATATTGATGGTGTTCTTTTGCCATTTCGTTTCACGTGAAAATTATTTCTGTAATAGTTTTTAATCTTCAGGTGGTTTTCATTTTGGTGATTATGTGAATCAATGTTCCAATCTTCGTTATTCTGCTTCATCGCTTCGATTATTTCCTTTTCTGTCAACTCCGCGGCATTATCCTGTATATCTGAAACAATTTTCTCAATCGCTTTCATCTGTTTAACTATCAACGACTGGTTATCCTTTTGTGAAACTTTAGAATTAACGTTCTTGTCTTCTGCTTGTTCTTCTATGGAATCTAGTGTTTTGTCTTTAGTCTCCAAAATAGCGGCTGTCTCATTCGTCACATAGACAGACGGAACATCATTGTTTTTTGTTGACATGATTTTCATCAATAAGTGTGCATCATTGCTGCTCTTAAAACTCCTCTCTGCTGCATCTTTAATTTCTGGTGTTTGAACTGTTTCAATGACGACCTTTGACGAACTTTTCAAAGAAGTATCTAATACTTTGGTCAGGACTTTTAATTCTTCATTAGTAAGATGTTTCAGACAAATACTATTACCCACACCAGAAGTTGTGTCTTCATTTTTCAGAGAATTCGATTTCTTATCAACATTTGTGTTAATATCTTCTAATTCATTGATAGGATCGAGTTTTCTTCCAGGAAAATTTCTAAAATTCTCATTTTGATCACTATTGACAAATGTATACTCGAATTCTTGTCTTGGTAATTTCCACACTGAAGGTAAAGATTGACTAGAAGTCTGCGGAACTTCATACTTGAAACTAGGCTCGATATCTTTTTCTTTTAAATATATATGAGAATTCCAGACTGGGTCAAGGTCGTGTTCTGACCTTTCATCTTGCATATTTGATGAGCTCAACCAATTTGGAATATCAATCGCTCGTAAATCTATGTTTCCTATCTGATGTCCATGCCCCATGGTACCTTCATCAAAAATTCTCTGAAGTATTGCTGTGGTGTCATCAATATTTGTGGTCCTATATTGTCTTTTGGTAATAGTGAATGACGTCACCTGATTGACAGCTGTCAGTAGCGACAGTAAAATCATAGAAATATATGCAGCCATTTGTAGACAAATAATCTGAAGATAAATATTGTACTCGTTATTGGCATCTGTCAATGATATATACACACAGTTCAAATACTCGTTATTGGCATATTTCAATGATATATACACACAGTTCAAATACTCGTTATTGGCATATTTCAATGATATATACACACAGTTCAAATACTCGTTATTGGCATATTTCAATGATATATACACACAGTTCAAATACTGTACAAAAAGTTACATAAACTCTGAGGGCTGTTCATAAATTACGTTAATAATGTTTTGGAACTTTTTACTCCCTTCCTCCGTGTCAACAACTTGTCAATAATTCAGGGAATCCTGCTAAATTATTTCCACACAAATATGTACCTCAGCCCCCTCAATAAAAAAATGCCCTGTAAACAATATGAAAAGAAATTACTTTCTTCCCCCCCCCCCCACCCAAAAAAAATTGCATTTTTAAATTATTTGAAATTCAAACATTTTTATTGGTGTATAAAAAACGGTTGTGTTGACGTCAATTTTTAATAAAACATCCCCCCCCCCCAAACTCGCACCTTAAGCCATCAACTAGTGTAAAACTTTCTCAGACCTTCTATTTCTCCCCCCCCCCCCAATTATTAACGTAATTTATGGACAGCCGCTATAATAAGAATACCTCCAGGAGTTGTGGTCATTGAATCACAATCTCCAATATTTCTGATGATCAAAAATCTCTGATATAATCAAATTGATTGGTATTCGTCACTGAAAGAAGCGATACACAATATGGGGGGAGGGTCATTGTCAGGAGGAAAACTTTGTTCGAGGCTGAATATTATATAAATATATCAATAAATATCATCCAAATAGTTTGCTTTCCGGTGGTCCACTAAATTATTACTTTGTGGGACCACTGGGTCCGTAGTCTCACAAAATAGTTGCCTTTCTGTGGACTCCGGTAGGCAGGGTCCGTGGTATAATTTTTTTTAAAAGCCTTAAATAACTCTGCATTCCCTCCTCCACTCCACACACCCCCCTCCATCCAGTAGAAAACTACGACTCCTTCTACAGGTACCAGGGCCGGTCTTTGGCCATTGCAACCTATGCGGCCGCAGTGGGCCCCCCCCCCCACTTCATAGGCCCATAAATTCATATTAGAATTTATTTTATTATCCTCTTCCCTGCCCAGACTGGGCCCCGCGCAATCCGTTTCGCATTGGGCCCCTCAATTGTTAGGGCCGGCTCTGACAGGTACCATCATACAGTCTACATTTAGGACCATTGATCGGGAACATAATTCAGCAGCTAAGGCAGTGATTCAGTGACTTCATACAAAATGCACATGTAAACTGGATGTCGCGGCCAGATTTCCAGCCCATAACCTTGTGACCACAAGATAAGTTGGTTGACCACCTCATCACAGAGAAAAGAATGAGTAAAATCGATGAAATGTTGAATATAATTTCAGGCACACAAGTCTAATTTGTGTTCTTACTGAGTGGCAAAAAAAATTATATTGTTTTTTCATTTATGTTTGTCCTGCAATTGGAACGAAAATCTGCCAATATGAACATAAATACTGGCCTCCGGCATTTACTAAGAAACGGTCTGCTGTAGGAGAGTTCACAATTGTTAACTGCTGAACGAGGACAATGTCTCGTGGGGGGGTCTGAAATAATACTGGTAAATAAAGCACTCGGAATGTGTTAATGGAATATTTGAAGAACTGGCCTGGGAGAAGTGAGTCCTTGAGACTTTCCTGATCGATAGGTAAGCAGGTCTATTGATGTCTGCCGACGTAGAAGTTAACGATTATTTCTTTCCTGTTCGTTCCTTTTTTTATATTCTGTAGGGAAGGTTTTATTACTCTATCTATTATTCGTTTTTCCATTCCCTGTGGAGCACAGGTCTTCAAACAAAAATTACTCATCTTACCCTATTTTAGCTAGTCCTTAAAATTTATTTTCTATGTCTTGACGTAAATGTTGTATCTGCGTCTGTGATTCTGACATGTTTTTTTTTCTGCAAGTACTCCTCCGTCTTTACATATTTATATTTTTCCCTTTCGGATTTAAGAACAATATCTGTCATAAAATATGTATATTGGTCTTGGAGAACTCAAGGCAGGATTTCGAAAAGCTGGTGGACAGAAAAAGCGTTTCTAAGACACGCTCAAGTCATCCTTGAAACATCTTAACATTGACGTAGGCACTTGGGAGAGCCTCGCTCTGGATAGAACGGCATGGCGTTACAGCATTAGAACGGGAGCACTAGCGGCGGAAGATTTCAGACAAGAAACTGCAAGACAGAAGCGGACACGTAGAAAAGAAAAAACATCTCAACCTCACACAGATACCTTCTATTGTTGTCAATTCTGTAAAAGAACATTTTGTGCGCGCATTGGACTTGCTAGTCACTTAAAAACGCACTATTAACTTTATTATTTTATTATTTATTGTTATTATTATTATGGTTGAGTTTTTGGTCATTGTCGATCACGACGGACGAACATCATCATATTGGTCTAGTGTGATTACGTATGTTCTGTTTATCTAAATGGTTAACTATCAATCAATGTATCAATAGTTATGCCTAGTATCAAAACTAGACAAGAGGGACTGTGGCGGCAGTCCCAGTTGAAGATCCCAAAAGCAATCCCAAGGCTCCACACAGCTACAGGCATTTCTAGTTGCCGGCATGTCTTAATCATGACGTAATGATCAAAAAGCAATTTATGCAGTAGTGTGATTTTATAGACATAATCAATATGTTCTGTAAATTGTTATTGCTTTCTATACTGTCGACAGTGTTTGAATCTGGTATCTTGAGTGTCTCAGACACGCTCAGTCACCAGTCACAGAGCAGGACAAGAAATGCATTTAGTTAAGTTAAATGTGGAGTGGGAGGGGGGTGGGGGTTGAAAACTTGAGTTTGAACAGTGCACCAAGATTCCTTGGCTTCGTGGGAATCGACCTGCACGTATTAAAGATGCACGTGCCTGTGTATCTATTTATACATCCCGTAGTCGTAACCTTCGATAACAGTTGCCATGTTGTTCCGACAGGCCGACGTTGTGCTTGAACTAGTTACGGGCACGGCGTGGGTGGACGGGAAAACAAAGAAACCTGTCGCAAGGGCCAAAGTTGTGCCCTAATGTCGACGTCTGTTTCAGCGGGATTTGGCTGCTGGAACAGAGGGCGAAGCACTTATGGAAATACCCCACGTGCTGTGAGGCAAGTACCTAATCAAGAACTATTTATACAGATATATGTTTAGCTATATATGAGTGTTCAGCTCTGTGTTGGAGAGGTACAAGGTTAGTAGAACAAATGTTAAAATGTGTAAAACAGACTCTAAGATGGACTTTTGCCTCTTTACAGGCAGTCAGGAAATATACCGGTGTAAAGGTGTAACTGGAAATACGCCCTCATAATTAATTTATTAAATTGCAGACTATACGGCCCTCATAGTTAAATTGGTTAAATTGCAACTGGACTATGCGGCCCTCATAGTTAAATTGGTTAAATTGCAATTGGATTATGTGGCCCTCATAATAAAATTGGTTACATTGCTGAGACACACAGTCCTACATTTCACAAATTATTGCTTGCCCGAGGAAGTTTCATGGAGAATGATCCCTGTCGGTTTGCATTAAACCCCTCTCGGCTCTATTAACTAGGTTGAAAAGATGTAGAGGATTGACTTCATTGTATTCGGGTTACCATATGTAATATGTCCCTCTCAACAAAGCGGTACGTCGTCTATTGAGAGTACGACTTATAGCACGTAACGCCGTTTCTTCACACGATAATCCCCAGAGGTTTCTAGAACAAATCCACTTTATGAACAAGACGACCAGAGCGAAATGCGAACCCGCGACGCCAGGGAGACCCCTGGAAAGGCGATGGCACTTCACTTGGAAACAAGTAGAAATGCAAGAGACGTCAGAACGTTTGTTGTCTTTCGACATGATGAACGCTTTTAATCGTGAAGTCGTTCGTTACCGTGTCTCTGTGTTAGTATGTTTTATTTACAATTATTGGTAACACCTTTACATATTTCTGTTCATTCTTGACTTTGCCTTATGTTCGAAGGCATCCTAGCCCTCGCATTTCCGACACCGGAGTTTCATCTCTTGACTGCCGTTCAAAAATGTAAATCAGAGGGTGAGTAAGTAAGATAAGACAAAAGTAAGCAATTAAGACAAGGTATGCACTGAGAACTATTTTTTCAAAGGTGACAGGTTGTCAGCCTATCACCAACTTTTCTTAGTCGCATCCTATAATATGCCTAAAAAGATGACAGTGGCCTTATAATTTGCACCATGAACCAGAAGTCAAGGCTTTTCACACATGTAATAGGGCAGTTAAATAGGGCAGACAACTACAGGAAAAATGTCGTGAACAGAACATTGGTCTCTACACTACATTTGTCGACCTAACTAAGACATTCGACACTGTAAATCATGGCCAAATTTGGATGTCCCGAAAAATTTACCTACATGGTTCACCAGTTCCATGATGATATGACAGCATGTGTGCAATATGACGGCGCACACTCAAACCCCTTTCCAGTGATCAACGGCGTCAAACAGGGTTGCGTCCTGGCTCCGACGCTCTTCAGCATGGTGTTCTCTGCCATGTTAAATGATGCCTTCCGGAATTCTTCTTCTTCTTCTTCTTCTTTCGTTCACTTGAAACATGTCTATATCTGTAATTCTGTCTCCTTAATAAAACTCACTGTCTTTTGTAGTTCATACAGTGTCCCTTCACTGAGTCAGCCTTCCGGAATAACAGTGCAGGAATTTGTTTTCGCTATCGAGTTGACGGAGGACTATTCAATCTTAGTAGATTTGACGGTCAAGACCAAAACTAAGACGGACATTGTTCGCGACCTCTTGTTCGCCGACGATTGTGCATTAAATGCAACCAGTCTGAAAGACATGCAAGACAGCATGGACCTCTTTTCTTTGGCCTGTGATGCGTTCGGTCTCACTATCAGCACCGCGAAGACTTTAGTAATGTATCAACCAGCGCCAGGTGTCCCCTACACAGAGCCAGTGATCGCAGTAAAGGGACAAAAGCTTAATACTGCCAATAAGTTTGTATATCTCGGCAGCACACTATCACAAACTGCGACAATTGATGAGGATTTTGCCCTGCGTATTGCTCGTGCCAATGCAGCATTCGGGAGCCTTCGTGCCAACGTCTGGATCAGGCATGGTCTCAGTCTGACAACTAAGTTGGACGTGTACCGCGCTTTGGTTCTACCAACACTACTTTCTGCTGCTTCATCCTGGACTGTCTATGCGAGACACGCTCGACAGCTTAACTCTTTTCATCTTCGGTGCCTACGAAACCTCATGGGAGTACGTTGGCAGAATCGTGTACCAGATACGGGAATTCTTCAGAAGTCCCGTATGCAAGCATCCATGGAATGCTGACTAGGTCCCAACTCCGCTGGAATGGCCACATCGTCCGTATGCCAGACAAGCGCCTTCCAAAGAGATTATTCTATGGGGAGTTGTGCGAAGGTAAACGTTCAAGTGGAGGGCAGAAAAGGCGCTTCAAGGATCACCTAAAAAGCTCTCTCAAGAACTGCAGCATCGATCCTAGCTCCTGGGAAACTACAGCACTTGATCGCTCAGCCTGGCATACTCAGATCACTTCTGGCATCACGAAATTTGAAAAAGAAAGAACACTGCGGACAATCCACAAGCGCAAGAAGCGGAAGGACAAATCCGTAAATTCTCCTACCCCGAACCTTCAGCACTCCTGCATGCACTGCGATATAACTTTCCGTGCACGAATCGGACTCATCGGGCATCTACGAACTCACAAACTAAATTAGTTAATTAACAATTTTAATTATTATATATATATTTTTTTTCCATCGCATTTAATGTTTGTTCATGCCATGCTCATCTTCGCTTGCGAAGGAGGAACAACATCATCATCAGGGCGGTTAAAACAGATACTATCGCATGGGGGGGGGGGGGTGCATTATATTGGATACTGTTGCCGGTGATACGTCGTTTATGTACTACAGCTGAAATATTTCTATTCCAGAAAGATACTTCTAGCATTTCGTTCATATTCACATAAATGAATATTTGTTGAAATTTATTAATGACTTAACATTAAAATTACAAACAAATTAATCAATTTTTTTTACAAATTTAATCTTACCTCTTCGCGAATTTTGCAGTTACCTCCTTTATAACGTACTCTAGATGTCGACTACCAAATTAGATAACTGTATCTATGCTAATGTATATCTGCAACATAAAATTACGATTTCTAGTTATTCTAGCACCTTTCCTCCTCCTTTGCCGTATTTAATTAAAAACGAAATTACTATTCATAAGGTCGACGTACACTGGGTTGTAAACGTGAGAACCTCTGCAGAATCATATTACGGAATACAAGATTGCGAACACGCGCGTGCGTTCTACGTCTATTTAATGCACACACGAAACGTTAAATTATTCCGGGTTAAATTTTAGTCCACCCGAACTCAAACGAATTCACTTCAAATAATAACAAATGTGGTTTTTTTCATTTATAATTGGGAAAATATATAATGTTTCCTGTATTTGAAAACAACAAAACAGATCGTAGATAAATGATTTATGATGGAGAATCAAGGGCATTCATTTAATTCTCAGAATTCCGATACTAAAGTAATGTGATTTACACATGCGCGAGTTTTGCTTCCACTTCACACAAGCAAAATGGAGGGCAACGCTCGATGTGTCCGCGGTTGCCTTTGGACTACCTCCCTATAGGACAGCGAAACTCTCTGTCTGCTATAGAAGAGAACAGAGTTTGAGAAAGTAAAGGTTGAAGATTAATGTTATAGAAGGGAAGCGGTTTTGGAAAGGGGTATGAACATGTTCGTTTGTAGTAAAGACCTCTGCACAGAACTAATCAGCATATTTTTTTTACGTTTTTTATTATTGTCGTAATTTTCGTTGGTCACTAGTGCCTATTTATATGCTTAACTCGTCTTTGCTATTTTTTGCATGCCACCCCAAGTATATAAATTGGGACCAACGAAAATCACGACATTAATCAAAAACGTAACGAATAAAGTAATAATTAGTTCGGTGCAGATGTGGCTTCTATATTGCAGACGGTCATGGTATGATTCCCTAGTGTTGATGTGACATAATTTCTTCAAAACAGGACTAGCGACAGAACTCTGGACTGAGTCACATAACTAAACAACACTAATAAACATTGATGATATGTAGAGAAATCGATGATATAATAGACTGAATTCAAATGTTGTGGGAAGCAAAGATGTTGCCTCCCACATTAGGAAGGACAGAAGCGGTGGTGTATCACTTTCAAAGAAAGTGAAAGAGTTTTCTCTATTTTGAAAGAAATAATATATATTATTTAAACGTAATATAAAGTAGCAACTATTCTATATAGTTCGAATAGATTAAAAACTATGTCTCAGTGAGACCTACCGCAGTGGCCAAAACTAAATAATGGTCAAGATGAAAAAACAACAACTTTCGTTACTGCATGTTTTTCTGTGAAGGAGTGCAGGGGGACTTTCTATGTGTTGTGCAAATAAAGGTCGCTCTGCCATAGCAGACGCCGCGACATGTAGAGGAAGGATTTTGATTGTACCTCAGAAAAAATAAAAGCCTGTCCCAACAGATGATTAAACCCTAGACCTCAAGGGTCTGAGAACGGCGTTCTAACCACAGGGCCGTGCGCTCCACCTGTTTGTCAAGAAGGTCTGCGGGAAATTCTGGAACATAACAGAAATTATATACCCAATAATCTTTGATAATCACAACGCCGTCTGAAAAATTAAAACTAGAAACATTCTTTCTTCTTTATAGACCTCCAATACATTGGAATAACTCATCAGGACTAAAAGATAACGCATGTACATTCATAATATCTCGAGTGACTCAAATATAAAGGATGCTGCAGAACCACGTCCATTGCGAACTACCATGAACTGCAGACTAAGTTTGCTTGAAAAAGAGGTTCAGTAGCACTTTCTGCATTTTATTTTGTCACGCCATTACGGACGTACACGAGTGATTTCAGACTCGCTCGTAATCTCTTCCAGTGGACGAGGGGTCTAAGAGATCCAGTTACAATGATGAAATCCGCACGCTGAAAGTCTGAAGGTTTTACATGTGAATATCAGTCAGACCAACGACCATACAATAGCTAAATACTCGTCAATGACATACCGATATAGTGGGTTTTTCATTTTGTGAAAGTCCTACAGCACTTCATCTATATTATGAACTGAAACCTTCTGGGTACGAAATATATCTCAGTATAAAAATTCCCATTGTATGAACGGATACAAGAGCTCTAATGTTCATAATTCATAGAAATTAAAATAAATATTAATGGAGTAGTATAGCAGTAGTTAAAGTCATCCTTAGACAAAAGACTTAGAGAAGAGCAGTCAGGCTTTAGACCAGGTCGTTCCTGCCTTGACCATATATTCACTCTTAGAACAATAATAGAAGAATGTCTAGAATTTAGATCTAATCTCATAATAAACTTCGTTGATTTTCAAAAAGCATTCGACAGCATCCATCGACCATCGCTTTGGGAAATTTAAAAAATATATGGATTCCAAAATAAATATATAAATGTGATAAAATCATTCTATACCAACTCAAAATGCTGTGTTAGAACAGAAAAAGGCAATTCAGAATGGTTCCCTGTGATTACTGGTGTTAAATAAGGCTGCCCTATGTCACCATTACTATTCAATATCGCAATTGACTGGCTAAGAGAAAAAGAACATCCAACACAAATTTAGGAATCAAATGGATAAATAAAACATTAGAAGACCTGGATTTTGCAGATGATCTTGCACTATTGAGTGAAAACCATCAAGATGCACAAACAAAAACTGATAGATTAAAACTCATTGCAGGACAAATAGGTCTCCAAATAAGTTCAGCAAAAACAAAAATTATGGACTTCACCAATTCACCTAACGAAATTACTTTAAATGGACAACAACTTGAAAAAGTACAGAAATTCTCCTATCTAGGAAGCAAATTAACACTCGACAGTGATGTCATGCAAGAAATTACAACTCGCATTGCCCTAGCATCAAGTGCATTTAACAGACTGTCTAATATCTGGAAGTCAAAGTCAATCAGTACACGCACGAAAATGCGCTTATTTAATTCCTGCGTTATTCCGGTGCTATCATATGGATGTGAGAGCTGGAAAAGCACTTTATCTTCAGAAAAGAAATTACTGAGTTTCGAGAACATGTGTCTTCTTAGGATAACTAACACCCATTGGAGTGAATTCAAATCGAATGATAAAATCAGAGAGGAGACATCAAAATTTCATCACAGATGTTATCAGAAAACGCCGTTGGTCCTACATCGGGCATGTCCTACGCGCAGACACCAACAGAATACACCACCAATCTCTTGAATGGATACCTACAGGCAAAAGAGCAAGGGGTGGACCAAAAGAAACACTCAGAAGAACAATACTTAGAGAAAATAAAACAACCAATATTCATACTATTCAAGAACTGTACAGAATAGCTTTGAACAGACAGAATTGGAGAGATCTGACCTCTGCCCTATGCGCTAACTTCAGCGCAAAAGGAAAATGAATGAATAGCAGTAGTGTAGATGATATTCTTGACTAAAGATAATAGACCCTGTGCATAAACTATATGATGTCTTCATGAGAGACGTGTATTGTTTTTCTTGTGTTCTAATATGTAAGTTTACCAGAATAAAACAAACAGCGCAAATAATGAAGATAGTAAACTATGCGCCCATACTCTCAGATGTATCTTGGTATTGGGCAAGGAATCCACATGGTCAGTGTGACCCTGCTGAAGAGCTATCTCTGAACTTGTGACAGACCCTTCAATCATCAGTGTGTTATCTAGGTTGCAAGAGAGGCACTACCATATGGTATCGATAAGATTGAATTGCCAGTCAATGATGGGACCAAACAGAAGAAGGAATGTTGTTGTTAGTCCATCAATAATAGTCGACGATGTCTATTCGATCTCAACTGGGTTAAAGGTGACGATAATACGGTGACTGTGGCGTGTTTAATTGTTGCTCTTTAATTTAATTAATTTGTGTGAAATTTCTTTCGACATTACGAACATGCCTGGGAGCAGTCTGTGGATATTGAGCAGCTCTTACCTTTCTTCTAGCACGTTTCTTAGCAGCAGCGTAGCTAGGTTTCTCTGCATCAGTTGCACCAAAACTGAGTTGAGTTATGACTAGCATTGAACTTTGCGTATAGGGGAAAAGAGTTGCGCCATTCGTCTGCCACAAGATTCCTTCCTGATTCAATTGTATTCCAATTGCAAGATAAAGAAAGATTACCTCATCTCATTTTGGCATCTCATACGCCATCTCAATTTGATCTTCCCTTACATTATGATTGTATGTCTGTAATATTCATTCTCTGTTGCTACTTTTGAGGTAAGTATTTTTAATTTACTTTTAATTTATTTGCTATTATATCTTTTCCTTTTTCCATCTCACTTTCTTCTGTCCACTTTCCCCTCCCCACTTAATACTATCTTCTCCCCATACTTTATTCTCTCCTGTCATGCTGCTACATCTTTACTTCCCCCATTACCTATCTGTTATTGTCCTCATCTCTTCCTTATTATAACCCTATTTGTCTCCATCTAAGATTTGTTTTATTGTGGTCGTTTGTCCTGATGAAGGCTTTTTAGTCGAAGGCTTTTGTTGTTAGATTGTTTTGTTTTATTTTGGTAACACATCTACCTATTTTTGTTTATCTTGAAAAGAAAACAATAGTATGCAACATGATTGAAGATATCTACCCCAGAGAAGCATACAAGCATTTACCGACGGATCATCAACCAGAGTAGTGAAGAATGGAAGTGCTGGAGTGTACATAAAATATCAAAAAAAAAGAAAATGAATCCACATGTTCACCAACTGGAATATTCTGCTCCAACTAATCTGCAGAAGTACAGGATATAAATATTGCTGCAGAAATAATTAAAAACACAACACGCCAATGTCAACAGGTGGTGTTTCTTACTGATGCAATGTCTGTCCTAGAAGCCCTTGGCAGCGACAAACTCCCAGACCTGAAGGAGCCATACGAGAAGTGAGCATCCAAAGAAGGGTAGTACTACAGTGGATACCATCCCACTGTGGCATACCAGGAAATAAAGAGGCATATAGGTTGGTAAATAATGAACCAACACAGGAGCAAATAGACCAAGAAATCATCTACCAAGAAAAGAGGACACTAATCAAAGCTATCAGAAAAGTCGACCACCCAAAAGACAACTATCAATATCTCGACAGAGCTGAGCAGGTTATTATCTTTCGTCTCAGAACAGGACACAGCAGACTAAACAGCCACTTAAATAGACTAAGACTGGTTTCATCTCTTCTGTGTCATGTGGGCAGGCAGCACAGACCACTGAACATATCCTGCAATACAATAAACCAGTTAAGGGAATAACACTGGCCCACAGAGATGGATATCCACATAAAGCTGTATGGAAGCACCGAGGACCTTTCAAATACAGCAGCATTTATTAAGAGAACCGGACATGCTGTGTAGACATGTGAAACTGCGAACGAGAAGACTACATGGAAATACACAGAGACCGCAGTTTGAAAATTCCACAAATTCTGAACTAATGAGCGATGCCACAACAGTGGGTTTTTAACTAGATCTGGGTGTTTTTTTACCGTCGTCAGGTGTGCTGTGGTTATTTTTCATCATAACCATCATCATCATCATCATCAGGTACTTGCCGGCTGGCGTAGACAATCATGAATCTCCACATCTCTCTATCACTAGTACTATGTATTAGGCTCGTTGTTGACTCTATGTCAAGCCAGGTTATTAAACTGTATAATATTTTCTCACGTTGTTGGCCTCTGTCTTTCTTGCCTTCAATCTTGCCTGCTGTAACTATGTTCTCCAAACCATCCTGTATCATAACGTGACCAAAAAATGAAGATTATCCATTCCGAATAGTATTTATTAAGCTCCATCTCGCATTTGACTATTTCAACACCTCCACATTAGTTTTTCTGGCAGTCCATGGTATTCTCAGCATTCTTCTATAGAACCACATCTCTACTGCCTCTAATTCCCCACTATCCTGTTTGCTTATTGTCCAAGACTCACATCCGTATGTTAGTATAAGAGTAATGTAGCACTGCAGTGTTCTCTTTCTCACCCATAATGCTAGGGTCATATTACACAATATATTTTTCTGAATGTTGTTTATGCCTGCCTTATTCTGCTTCCTATTTCTGTTGAACTTCTTCCATCTGATGTTATCGTTGCACCAAAATTCTTGAATTGTTCGACCTGTTTTAATACTATATTATTTACTTTTATCTTACAATTTGTTTAATTTTGTTTCTTTGAAATAATCATCACTTCTGTCTTCTTGCTGTTTAAGAAGAGACCTCTCTCTTTACTTCCTGTGACTACTACATTAGTCAGTTCTTGAAGATTTTCTTCACTTTAAGCAGTCAGAACAGTGTCATCCGCTTATCTTAAATTATTTATGTTATGTGCACCCACTGGTATTCCTGGAATATTAACATTTGAGAAACTTTATGTTTTTTTTGTACAACGAGAACAGGTCTGGTGATACAGCAAAGCACATCCCTGTCTAATATCTTGTTTTATTTGTTGAAACGGTCCAAATTGATTTCATATTCGTATTGCTGCTATTTGTTGCTAGCATATGTTCTTGGTGATTCTGAAATCTTTAATGTTGAAGTTCAAATACTCTAGCTTGTGGATAACTTCCCTTTTACTCAGATAACTGAATTTATTTAAAAAAAAAAAAAAAAAAATTTGGGGGGGGGGGGGGCCTGGGAATTTTGCACAATATGGGTATTTTACCAAATGAGAAGGGGTATTTTACCAAATTTGAATTCGTTTTTTATTAGAAATTCCTAAAAATGTATTCAAAAGACGGGTAAATCATCCTTACTCTTATCTATTTTCAAAGTCAAGGTCACCAAGTCTCATAGAAACGATATAATTGCGCACAGGCCCGTAGATACGTTGGGGGCGCTGAACTCCCTCCCCTAGTAAGTTGAATATGACCTTTAGTGCTAGGAACTTGGTCAAAAGACAGGTAAAAAGCCAATTCCCCCCCCCCCCCTCTTCCCTAAAATGATATTTTGCGAAATGGTCATCAAAGTTGCATTAAATATAGGATCTGACATGAAAACACACAAATTACTTTTTTCAATTAGTGTTATTTTTTTAAAGGATTATTCCCTAGGGAATGTTATCTATGGTTGTGTTTACAATGCGATCTGGGGTAATATTTTAAACCTGAACGTTAACACTGATACTAATATAAGGGCAGTTACTCAAATATTTATTTCTTCAAAGTGTTCCCGGTGACACTGTCCGCTACAAAAACTCATGAACTTGAAGAAATGAAGTGGTTATTGTGCTCGAAACATTATTTACTTTTCCAGTAAGTATTAAAGAAGGACATAATCATCAGGTGACATATTCTTTCCAAAACGTAGTCTTCCTATGGATCTCTTGAATTCTCCGCGGTCTTGAGCAAGTTGTCCTGGTGACATGAGGAGACATTAATTTTCATTAAATTTAATGAAAAACACTTTTCCCCTGAGCATCCCCTCCAGTCTCTCTCCATGCCGTCGTGTCTCTTATGCGACGGAAAAAAACCTAGCTTTTACTATTAATATGGTGTTCAGAAGCCAGTCTTCCTGGACGTTAAATGTTAATTGTTCTTAACACCTGGTACAGGTAACCTGGTTTATTTTCCTAAGTTGCTAACTTGCTGTCCAGACCGTGGTATTCTCAGAACTCTTCTATCTATAGTATTCTATAGCACTTTAATTTAAAGTTTAAATTCAAACGATGTTGTTATTTTATTCTCTTGGCCACTGTTTTATTTAGGTACTTTAAAAATTTTTCAAAATAATGCTATATAATTACAAATAATAAAGCTAGATAGCCCTTAAAAATTGCAATTCAACGATACCTTAACCAAGTCTGTACATAAATCATGAAAAAAGTTAGTTTTTTCTAATGAATTTGACATCAAAATAATTTACATGAAACATATAGGCTATAGGTAGGTACTTGGACATCGGCTGAAATTACGTAATCGATTTTGGCAATTAATATTTGGCTATGCATTTATCAAGTACCTAGATGATATAATGTGGTTTCTTCAGGAATTTTGAAACTAAATTATTGTTTACATTGAAAAGAGTGAATGATTCTTTACTGGCTAAATCTGGCAAGAAATTGAGACATCGTTTTTTTGTGAAAATGTCGTGATACATTTAATTAATTACGTATTTATTGCTCATAGGTATGTTATCACCATTTTTTCACTTTTCTTTGTGTTGCGACAAGTTTGTTAATAGTTTTATAAAGTTCTCTGACCATTTTTATATAAATATGTGAATTGTTACGAATGTTTGACAGTGCAGGAAGACAAAAATAATTTTTTAACACTTCGTCATTTTCTGCTTATATCGCCCATATTGTTGTTCTGTTTTATAATATTAAATGTGAGTTTATAACCATTTCATTAATGTACAATTCCTACGACAACGCATTTAGTAGTCTTAATAATTTCTTTGACCATTTTAATGTTGATATTTGGTACTTTTAAGAATGTTTGACATTGCAGGAAGATGAAAAGAATTTTTAAAGACATCGATATTTCATGCTGACAACAAGTTGTCAGCGGCCATTACGGCTGTTCTATTAATTATGTTGGCCGTGTCGGATTTCTACGCATGTGATGTAAATATATAGTTTTGGTGTTTGATTTATGGCATAAGCTTAATAAATACATTGTAGCCATTAGACTGATCGCAAATTTACTTAGGCTTGTAGTATTGAATAATATATTATATAGCTGGGTCTACTGTACTGACTAAGCATGTCATGCAATTGCACAGTCATTACTATGGCTACCTACTGTAAATAACTCTAGTCACTAGGCCTAATTATAGGCATTTATCTGCTATCAAATCTGCATAGTGAACATCAGTTTTTTTCTTTTGTTAAAATAGTTATTTAGAAATACAATTTCATAAATGTAATGGCTGACTATAGATCCATAGATGATCTGAGGTAACATGCAAACCCGTAGTTGGTGGAAAGGTTGGGGAATTTTATGCAAACATTTTTCCATGCTTCAGGACATAGAAATTAAGCTCATAATCAAGAAATCTGACTTATGCCCTACAAGTTACTTTTGTTACAATTTTTTCCCCCACAAATTCTTCAACTATTATTCCTAGAACATGACTATGCATTATAATGCTACCAAAAATTATATGAATAATGAGATTTTTTTGTTGGAGGCGGGGGGAAGTAAAACAGTAGAAATAAAATCTCTACTTACCTGTTGATGCACATGAATAATATTCCTCCACACAAGCTGCTCACAAAACTAACTGAACACATCACTATGCACCTAATCCATGAATGTTTTGTCACATTTTACGCACAGAAACATTTTATTGTAAATATCTAAGATATTTAACAATCCTATATTTTTAAAAAAAATGAATTATGCAAATTAGCCATTCTGAATATTAATCAGCTTTGGTTGTATCTAAAAATTATGGCAATGCAATCCACAGATTTGTCTAGTTTTACAGAACACAAAAATGTATAGTTTATATAATATTTTATTGTAAACAACACAAAATTTTAATAACTAGATTACTGAATGTAATGTTATTTATGCAAATTAGCCGCCAATTTGGATTTTATTAACCCTAATTTCATATGAAAATTAGCACAATGTAATCAACAGATGCGTCTTGCCTTTGTGAACCCAAAAATATATATTTTATGTGGTATTTTATTATATTTTATATTTAATAGTTTATTTTAATTATGCTAATTAGCTGCCATTTTTAATATTAATCATTTTTTTTCGCGCATATTAAAATTATAGAAATGTAATCAATAGATGCGTCTAGTCTTTGCGCGCACATTAATATATAGTTTCTATGGTATTTTATTATATTCAATAATTATATAAATTATTTTCATCTTAATTACACTAATTATCTGCCATTTTGAATATTAATTAGTTCTGCGTGCTTCTGACAATTACAGAAATGTGATCAATAGATCTGCCTTGCCTTTTCGAACACAAAAATATATATATTATGTGGTATTTAAATATATTTAATTGCTATATACATAATTTTTATATTTTATATATGCTAATTAGCTGCCATTTTTGAATATTAATTAGTTGTGCGTGCTTCTTAAATTACCAAAATGGGATCAATAGATGCGTCTTCTCTTCGCAAACAAAAATATGTATAGTTTGTGTGTTGTATTATTGAAAATAACAAAGATAATTTAAAAATTATCAGCTTGACTACATTTTGTGGGGACAAGTTTTATTTATATTTTCCTATATGTTTAATTAGAGGCAGACAGTCAAGGTTTCTAGGGCATGTGCTGAGAAGAACACAGCTTGAACACTTAATAACCACTGGAAAGATCAAAGGGAGAAGAGATAGAGGTTGACAAAGAGAAAAGTTACTAGATGGGCTTGTATTGTGGCACGGTAGAAGCTCACCAACTGAGCTTATTGACAACACAAGAGACAGAGAGTCGTGGAGAAACATGATCGCCTATGCCAGTCGGCATGGCACTTGATTGATTGATATGTTTCATGTAAACTATTTTGATGTAAAATTAATTAGAAAAAAATTCATAACTTTTTTCAGGGTTGACGTACAGACTTGGTTGAGGTATCGTTGAATTGCAATTTTTAAGGGCTATTTAACTAAACTATTTGTAATTATGTAGCATTATTGTGAAAATTTTGTCGAAGTACCTACTATAGGGAAATATAAATAAAATCTGTGACCACAAAATGTAGCCAAGCTGATAATTTTTTAATTATCTTTGTTATTTTCAATAATACAATACACAAACTATACATTTTTGTGTTTGCGGAGACAAGACACTTATCTTGATCACATTTCTAGAATTTTCAGATGGACATAGAACTAATTGATATTCAAATGTTGGCCAATTTTAAAACAAATGTTGATGTTTTAAAATATTAACTGCTGGTTTGGGCATTGTTTTACTCTCTTAAAAGTTACATATATAAAAAGAAAAATGGTTGCATAACTTAATAAATCTAGTTTCAAACATGACAAACGATGCCATCACTAAATGTAAACCGTGTCACAAGAAATTTATAGCCTAAGCAAAATTTTCCAAACACGATAATCCTAGATGTCCAGGTACCTATATTTAGTGTCCATGCTTCACATCCATATGTTGCCACAGGAAACATGTTCGTAGTAAACACAACTTGGTTCTTATGTTAGTACCCTGCCATAGTTTCTTTGAAGGATACATCAGTATAATTGCATTTTGTTATGCAGGATTTAAAAGGTGGTACAGAAGAAAGTACCATGTGGGTGATAAAATATCAATAATAATTAGGCCTATCTCACCACAAAAATCAATAGGCCCTACAATTGAGTTGAGTCTACCTGTGTCGATTTGATGACCTTTCAACAGATTTTTTAGGAAAATAGCTAAGGAGGGGTTTTTGGTCTTTCTACCCGCAGTCAAATTCCTAGTGCTGAGAATCATGTTCCGATTTTCTGAAAGGAGGGGAGGTATGAACACGCTGGTCGTTATGTACTTTGCAGCTTCAAGTAATTAATTGACATTCATTTAGCTCTTACGTCTTATGTGGTACTTCGACAAAATTTTCAAAATAATGCTACAGCATTAAATATACATACTGTAGTTAGATAGCCCTTGAAAATAGCAATTCAATGATACCCCAACCAAGTCTGTATATCAATGCTGAAAAAAGTTAGTAATTTTAATCTAATTTATTTTACCGGTACATAAAAATAATTTAGATGAAACATATAGGAAAATATAAATAAATGAAAAATGAAGCCGAGCTGATAATTTCTAAATTATATTTGCTATTGTCAATAATGCATTACAAAAACTAGACATTTTTTGTAAGCATAGACAAGACAAAAATGTTGATCCCATTTCTGTAATTTTCTGGATTTTACTTACCTGAGGTACAAAATTCTATGTTATGAAATAATATTTCCGTCAGAATCAATAACAACGATATGCAAAGAACATGTCAGATTCCAAATCATACTCACTTATATAGGCATTGAGATGTTTATTCTCGAAAATTAAAAAATAACTAAGCATGGTCTAGGCTTTTTCTAAATAATTGATTCACTGGAAATGTATAGCCTAAAGCAATATTTTCTGGAACATGCGCAGACGGATATCCAAGTATCTACTTTATTTGCAGAATATTCATAGAATAATAGAAGGATCACGGTTGCTGATACTGGTATTTGACCTGAGATAATCGACCACCAACATCAAATGTGTCAAGCCATTGGTGCAAATAAAATTGCAGGACAGCACATCTGTATATTCTTGGGGAAATAATGCGCTTAATTAAATAAACTTTTATTTTCACTTTAAAATAAATAGGATAGCTTAGACCAGTGTTTCCCAACATTGAGCCCACGACTCATTGGGGCGCGGGGGGATAATATAATACAGTTGTTGAATATGTTAAAATATGTATATGTCACATAGGAGGGAATCAGAATTTTAGAAAGACATAGGTAGGGCATGGTTAAAAAAGTATGGTAAACCACTGGCCTAGACCCTATGTTACATTTTTGTTAGTAACGATGAAAAAAATAAGTCTACATGTTTGTTAGTTACGAGCAAGAAATAGCTACATGTTTGTTTGTAAGTGACGAGCAAGAAATAGCTACATGTTTGTTAGTTACGAGCAAGAAATAGCTACATGTTTGTTAGTTACGAGCAAGAAATAGCTACATGTTTGTTTGTAAGTGACAAGCAAGAAATACATATCTATAAATGACAAGCAAGAAATAAAAGTTTGTAAAGGAGGAGTGAGAAATACATGTTGATAATTGACGATCAAGAATGGCATATTTGTAAGTGATGAGCAAGAAATGTATGTTTGTGAGTGGCAAGCAAGAAATACATGTTTGTGAGTGGCAAGCAAGAAATGTATGTTTGTAAGTGATGATATATATGAGTGTCACTGAAGACCAGAGACACTCATTGCACAATAATGGCAGTAAAGAAACAATAATTTAGCATGTCATGTTATGGATAGGGCAAGCTGAAAAGACAATAGGAGAGGTAATCACAGTTTTAACCTTATCATCAGGAAAAGAATGGTGTCCAATCATCAAGACTATGATAAGTTGTGACTAGGTAATAACTCTTGGAAGAGAATACAGAAATTTGGACTGTGGGATAGTAAACTTAGAAATCATCTGATTTTTCAGATAACTAGAGATGATGAGGTCATTGTACTTACTGCTGAATCTGTGCGTCATGGTGAGAAGTCTGGATGTGGTTTTATAGCTAGTTCTTGTGATAGAATCATTGCAGAGCATATGGAACATCTACATCCAGTATGAGTATGGAATATAAGGTTACTACTGCTGCCCTCAACAGTTTTGCTGCAGCTTTCTGGGACGTCATTTACTAAAGCAGTTATTGTATCAGACTCCTAGTCCCTGCTGTGAAAAATCCATAATGACCGATGTTGATATACGTGAATGGCATTTATAGCTACATCCAACCTTCAGGGTATCACATGGATCTACTTCCCAGGACATTCTTGTGTGTGGGGTAATGATAAAGCAGACAGGCTTGCATCCAATGCACCAATAGATGGAGAGTTGACAATGGAGAAGTGGGATGTACTGAAACTGCTTCAAGAGTGCATGCGGGATGCTGAACCTGCAATTAATGAAACATCTAGGCTGAGATTTGGAACATTCTGTATTATCATATATTGATTATTATAAATTTCTTTATGTTTTTAATATTAAAATTTAGATCAAGATACTTTTCTTGCGGATCACATCTATCAACCTGGAGCTCTCAAGCAGTACGATCAACATTCATTGACTACTTCAAAAGCCGAGACCACATATTTGTGCCTTCATCAACAGTTATACCTAAAAAAGGCGAGGGCACGTATTTCACAAATGCTGGAATGAATCAGGTATGAGCTAACTTTTAATACAATTATTCTTTAGTTGTGTTTAGATGAATTCACTTATGATACTATCTATATTGATCATATTTGGAAAATATTCAGAAGTGTGGTTGGAACATAGTTCAAGTTCAACTGGCCCAAAGAAAAATCATTTTACATATATCTATATCTGGAATGAGAAAGATTGCTTGAGAGACAAAAATATTGGAAGATATCAGTTACTAAACAGGACTGTTTTTCCCCAGATCTACAGAAAAATGCATTAAACTGACAGTTTTACTGATATTCTGGTGATCTGCAACCTTGGTGACCATTATCTGAGGTTACATGACTGATGATGATTCTGGGTAACAGTAATATGAAGCTCATGCTCGGCTTAAGAAACACTGATCATAATCTTGCTTCATCTCTTCATGCGGTTCTTATCAGCAAACTTTATTATCCAACAAGGAAGCATTTACATAGCTACCGGTATATTTTTGTGAGCTCTTATGGGTCTGCTCATCCTGCTCTAATGTCTGTTCTTGAATGCTTGAATTGTGAAATTTTTCTGTTCTGATGCATCCCTGTGTCGTGGTGAAAGTCTGTATCAAAATATTGAGTGCAATGAAATGTCGCAAACTTAAATACAGGTTATATTATCTAATAATTACTCTGATGCTTCTTTTTGCAAAATCGATTACTAATGCAAAAATATTTATATAAAGCACAAAATATAGAAAATTTTGGATGAAATATGGCAGCAAAAATGTGTGTCTTATTTTGACAATTGAAAGATTAGAAGCGACTAAATTTTTTTCTGGACATTCTTTTATTAAATTTGTATATATATATATTGTGGCAGAATAGCCAACCTATTCAAACCACATTTCTTGATCAGTGACAGTTAGACAACTTTCAGACTTAAGGACAACTGTAATTATTGTCAGTGTTATACAAGGTGTCTTCAGAAAGGTCCCTGAACTAGTTGATTATATAGAAATAAGTAAATAAGAGTTATCTATGCTACATATCATGCTTTCAGAGTAGTTCTCTTCAGCAACTACACACTTTGGCCAACTTACTTACAGCTGATGAAAACATTCCTGGAAACCATTCTTTGATGCTTCTCTCAGCTGTCTGTTCACATTGGTGATAGCGTCATCTGCATCTTTGAATCGCTGTACTTTCAGTGCTGATTTCAGTCAAGGCAACAAGACAAAAATCAGCCAGTGCAAAGTCATCGCATTGTGCTTTGCGAGATATTACTTTACCATTAGGATCCGTGTGTGGGCGCATAATCCAACTGTTTGTTCTCCATTTTTTGGATCATTTTTTCTTTCTATTTGAATCTCTTAGATGACGGAGGATATCAAAATATATATTTCCTTGTTTCTTTTTGTTCTGGAAATAATATTTTTGGAGCATGTGTTGGCAAACACGGTGTGTGTTTGTATCTCTAAGGGTGACTTCTCAAGTAAAAAACAGAATTTGACATTTATATGTGTTCAATCCAGGTGTGTGGCCATACAGCTAGAACGCCAGCCTCAGATTCCTGAGTTCTGGGTTCAATCCGCAGTTGAGACAAGGATTTTTGTCTTTTGGAGGTGCAACAAAAAATTCTTCCTGTGCACGTTGCAGCGACAGCTTTGCCAAAGCAGCCTTTATTTCCACAGTCTTAAAAAAGCCTCCCTGCACTCCTTAACAGGAAAACATGCAGTAACGAAAGTTTTTAATCAAGGATATTTTCGACTCTGATGATGCAATTACCACAACACATAAACATCTTTATCTTCTTTTCAAGATTATATGTGACGGTCACATCTACCATGACCTTTTGTCTAGGTCATTATGAACTTCTAAACATATACCCGGTAATCTCCATAACATCATCTTTCATTCAAATACTAGTCGACAATTCTAGACTTGTTGGCACCTATGACCTTGGAGACTGTCCAAACTACCCAAGCCCTTTAGATAAGTTAGGAAGCGTAGTGGGCCCCAGCCCGAAAGAAATCGGAACATAACTTTTAGTACTTGAAATTTTGAAAAATGGCTAATAAAAACCCACCTCCCCCTTTAATGATTTTCAAAGAAATAGGTTGTCAAAAACTCATGAATATAAAAGAATTATGTATGAAAGTGAGTGAAAATGGGTCATAGGTTGGTGATGGGTGTCTGCTGCTGCAATAATCCTCTATAAATTATAACCAAAGTTTCACAGAATATCCAAGAAAGTTGAGAGTGTCAGTGTAACAGCTAGTGCAATAAATCTCTACAGCTTGCAATGCCAAGAGGAAGAAGAAACTGCCAAATGTTGACAGAGAACAAAGATGGTAGCGTAACCTGTTTAGGATTTAGCTATAAGCCCATAATTTTTTGGCTGTATTGATTTTCTAGGCAATATGAATATGTTCAGTAGTCTGCCATTGCTTTCTGAATGATCCATATACATAACTGCTTGCGGCGGAATTTGAACCTGGTTTCTTGGCCATCACAAAAGTGCTCTGTATCTCACCGCCATAGAACCTGAGTGACAGAGAAAAAACAACAATAATTGTTTAGTTTGTTATAGCTATAATTATCCTACTGGTTAGGGCTGGTCAAATCTTGTTAACATTTTCAAAATATACTTTCAACAGTTTAAACCTTTAATACTTGGAGAGTTGCATCCAACAAGTAAATATCAAGGTCTTGTTCGAGCTGTCAACAGTCAGAAATGTATACGGGTGGGAGGAAAACACAATGACCTGGAAGATGTAGGTCATGACCTGACTCATCACACTTTCTTTGAAATGCTTGGCAATTGGTCTTTTGGGAACTATTTTAAGGTCAGTTTTGCACATTTTGTTTTCCATTTGCTAAATTTCATTTTTATTTTTTTTAAACCATATACAGAATGCAGAAATTAAACTGATGAATGACTAGTCAAGGTCAGAAATAATATAAACTAAGATCTTGCATCACTGCTAAAAGAATCACTCCAGTAATAGACTAGTCTGGCTAATGAAGCAAAAATCAACTTGTCTCCACTGTGATGAAGCCTGCTGAAGACTTCTGGCTCACTGCTATGAAGAAATCAGTCCTTTTATCTGTAGCATGCCTTGAGGTTGGAAGAAAGTCACTGCAGGAAAGTCTTACTGGAACAGAAGACTGCCAAATTGTGGCAGTGTATCTTAGTTACTTTGATTAGCCATGGAACAGTCATTTGAGACGTTCAAGAATTTGTTTGTCGATTGGGTGAATTGTTAAAGTTTGCAGATGAACCTGTCCATTGTGGTGAGAAAATTGGTTGAATTTTATGGATATTTCTCATGGTTGAGCCATCACCAAGCACAATATATCATACAGAACAATTACTTCTAGTATGAGGATGGATGTTGAGGTTGCAGAAGCCAATCGATGGTTCTTTGATACTCCATTTACAAAGGCAGTTAGAGTATCCAATTTTCCGTCCATTCTAAATGGTTGTTGTCAATTTGTGTGGATAGCAGCTTCAAACCTTCTGTATCGTACATGAATCTACTGCTCTGGATAGGCATGACTTGACGTCATGTGCAACTATAGTCTATGAATTGAGCATAAATAAGGCAGATGCAATTGAATTGTTTACCAAGTGTCTACTTGGTTTGGACAGTGTGATAGATTATACATCGTCTGTGATTTAGTGGTTCTTTATTAAGTGTAGCAAGATGGACTATGTATCTGCTTGGCAGTGGAGTGTGGGTGAAACCGTGCACTATGATAACTGAAAGCATCAATATCCTTTGACATCTGCTGGGTAAAAGGAGCACATTTGGATTCACTAGGAGTGAAATGATATTTATTCATAGCTAATAACTAATGGATAGATAAAGGTATGAATACAGCAGCAATAACTAATGGATAGTTCAATAACTAATGGATAGATAAAGACATGAATAGAGCAATAACTAATGAATAGGTAAACACATGAATAGATCATTAACTAATGGATAGATCAAGACATGAATTGAGAAATATAAATATTTAGACAAGGGAAGGTTCTCTAATCTCAATTATTTGATATTTCTTATTTGACTGATGTGTTGTTGTTACAGGCAGATGCATGTGAAATGGCATACAAGTTACTTACAGAGGGTTATGGGATATCTGTTGACAGGCTGTACTTCACTTACTTCGCCGGGGATAAGTACTTAAACCTTCCAAGTGATGACGAGTGCAAACATAACTGGCTTTCTCTGGGGTAAGTGCTTAAACCTTCCAAGCGATAACGAGTGCAAACATGACTGGCTTTCTCCGGTAAGTACTTCAACCTTCCAAGCGATAATGAGTGCAAACATGACTAGCTTTCTCTGGGGTAAGTACTTAACCTGTAGCAGCCCAGCTAAAAATATATAATACATACTTCCTCTGACACCCAGCCAATTTTTATCACTTCTGGTTTTTCTGCATGTGTTTGCTTTTTTGGGGTAACGTTTTATTTATTTATTTCAAATTCAGAGACAATAGAGATAAATGGATTTTGGATATGATTAGGAGGTGTTATTTGCTTGTGTGTATCAGTGTTATATTGTGTACAGTCATAATTGAGAAGGTGGACAAATGCACACAAAGAACTTACAGCGTCAAGTTCATGCGTAGGCCTAGCTGAAGAAAACACGTCTTCTCAAATTCCTCATCATAATTGACATCAATTACATCACTATTAAATATTATCAACATACATCACTATTAAATATTATCAACATCTCTCTTAAACACCATATGTTTATCCACAGTACCTGCAACACTGAAGCTTTAAAATTCATCCTTTTCTGAATCATAATCTGTGAAGAATTAGCGAAAAATGGTGACACTGATATTAGGCCTACGCAGTTTAGCTTGCAAACGTGAACGGTCGAATAAATTACGACTGCGTATTTATATCACTGCAGAAAACTAAGGAACAATCACTATAGTACACACTTACTATAAGAGCCTGATGGGAAATTAACATGGATAATTGTTGTCCATGACTACAAATGGGTACACCAATGTAGACATTTGTCGACAGTGGGTTTCTATCGCTAGATTACATTTGTTGAAATTTGTGGACTTCGGATTGCTACAGGTTAAGCCTTCCAAGCAATGGCAAATTTAAACATAACTGGCTTTCTCTGGGGTAAGTATTAAACCTTCCAAGCGATGACGAGTGCAAACATAATTGGCTTTCTCTGGGGTAAGTATTAGTGTTATCTTTACATTTTAACTACTTTTTGTAAATTTAAGATACAAATTCAGTTTGAAAACTTTGCCCCTGATTTGACAACTTCGATAATATTCACACATTATATGTACTTTTTCTGAAAACTTGGACTGTGATTTTCTCCTTGAATCATCAGTACATTTTAACTTAGTGATCACCCCTGTACATACAGAAATACCAACTTCAGACTAGCTGTGGCATCCCATTGAGGAACAAATTGAAGGTCTTCTGCAACCAAGTATTCACAGATATTTGCACATCATTATCAGAAGTGTAACCTTGTCCCTTGATGCGTTCTTTCACCTTGTGAAAAGGAAGAAGACAAAAAGTGCTAGGTTGTGGCTGTGACAGGTTTGGTAAAATGTCAAACGTAAAAGATTCTCTAATGCAGCAACTGTTTATACAACATGCATGGGACTCATCTTACACATACTTTGCTATGCCCAAGCAAGCCTATAGATAAAAGGACGGTTGCGGAGTTCACATCCCACCCTTTAAGAAATCAGTACATGAAATTTAGAACTTGGAAGCAAGCCAATAAGTGGGTTAAACCCCCACGGTTTTCCCAAAAATGAAAAAATCATCAGCCCCAGATGATGAGGAAAAAACTCAGTTTAATTCCCTGGACATGGGAAATAACTCCACACAAAAATGAGAAGGGATTATGCACAGAAATAGATATAAAATACAATTTGTAATAAATTTTAATTATTTAAAGTTAAATTTACAGATGAATGAAAGAGGTACTGTTCTGTTAACATATCTTTATAAATATCATGTAAGACAGGTTTACTTATCATGTAACAAGGGAGAAAAGACAAAATCAGCACCAGTTTCCTGCAGCTTCACTTGTGTCAATTTGCTGATAAATGCTAAATGAAAAGCTACAAAGCAGTCTCTGTTACACATCATGAGAACATGGTTTCCTAGTCCATCTTCCATCTGTTTATCTGATTTTCCACATATACCTCAAAATTATAGAGATATCTGAAATGAGTATCCATACCTGTCAACCCATTGAGACCGAAAACCATTTTTAAAAAAATAAAAAAAAATAGGGATTTTTTAACGGGTAGTTTGCCTTTGTTTAATATAGACAGTCATAGTGTGGGAAAATTATAAAACACAATGACTAGGCCTATGTATCTTTATGTAACTTTAATACGAAAAAAAGAAATATGAAAAAAATAATTAATACAGAGAATGTATGCTTAGTTCCGTTTGAAACTATAACAACTTGTTGGAGTGCTGTATAAAGCGTTTGACTATAATTTCAAATATCTATGAATAGCGCAAATCATGCATTTATGATCAGCGGAGATCGTACATCTATGACAGGCAGAGATCGTGCATCTATGGCCGGCAGTAATCATGTATATATGGCCGGCACAGATCGTGCAACTATGACCGACATCGATCGTGCAATTATGACCGGTGGAGAATGTGCATCTATGAGCGGCGGAGAATGTGCATCTATGAACGGCGGAGATCATGCATCTATGACCGGCAGAGATCGTGCAACTATGACCGGCAGAGATCGTGCAACTATGGCTGGCGAAGAATGTGCAACTATGACCGGTGAAGAACGTGCATCTATGAATAGCGGAGATTGTGCATCGGCGGAGGTCGTACAACTATGACCCGTGGAGATTGTGCAGCTCTAACTGGCAGGGATCGTGCATCTATGAATAGCGGAGATCATGCATCTGTGAATAGCGAAGAATGTGCATCTATTATTGGCGGAGACCTACAACTATGCTTCGTGGAAATTGTGCACCTGTGATCAGAAGGGATCGTGCATCTATAACAGTGACGGCTTCATTTTCAGTCAGCAGCATCATTTTCCGTTTGTAATTACTAAAAAGAAACAACGTGACAATAAATTATTGGTTTAAGATAAGTCTAAAGATCAGATTTAGGCCTACATAAGCAAATAACATATTCTATTATTTAACTATAGGCCTACCTACACTACCTAGGTCTAGGAGGCAAACAAAAACTTATAATATAAATTAAACGATATATATAGTAGGCCTAGAAACAAACTACATGTGTTACTAGTAATTGTGTACTGTAGATACACTGAGTAACACTGTCAATGCACGTGGACAAAAATTCCCTAAGTTCGGTATAAAGACAACGTACCCAGCACAGAGAATAATTAAAGTACTGGGTAGTGTGTTAAAAGCATTGTTTGCAACAATACTTCGCCCCAAGACCAGATCAAATAAAACCCGCAGACGACACTATTGCGCACAAATCACTGTTGCCACTAAAATATATACTAAAATATCAGTGTCACCACTAAATTTAGTTTTTAAAACCCCAAAACGTACAGGACTGCAAAAATTCATGTAAAAACCCATAAATGCCGATGTATGCCCGTAAAACCGTACAGCTTGGAAGAAACCGTAAAATTTACGGGCAGTTGACTGGTATGTGTATCTGCAGCGTACCAAATTTTTATTCCTCAGTGTTTTTTTTCATATCAGGTGAAACTAGTTTCCCAGAAGGATCTAATTTTTCTCTAAAATTTTGATACCATTGGTTTGCTCTGTGCATTGCTCAAAGGATACCTCACATAGAAATAGTGAAAGATTTTTGACTTCCGGTCAAAATGGTGGATGGCAACGCAATTGTTTTTGTTTGTCACCAACAGTTTCACTTGAACAATGGATATATTCGTTGTTTTCATTTAGGAGATTGTGTGGTGATGTGTTGTTATTCTCTGACCAGGAGGTCCACTCATTAAGATCTTCGCCGGTGCTAACGGAGTGCGTGCATCTGAGCTGAAGTCTTCGTGAGTGTAATCGTTGTCACACTGTTTGAAAAATGGCAGCCAATATCAAGCAGCCTAAACGAGGTGGCTCAAAAAGGAAAAGTCACCGGGCGGGTGCTAGAAGAACGAGATCGAAAACAGCTAGGCTAGGAATTAAAAACGTGCGTGTGCTGTTTTGGAATGTGGCCAGTGTACTCAAGCGTAGAACAGAGCTAGAAAAGATGTGTTATGAGGCTGACGTCATTGCATTGCAAGAAACACAGCTAGGTGAAAGTGGTAATATCAGGATAGCCGGATTTCAGTGTTTCTACAACAGGCGACATCTTGGACAGGCAATCTTAGTACGCGAGGGTTTTAGTGTATGCGAGGTTGATATGTCCAAGTGGGATAGTGACAATATCCAGTTACAGGCAGTGAGGGTCCAGAGGGTCCAGCACCCAATCATGATTGTAAATGTGTATGCCTGCAACACGAGCATTGATCTTCAGGGTTGGAAGATCCTAGGGGAGATAATGGAACAGGAAAAGCAGATCCTCTTTTGTGGTGACTTCAATGCGAAAGGTACATCATGGGGCAATAGTGCTTCGAACAAACAGGGAAGAGAACTTGAGGAGGCCCTGACAGATACGGACCTGGTGTGCCTTAACGATGGCCGTATAACAAGGATGGCAAGCAGGGATGGTGATGATGATAGCGCTATCGACCTGGCATTGGTGTCATCAGCTGCTGTGGCTATCTGCAAATGGGACGTGCTGGGGCATCATGGCAGTGACCACCTCCCATGTGTTGTTCTCTTAAAAAAATGACAAAAGTAAGCAGATAAGGCCAAAGGTAAGATCCTTTAAATATGATCGAAGAGGAGTGGATGTTGTGAGCAGAATTCGACAAGACAAACGTAAGGCTCAAGTAGTGGGAAATCTGGTGTGGGATAGGCCCTCCTGGTGGAACGAAGAGGTTCAAAGGGCATGGAGCGAGAAACGGAAAGCAGTATCACTATGGCAAAGGGCACGGAAACGTGTTGCGGCTCAGCCCATGGAGGTCGCACAATGGAAACGGAAGAAAGATATCTTAGTCCAAACATTCAAAGATATTGCAATGTCAGCAAAGGCGTCAAAATAGGACGAATTTTGCAAAGAATTAACACGCGAAAAGTCACTAAAATTGTTCTGGCGGTTACACAAATCCATGAATGGTCTCACAAGACGCGTGACTATTGCCGATTTCCAGAGCGACGATACTGTCTGGCAGAAGACGGACGAGACAAAAGGTGCGGCATTGCTGGCACACTACACCGCACAAATTGGTCAGAGAAATGTGGAGGCATATCAAGAAATCAGGAAAACGCTCACAGACACGTGTAAGAACTTGAGCATGGAAAACCATATGCTAATCACAGTTGAAGAAATCAGGAAGGCACTGAAAAGTACAAAAAATACAGCACCAGGGCCAGATGGCATTAGATACGATGACATTAGTCGAAGAACGGATGAGGAGTTGGGAGAGTTGGCGGACATGTTCAATAATAGCCTTCTAAAGGGCACAGTGAAAGAAGACTGGTTGCACAGCTATTTAGTTCCACTACACAAACCTGGGAAGGACCACACCAGGATACATGGCTACAGAATAATAACTATGCAGAATACGATTGGCAAGCTTTTGGAAAAAATTGTGGCCCGGAAGGTATCGTGTTATCTTGAAAGAAATAAGTGTTTACCAACATTGTTAGGAGGATATCGTCCAGGAAAGAAGACATGGCAAAATGCAGCCATATTTGCGCAGGATGTTTTTGAGGGGTTAGATTCGCGCATGGAGACATGTGCGGTCGCAATAGACCTTGAGGATGCGTACAATAGGGTGTCCTTGGATATCTTGATGCACCAGCTGTTAAATCTTGCAGTTAATCCTTTTGTCGTGCGTTGGGTTGGCGCCGCCCTGATGCACAGGATTGTAGTTCTTAAGTGTGGTAACTGGATATCTACACCAACGGTTATTAGCACTGGCCTGCCACAGGGATCGCCTCTATCTCCTGTACTTTTCAATGTATACACAGTACATATCGCTGGCAATCAAATCACAGGTGTTGGCAGAACGATGTCATATGCCGATGATATCCTGGTGTATAGACAGGGCAGAAATCGAGAAGAGTGCGTCGTGGAACTACAGAAGGAGCTGGACAGACTGACAAATTGGTGTCGAGATACGGGAGCAGTGGTTAATCCGTCTAAGGCATTCGTGACGTGGTTTTCCTTGAACAATCACATGGTAAAGACACCCATGCCACAAGTTTCGTTGTCCGGGAAAAGTTTAGAAAGAACTAGCACAATGAGATATCTGGGTGTGTTTTTTGACAGAAGCCTGAGTTTCAGGGAACATGTTGACCACATTATCATAAGGGCAGGCAAAGGCTTAGCAGCAATGAAGGTTATGGCTGCTGCGCAATATGAGCAAAGATTGTTATTTCTTTTGTACCAGGGTTTGGTAGTGGCTGTGGTGGAATATGCACTGGCAATTCTGACTCTTAGCCAAACTCAGATCGAAAGACTGGATAGAGTCCAGAATGCAGCAATGCGTATCATTCTGGGATGCACAAGAGACACATCGACAAGAGCTATGCGATACCTACTTGACTGCCCAACAGCTGAGCATAGATTACAGTATTGCCGTGCACGGGCGTACCTTCAAATACATGCAGATAAGGAACACCCGTTGCATTCCGAAATACAGAAAGTTAAAGGCAGCAGACTCAAGAGAGGAAGGTCGTGGATGGGACGTGCTGAAGATGTAATACAAAGCGTGTGCCGATTACAGGATGTGGCAGTTGGTGCAGAATGGATAGGTCTACCCACAGATTTCGAAACTTGTTTGAGAGTAGTAATATCACTTAGCAGGGAATGCAGAGAATGGTGTCCCACAGCTGTGGAGAAAGAAGTGCAGGCTTTAATCAGTGAGAATACCAAAGAGGGGGATGTGATTATATACACTGATGGATCTGTAATTAGGCATGTTCGCAGTGCTTGGGCCTTTACAGCTCAGTGCGCAGGTAAAACGATCAAGGAGGAAAGTGGTGCCTTTGCGGTCACTACGAGTAGTATGACCATGGAGACTATGGCGGTGACCAAGGCATTTGAGTGGCTACGCACACAGAAAGTAACGCAGGTCTGCATCTTGAGTGACTCTATGAGTATGATTAAGAAGGTACAAGTGGGTCTCGTTCGCGAACAGTGGATTGAGGCCTTGAGAAATGCGAGCTTGAAGGCGGTTACATTTATTTTCGTGCCGGGACATGTGGGCGTTCGAGGCAATGAAAGAGCGGATCAACTGGCATCGTGTGCGATTGTGGCAAAGGGCGATGGGGCAATGGATCGCGCTGACGTTTTGAACTCCTTAAGATATATAACACGCGAGAGTGAGACGAATGTGGATGATGATTCCTTTTCAATGGCTAGGATTAAAGATCAGGGATTGAGATGCGGTGTTGCTAGAGGTGAACATTTTGGAGGGCGCAGAAGAATGATGGTCAACCAGCATAGGACCGGTACTGTCAGCAGAAGTGTGATGGCGGATACACTCAAGGAGAGATCGGAGCAACTATGGATGTGTCCAGTTTGCAGTGATGATGATCCGACGACTAACTAACTAGTGAAAGATTGGCCTAGTCAAAAGCAGAGTACTCTTGATCTGGATCAATGTCATTTGCAGGACGGTCGCTCACACAATTGCCCAATATTGACATATTTCAGCTGTTTTAAGTATTCTCTATCATGTCTAGGTCATGGCAGTGGAAGGGAAGGGACGCAAGTCAAGATCTAGGCCTACAGATCATTGCTACTGTCATCTCCCCAATCCTGAACTAATTCCTCATCATTGTCTAATTTATTCTTGTTCTAAAAAATTCCATAAAAATTTTCCTCTATCAACATCTGAATTATAAGTAGGTCCTTTCGGACAAAGTTTTGATAAAAATTAAAGGCCATAATAAATTCACATCTCGAACATCGCAATTGTTAGAAAGTACTGGAAAACTGCTATGGCAGCTGTCATTACTGATAGTCACATGAGGGCTAAAATTAATAGTAACCATGCCCAGTCTGCATGGAAGTGAGAGGATTAAACATGAACTGAAATCAATAAGTGCAGGCTTCTAAAAGAAACACCAATGAGCTGAATATTAAAGAATACAGATCAGACAGTCTAAATATCTGACAAGACAGAATGAAAGGTATATAGCTTGAGTAATCATGTCATAATAATATCTAGATTTGCTATATGAGTGAAACATTGTGAGATAATTAGCTGAGATAATCTTGAAGTGGTTAAACCATTTGTTTGTCCTCAAAAGGTTGTGGGTTCAAATCTAGCTCATAATTTTTTTTTGTAGAGAGTTTTTTTTTTTGCTTGAAGTTACAGATACGTGCTATAAGTTGTACTCTTTGCAGGCAGTGTGCTGCTTCATTGAGAGTCATTGAGTAAATATGGGGAAACCTAAGTACAATTAGATCAATCAATATCTTTTGAACCATTTTTTATTTTGAAAAAGAGATCTCTTGGGACCGCTGTCTAAATATAGAAGTGCTGAGTCATAAAGCAAAACAAATGTTTAGATTAACTATAAATTAGCACAGACGAAGCATGCACACTCACTGGCACAAATCACAAAGAGAAATCTAAGTGATTATACTTGAAGAAGAAGGAGTTCTGCATATAGATTCAGAAACTCAGGCTCTGATCAGTGACAATTTCTGATATGGTGCTATTGTTGTCTATATTGATAGGTCAGAAATTCAACATGTGCGCAGTGCTTAGGCATTCACAGCTCAATACAGAGAGAAGTATATATTTAGGAAAGAAAATGGTGCTTTCTATACAACTACTAGTAGTGAGACAAAGGTGATAACCAGTGCAATGATATGGCTGAAGACTAAAAGTGCTGTAGGTGTCTGTTTTCTGACTGATTCTATGAGTATACTCTGAAAGATTAAGTTCTGCTATTTACACTTCAGTGGCTGGAGGCAATGACAAAGTCTGTGCTGACGAGTTACCTTAATTTTTTTGCCTGGACATGCAGATGTTAGGAGAAATGAAAGAGCAGATTAGTCAGCATTGCTATTGTGACTAGGGATAGTTCATTTGACTGTACTGATTATTTGAATGCAATCACGCTGTTAGACCAGTTGGAAAATAATGGGATATTATAGCTAGAATGCAAGACCTGCGAGTGAAGTGTTTAGTTACATGAAACAAGTGGCATATAGGAATCAAAAGAGTTATTAACCAATAGAGAACCAGAATAGTCAGTTATCACTCGCTGAAGAACTTTACTGATGAGTGCCATGATGATCTGCCAACTAACAAATTAAGAGGGAAGTTGGAGAATAGTAGTTAAATGCTTAAATTTATTGTGTCAGAGCCAGTTTTATAATGTTTATCAAGATCACACTTTCATATCAGTTCTCAAGAAGTTATGTGTTTTCTTCAAATTATCAGGATTCCTGAGCATAGAGTTTTGCCATTTGGTGTCAAGGACAATTTCTGGGACATGGGGGTGACAGGTCCATGTGGTCCTTGCACAGAAATTCATTTTGATCATATTGGTGGCAGAGATGCTGGGTCAGAAGTCAATTCAGGATCACCAAATGTTGTAGAGATTTGGAATCTAGTATTTATGCAGTACAGCAGGTATGATGATTGTACTTGTTTTGTTTGATTTGAGGTTTTGTTCAATGTGAAGATTTTATTTGATTTAGGAATATGTTTTATTTAGAAATATTGTCTTTGATTTGGAAATATGATTAATTTGGACTGGTTGTATTTAATTAAAAAATTGTGTGTTTGATTTGGAAAGTTGTGTTTAATGTAGAAGGATTGTGTTTGATTTTAGAAGAGTATTTACTCCTGCAATCGCCTGATTTATTGACAAAAACAATTTTACCCACTTTAATCTTTAGCACGCTGTGTTTACAATTACATAATTTCTCTTCTGTCGCTGACTGCTGTGGAATTAGTTTTTGGAAGTGTTACGCAATCGTTGGTAGCTGTTTTGAAATCACGATAACTTTTTTTTTGTTACAGATATTTAAATAATATTTGCACATATAAATAAAGAATTAAATTCTGCATATATTGGTGTAAGTTTTGTTTGTATGTGTGTGATACGAGACGTGTGAGAAAGTGATAAAGACCTATCTAGATCTAGGCCTACCGTATTTTTGATCAATCGAAAGCTGTGAAATCTGTTGACTATTATATATTTTACATAATGGAAACCTTGTAGTATATTTTAAATAATGTATTTGATGAACTTACCTCTCAAGTTTTCCACTTTTCCATCAGAATAAATAATGATTTCACTGAATATACGATGAACGAAAAGTATAATAAACTCGATTCACTGTCATGTTGCTTCGCAGCAATGCCGATGCCTACAGATTGCTCGGATTTCAATTTCATAATCATACAACATCGTCTATCGCCATTTTAACAATAGAAACAGAAAGTTAGATGAAATGTCTACTTTATGTTGCCAAAACATTCTGCCAAAAAATTACGAATCTGGCTTTTTCATTTGGATTTGGGTTTAACGCACTGGCCGGTGGATTTCACCTTCCGCAATCAAGACATGACACAATTTGGGCGAAATGCATCGCCCGAATTGTAAACACAGCATGCTAAATGTTAAGATAGACTAACTAGTATGTTGCAAAAGCAAAGTTAGAATATTTGTGGTCATCTGCGGTCTATCGATGATGACCTAGATTACAGTGAAAAGGTTAAACAAAATGATGCCATAGTCAGTTTTCTGATTGATGACAAAAGGTTAAGCATACTGTTCTACTGATGTTGATAAATGGGTTGTGGTGTGCAAATTGATCTACTATTGATATGCCTATGGGCATCCATCATTCAGTGGAATTAGTAAAACACTGACCATATACATACTGCTGCAGAAATTGGATGTATCAGGCCATTGTCACAAACTAAAACTGCAGCACAGCGCTTTCTCTGGACTACATCTAGCTGGAAATATAGTAGGGCTACATCCCTTCTAAAAGAGAGTTCCAGCAGAGTCGAGCACTTATAAACAATGTAGGATGTCTTTTATGTAAACATTTGTTTATATAAGCACATATTTTTTTTAATCTGACTCAAACAATAGACAACAGGACCAATCACTCAAATTGTTGAGGAACTGTCATGTGGATACTGGTATGGGGCTAGAGAGGATGACAGCAGTTCTGAATGGCACTGCAGACAATTATAGTACAGACCTCTTTCTTCCATTGTTTGAAGTTATCCAACAGGTGAGTTTTGGAATTTCTCAAATAGGTGAGTCTTTGAAGATATTCAGCTGAGGATGTCATATACTGTTGTCTAATGAGTCTGTCCAAAAAAATGCTCATTAAATGTTTAGTCCCATTGTAACATGATCATAGACACCAACAAAATATTGCTATTTGAACCAGATGTCACAGTATATAACATTAACATGTACTTCATCATTTATAAAAAATATGACGCGTGTGGTTGCGTCTGTGGGTCTCACCAATGGCCCACTAGACATACCACCCATGCAACAGAAAACCTTAGTGATGACATGCCGTTATATTGAGGTTATCTTCTTATAGAAGCTTCATAGCACGTCATTTATACAATTATACTTTTATTTTGTTATTGTAATGTGTTTCATGTTTACCTGAATATATATGTATTCACCCTCTGTGGTTGGGAGGGAGCCAGAGATGTAATGTGCAGCACTGGGGAGGAGGAAACAGACAGCACGGTTTTTTCATATGGCTGAAACCCATCATAGAGGCACAGTGACTCAGGACGTGACAATCCTTTTGACTTGCATTTGAACATTTGGTTGCATGCTTGGAGCAATAGAGAAGTTCAGCATAACCAGTAGTCAATTGGTGGCGGGGAATGAGCACAGTGAACCCTATCTTGGCTACAGTGGCTAGGAGCAGTGCATAGGTTGAAACCTACCTTCCTGGAGGTGTGATAGTTATTCTCTGTCTCGGGGTGGGTCGAAAATCCACAGACTTCCTAGCAATATAATGCCATTTAATGGCATTAGGTCAAAGGGCATGAGCCCATAGACCGCTGGATCAGCAACCAACCATAAAAATATGCTATTCCATAATCGCATGGCATTGTTTCCTGAGAATGTACAGCAGTTTGGTGTGCACTTTGTAATTTTTATTTTCATACCTATGATGTACAGCAGTGGTGAGCAACCTTGTGAGTCAGCAGGCCAGATAGAGCTTTCTTCATGTAGTATGGGGCCAAAAATTGCATTTTTTTTTCTAGTCATTTCCATCTCTAATTAATATTTTCTGAGCTCTGGTGCTAGAACATATAAAACATTTAGATAAATCTGGAGAGCCAGAAAAAAAATGGTATGGATTTGGTCCTCAAGCTTTATTTTGCCCACAACTGATGTAGAGAAACTAATACGTGAGAGGCACTCAGTGAGAGGTGTTCATGAACATTCATTCCCAACTATTCTCTTCTCTGAGAAGTGTTTTCTCTAGGTCACTGGTTCTCCCGTTGTGGGTCGTGACCATTTTTGGGGTCAAATGATCGTTTCACAAGTGTCTCCTAAGACCATCGTAAAACACATATTATGAAGAAGCAACGAAAATAATTTTATGGTTGGGGGTCACTACAACATGAGGAACTGTATTAAAGGACCGCAGCATTAACCTATTGCAATCCGAAGTATACAAATGTTGTCAAATGTAATCTAGAGATAGAAACCCACTGTTGACAAATGTCAATATTGAGGTAGCCATTTGTAGTCATGGGCAACAATCATCTATTTTTATTTCCCATCATGCTTTTTTAGTAAGTATGTGCTATAGTGATTCCTTACTTTTTCTCAATGATATAAATACACAGTCGTAATTTAATCGACCGTTTCATGTTTGCAAGCCAAACCGTGTAAACCTAATTTCATTGCCTCCATTTTTGCGCTAATTCTTTACGGATTATAATTCAGAAAAGGATGAATTTTTAAAGCTTTAGTGTTGCAAGTAATGTAGATCAACGTATGTGGTTTGAGGGAGATGTTGATAATATTTAATTGTGATGTAAATACATTCATTTATGATGAGAAATTTGAGGAGCCATGTTTTCTACAGCTAGGTTTACGCATAACCTTGATCCAGTAAGTTCTTTGTGTGCGTTTGTCCACATTGTCGATTTTTAAACCTTTTAGTTTTATTTCTAATCCTAACCCAAAACCTAAAAAGCACCCCAAAAACAACCCCCACCCTTAAATAGTCTACAAACCTAAATACCTGCTAGAATTTACATTCATGGTTTCACACCAACAAGCATGCACACCTAGGTACTTATAAACTAATGAAATCATCATACCATAAAACACAGTAATGAACATTAACTGTGTAATACAGAAAGCCACATTTATTTTTATTATATGATCTATATTATAGAACTTTTCCAAAAATGTCATTTTATTGTTTACTTAAAAAGTATTGGGATTTCAGTTAAAAATATTGTTGTTGATAGTAGTACAAAATTATTGTTGAGATTTTTGTTTAAAATATTGTGACTAATATTGTTCAGTATATATTGATAATATAATATCTCAACCAATGTGAAGTATAATTTGTATGTTTATTCTCTCAGCATGCAGGTTGTTCCCATTACCAGTCCAATATGGACAATATTAACATAAGTTACAGACTTCTGGCTGATCACTCGAGAATGTTTACTGTTGCTCTCTGTGATGGATTGTTGCCTAGTTATGAGGATCTAGGGTAGGCTCATTCAATATATACTTGTTGATACAATGCGCATTATTAGTGTAGCTGTGTCAGAAATGTCAGCACATTATGCTCATGTGAATTGAAAATTGCCGAATAGCTACGCAAATTAAATCAATATTGTAAGAGAATATAGCTAAACTTTCTATCATAATATATTCAAAAACAGCACTCTTTGTGTAGAATAAATAAATTTGTATGTTTGATCCCCATGAATTATGAGCAATCAAGCTCTTGTATCCAATTTATACTGGGGAGGATTTTCCCGAATTTTATTTTAGGCCCACAGCTAGCTGAAGTCTAATGCATTGGGCCATTTATACAACGGAATCTGTGACACAATGTATTTCCATGCTTCGGACTACATACTGCTGGAAATCGAATTGTCCCAGCCACAAGAAGAGATCCAGTGGGAGTTTAAAAATGACTGTTTAAAAAATGTATATCCAAGACTTAAATTGTCAGTAATAGAGAGAATTAAATCATATTTGTATAGATGAATAGACTATATCTATATAGACTGTGGGGATTCCACAATAGGAAAGCCTCATTGTAAAGACATAATCTACTACATTTTAATGTTGCATGGCAATTGAGACACTGGTGAGTCTTCAGACAGTGTAATAGAAATAGTTTATGTGAAAAACAGTGTATGCGAAATAGACACTTATGCAGCAAACAGAAGAGGAATGAGAATTCCAATGTTTGAATGCAAGACTGTGACTGATTATTTTAACATTAAAATGCATGTTTTTTATTCTTTTAAATCAATATATCAACAGAAGGTCCCCAGAATAACAGGTTTCAGGCAAGTATCATGAGATACTTTATTATCATCAGGAAAACACTAGCACACGACTGTAAACAATGTCTTTTATGCAACACAATGAAATTTATAGTAGAGTGGCTTAATGGCTGGAACAAAGATATAAAACTGGAAAGTCTTTGAGGTATCAGGTTCATATCAAAGTTGGGACAGATTTTATATGTACTTCCAAAGATAAAATCCCATTATATTTGTACTTATAAAAGATGAAATCTAATCCATCCTATACACATCATGGCAGTTGCTATAGCAAAGTTTATTTTTACTGACTATAAAATGCCTCCCTGTGCTCCCTAATAGGAAAATGTGCAATGACTAACATTTTAATGGTCTATGCCCCAAACAGTAAGCAGTCACATTTTTCATTGAGAGCAAAAAAAAAACACCAAATACCAACAACATAAAACAAATCACTCTACACATAACCAATTGTGTGTAATATATATATATGCAACTAATTTGTGGTATAGTAATTATCACAGAATAAAGCAAAGAACACTAATCAAGATCAACGATGGTGAATCCTGCAAACAGTTAAAACAGTTTCATGATTCATATGTCCCACACATGAATTTAACACATGCTGTGCAGTTTGTATGTGAGAGAAGTCTTCTTTTTTTTCTCACATCTCATATATGATATTATTAAGCACCACCATTCACTTATAATGGCTTTGAAGCACTGTCTTCTGACAGACTGATTGTGCCAGAGAGCTGGTCAATGCATGATCTTCAATTAGTGTTTTCTCATGCAAGATTGGAAGGTTGTCACTTGGGGACTGCACTGCTGTCTTCTTGTGAAACAGAACACAGATGCAAAAGACTCATACCACAAATATCTGAGAAGATAATTTACAACCTGAAATATGCATCCATTGAGATGCGCTCATCACTCTTTGTTGACACACAGAAAGTATGCAGCAGTGATTTGTAATTAATTGAACCAACAATTTAAACATTTGCACTCTGGGCATACCCATAGCATATCCAATCTCTTTCAGTCAGTAGATGGCAAAAATGCTTAAAGTTAAATCTGGTTACTTAAACATGTTATTTTCAAGTATTAGATAGTGCTAGAGAGTTCCTAGCAATGGGCGGATCCATTGGACTTAAGCGTTCAGGATATGCTAATGCTGTAGGCATAACCATCCACCTAAAGCATGCTTAAGGTTAATTGTCTCTGCTCTACTTTCTCACCAAGTAATTCCATACTCCCACAATCTCCTGTTGTCAGCCTCGTCCACCGCCGTACTGTGTTCAACAGGTGCATACAGACAGCTGCAGAAAAATGGACGTGTCCCAAGAACCTAAAAGATGATTGCATATCAGTAACACCACCCACAAATGCATCCAACAAAATGTCAGAGGGTGCTATTATTAAAATGTTTTAAGTAATGCTCATTTCTTGTCTCAAATTACTTTCTTAGAAAAGAAGGTTGAGTAGCGATGTTATAAGTGAAGCAGTGTCAGATTAAACCTTGTGAATGCCTGTAGGAAATCACAATCTTAGAGTCCTTTACAAATAATATGCAATATTATTCAACATTACAAATTAATACATTGATCTGCTGTTGCTGGATGTCTAAGAGAGGTGATATCCGTCTAATGTCTAATTGAAATTTCAGGTGATATTAATCAGTCTTCAAGAAATGATGCTTTCGACGCATAGAAGTACTGGGATCATCTCTCAATGCTTTCTCAAGGTTGCTGTTTTGAAGACAACGGCAGTAAAATTTAATTAATTTCTGCCTGTTATATCTCTTAGTACAAGTCATAGAACTTTCCAATAGCATCTATCAAGATAGAAAATTCTGATTATTAATTCATGTTGTTTTTATCCTACCTTTTCAGTCATAAGTTACGCACAATCATGCACCGTTGTATCCGTTTATGCAGGGATGAATTTCATGTTGCACCAGAGATCCTGTTACCTGGTCTAGTCTCAGCTGTTGTTCAGTCGCTTGTAAGTAGTTTTTAGAATATATTTAGTTTTTCATCTTTTGATCATAATCTTTTTTTATTTCTACTTGATATATTTGATAGTTTAATATTGTGATATACCAAAGAGGCAGTGATGATTCTGATATGATACAAGATACCATAAATAGAGAGTTGTGAAGATCCATGATCTAGTTAGTTGGCATGGAACCTGATGATGATTTTAAATAGTTATGTTTATAAATCTTTTTTTTTTTAATGGCTATAAGTTTTAAAGTTACATTTTGATCAACTGCATTTGCTTTTATAGTCTTGTTGATTAGCAGAATGTAGTTCAGAGAATGAAATTTATTGTGTTTTGGTTTACTGCAGGGCATCTTTCAGCCTTACACATCGACTTGCATGTTAGTTTTGATCGTTTACAGGATGAACAGCTAACCTCATGCATAACCATCCTTAATATCCTCATGTGACATACATGGTAGGTCACAGTGTTACACCTTCTGCGATCAATTATTATACATCCAGTCTGATATTGGTCATGTATAGAATTGTTTGTTTTAGATCGTTGTGACCTCCATACAGTTTGTTTTGCAGAGATGCTCCTGTGGTCTAGACTGTTCTGTGTACAGCAAAGACAGTCCTGTAATGGTTGTTTGGTTCTTGCTGTTTGAATTGTGGTCGCTCTCTTGTACCAAATTTTGAGCACTTATTGTGTATGGGCATGAATTGAATTGTCTAATGTTAATGCCCTGTTTCAAGCTCTGTGAGTCAGCATTTTCTGATTTCTAAGATACGGTACCTTGTAAGGTACCTTGTCGTACCTGCCTGAACAGGGATGTTTTCAGAGGACCTCCCACAGATTCGTTTTGCTTTGTGCAATGCCTTATAACATCAAATTGTTTGTCTGTGTCGCCATTTTGGTACAACCAGAAAACACTTCATTTGGGTCCTGGTTAAACACATGAAAAACTGTCCTGATCAAATACATGCAATATTTTTATGCAATTGTTTTTTAATTGGTAGCTCAGAAGGCACTACATTTTCTCAAAATAAAAGTCAGAAATATATATAAAACTAATGCGCTGCATATTGGAATGTCTAATAACAAAGATGGGAGAGGTTTGTTGAAATTCTATGCCCCACAAGGAGTTGAAAAGGGATTAACTTATTTCATGATGTTCTTCTTCAGTGTTTATTCTCAAAGTCCTGCTGATTCTCTCTTGTAGCAGGACAACGGCCCTACTAGATTTCCAGCAGGATGTAGTCCAGAGAATGGAAATGTGTTGTGTCGCCGTTTTATTTGTACCAATAGCCCAACACATCCGTCTTTGGCAGGACTTCATGATGTAATTTTGTTTTTCTTCTCAGGGTAGTACTTATCCTGAACTGTATGAGAATCAGCAGAGGGTATGTACACACGATTATCATCATTACCATCATGAACACCATTATCATCATTAGCACCAGCAGCCTCATTACCACCATTATTATCATCATCATTAACACTATCAGCATCATTACTGTCATTGACATTACCATCATCATCATTGCCATCATTAATATTATCACCATTACCACCAACATCATTGCATTCATTATCATCATCAAATGTAATCTGAACTTGTTGGGCATGAGTACAGCTGACAGCAAGGAAATTGTCAAAGACATATCCTTGATTATATATACAGTCCTTCTTCTTCTGCGTTCGCTTTCTGATTGCTGCCATGAAAAATCATGTGATTCCTGCCGGGGAGAGTGAAGTACGTTGTACTTCAAGTTCCACAGCAGAGATGTGTTATTCGCACCTCAGTTGGCCCAGAATATCTGAGGTCCGAGCATCCAATGCCCAGCACATCTGTTTTCATCATGCCTTTAATTAGAGTAGTCCATAAACAGACATGAGAACTGAAAGAAATCAGATTCTGATCAGATATAATTAAGAATATATTTGATATTTTGAAATTATGATATTCAAACTTTGAGACACTGATAAAACTGGAAATTTCTTTTCAATCAATATTTTTTATTTACTGTAATCCGGCGACCTCACAGAAAGTCTTTAACTACCCCATTTGGTTCATGAACCATGGTTGGTACCTGTGGTCTAGATTGTAGAATTGGACTCTATAGTCACACTGGCAATTGCAAACAACCCAAGTCCCTATAGCTGAAGTGATGTTCGTTGTCAACAATAATCTCAAAACTCACTAGCCCAATAAGAAAAAGAGGCATCGGAGTGACATGATCAAATGACTTAAAACACCAATCTCTGGAATGGCTAGCCTGATGAGAACAGGGTGCAGTAAGGTGACATTATTAGACGACCCAACACCAGTCTCTAGATGCCAGTCATCATGATGAGAACAGGGAATGGTGACGTGCCATGATCAATGACATAAAGCACCAGTCTCTGGAATGACTAGCTTAATGAGAACAAGGGAAATTCGAGGGACATGATCAGATAACAACATCAGTCTCTAGATGAGTAACACAATGATAACGGAACAGTGGAATGACATGATCAGGTGACTCACAAACGTTCTCTAGATGAATAACATGATAAGAACAGGGAACAATGAGCTAAAATGATCAGATGACTCAACACTAGTCTCAAGATGAGTAACATTATTTATTTTTCTTCTTTCGTTCACTTGAAATATGTTTATATTTAAAGTACCAACATGATAAGACATGATTATATCTTCTGCATTCATTCTTAAATTCCTGGTTGACAAGAGAAAAATACAGCTTGAACACTTAATAACCACTAGAAATATCAAAGGGAGAAGAGACAGGGGGGCAGGGCGACAAAGAGAGAAGTTGCTAGATATACTAGTATTATGCCACGGGAGAAGTTCACCAATCAAGCTTATGGACAACACAAAAGACAAAGTCATGAAGAAACATGATCGCCTACGCCATTCGGCATGGCTCTTGATTGATTGATTGACAAGATGTAGTCCGAAGAATGAAATGTGTTATGTTATAGTTTACATTTTTGCTGTGATATCTTTGCCTTTTGACCTGAGATATCTAACTTCATCATGATTTTTGGGTCACTTTGCCCAATTGGGTAGGACAGTCAGCTCTACCTCCAATCTCCTTAGTTGCCACTTACTACATTCATGACAGGTCACTATTGTTATTCTTTGCTCCCTTTTTGGGCCCTGTTAACACGTGGGTTACATGTACAGATGAAACATTGGCTATTGGACTGTCTAACATGATGGTGATTGTTAACAGGTAAACGTAAACTGAGTTATGAACCAGCTTCATAGCACATGGTTGCTAAGATGCCAAGTCAATGCCAATGGCTGACCAGAAAATGCCTAACTAGCGTCACCTACCACACTTGCACAGTAGCAATGATACCATTCCTTGACTTGTTGAAAGGTATACTTAAATAAAGGTTCGACAGGGATGCATAATGTCCCCAGTACTTTTTAACATATACTTAGAGCACATCATACAAGAGACATTGCATGACTACAACACGTCTATATCGATCGAGGTCGCCCTATTTGCAACTTGCGTTTCGCTGATGATATTGATCTTATAGCTGGGTCAGAACAATCATTGCAAGAATTAACATCAAAGTTAGAAAAAGTTACCAGCAAGTATGGAATGAAAATCAATTCAGATAAGAGCAAAATCTTGGTAAACAGCAGAGACACAGATAACCAGACTAATATCATGATGAATGGACATAAGTTTGAAGAGGTGAATATCTTCAAATACCTCGGATTCAGTATATGCAGCGATGGTAAATGCAAAGCAGAACTAAAAATAAGGCTAGAGATGGCTTTAGCGTCCTTGTCAAGGCTAACTGTGATTTAGAAAAGCAACATCAGTGTTGGAGTGAAAATCAAACTGTATAGGTCGCTGGTGCTTTCCGTTGTGTTGTATGGTTGTGAGAGTTGGACACTCACTGCGGACATGGAGAGAAGATTACAGGCTTTCGAGTATAAATGCTACAGAAGAATTCTACGAATTTCCTATAGGGAACATAAGACCAATGTATACGTAAGAAATAAAGTAGAGATTTGTGCAGGTGTCCAGGAGCCATTGCTTTCAATAGTGAAACGACGAAAACTAGCATGGTTCGGACATGTATGCAGGCACGATTCCTTGTCAAAAACAATACTGCAGGGAACTGTCGAGGGTGGAAGAAGCAGAGGAGGACAAATAAAGACATGGACAGAAAACATCAAGGAATGGACAGGGCTAGATATTTCCACACTCATCCGCATCGCTGAGGATAGAATTCGCTGGAGGACTCTGTGTGCTGAAGCTTCCAATGTAGTACCCCTACGACCCTGAAGGGTTATGGGTTTTATTGATTGATTGATTATTGATTGATACTTAACACATATACTTAGGGGGAGCCATGTAACGTAGTGCACTGTAGTTAGTTCACAGATTTTGTATATAAGTGGTCATTGGTTCATTCCCCAGTTGAGGCAGATATGATTTTTCAGATTGCAATGACTACCGTATCAACCCAGCTATAATTGGGTACTGAATTAAACCAGGAAGCAAAGACTCGGAGGGAAAGGAGATGGCTAACACCCTCACATAGCAGATCCACTAAAATCTGAGATCGCTAATATCTCACACCTCTATGAGTTGACTTTACTTTGCTTATACTTAACATAGCTTATACTTATCATTGCTAGATTTCATGCTTTTCTGGATATGTTCTGTACTGGCTGTTTGTTTGCTGTTTTGTTCTGTTAGATATGTGGTATAGTTGAAGCAACCATTGAGCATCATGACAGACAGAGGGAGCAGGCAATTAAAACTTTCAACAAGGTTTTATCCAAGCTAGGACAGATCAAAGAGTTGTCAGGTGAAATTAGTCTGCCTGTATAGGGCTTGTTATTCAATATTTGTATGTCTGCAGTATGCACTCGTTATTCTACATTAGCCTTATGAACTCATTATTTTACAGTAGTCTGCTTCATGAACTTGTTATTCTACATTAGTCAGTCTGCTTTATGAACTTGCTATTCTACATTTGTCTGCTTTATGAACTAATTATTCTACAGTAATTTTCATAGGCAATGATGTTTTTTAATATTAATGCCACTCTCTCAGTCCAAATTTCCTTTCTCTGCTACTTTATATTATCATCTTGCAAGTTCTACTAGCTGTGAGTGTTGGATACATCCTCATCAGGTTTGATTCTTTGTTTTTCTATAAATAATTTCATAATTTTAATAAAGCACAGATAGTATTCCAATGATGGTGCAAGGAGTTTTTGGTTATCTTGATGTACTCCTATACATTCACATAGGACATTATGTACTGGTTATAACAGGTCTAATCCGACACAAACTGCCATAGTCAGATGTGTCAGGTCATTGGTGACATAATGTATCGCAGTTTCTTGGGCTAAATCCTTCTGGAAATGTAGTAGAACCATTATCTTGTTGCAAGAAAGTCACAGAAAGGGTTTGAGAATGAACGCTAAGAAAGTGTTTTGTTTTAAGTTGTCATGAGATCTGTATTGGTTATTGCCACTTTTTCAACTGAAATAGCTATAGAACTTAGATCCCCTACTCAATGCTGGTAATTTAGATATTCTGATGGCTTGATTTCTTATGCGATCTTCTGTTTTATTTACTGCTTTTCTTAAATATCTATTTCACACATGACATGCTTTCTCATATTCTTTGGTAAATGTCTATGTCTGACAGTGGTAGAGTAATAATGGTATAAAATTTATACAATTTGTTTTAGATGTAGTTAATGTTTTAGCCTAAGCTAAATTGTTTGATTTCTATTTTTGTACAAATAAATTATAAATACTCTGACACATCTTTTGATAATTTACCTTTATGTCTTCATTTCTAAATATTATCTTTTGATGATTTTGTTTGCATGTCTTGTTCTGTTTTGATGTTTAAGCTGAGGTCATATATGCCCTTGAAAAAGGAACTTATGGCAGCCCTGTGTCACTAGATCTGATATCTGAACTAGCTCAGGTGAATGGAGTCACCATGAACATTGCTGACTATGAGTTGTTGCTGCAGGATAGACAGGTCAGGTTTGCATTTGTGTTTTATTAAGTTTTTCAGCATTGTATTGTTACCAAATCACCAGATGTGATCTGTTTGTGCTCATCCTCAAATAATAAACACAATTTCTCATGTTAGAAAGTTGGAGAGCATTAATATACAGTGACATCATTGAGATTGTGCCAAATGGCTTAGCACATCCAATTTCTGTATGTCTTAGGTTTGAATAGACCTCTCTTGCCTGTGATAGCATTCTAATCTGTTGGTAAGTGGGGAAAGTGTATCATCTCTATGCCAGAATGAATTATCATCAACTGTGACCTTGGAATACTGAACCAATATTTTGTCTGTCTCAAGGTAAGAGATTGTAGTCATCAAATTGAACTTAGAATGTGTACACCTTCTTTGAGAAATTTTAAATTAACCTTGTGCTACAAGATGGAGCCTCAATATAGCATAATGGCTCTTATTCCAAGATGGTCTATTGTTTTTGGACTAAGAGAGAAGAATCCAGGCTTTTGAAAACAAATGCTATAGTCTTGTGTTGCGTATCTGTTACCGAGAATATAAGACCAATGTATTTCTGCATGCATGATAGAATTAATGTAGTAACTCGTTAACAAAAACCACTGTTAAAAATTGTGAAACTCGTAAACTCCGGTGGCACGGGTATGTGATGAGACATTCCTCGATGACAAAAGATATTCTTCAAGGTATATAGGAGGGTGGAAGAAGACAAGGTGGCAAGAAGAAGACATGGTTGGATAATATCAAAGACGAGACAGAGTGTGAAGTTTCCAAACTCATCAGGATGGCAGAGGATGGAGGTGTGGAAAGCTTTCTACATAAAATGTCTCCATGTGACACACATATTACCCTGATGGTTATAGGTTTTATTATTATTATTATTGTTTCTGCAAGTGATGAAGCCTTTTCATCTTCAGCCTGCTGCATTAGAATTGGACTTGAGTTCTTTTGCTTTCTTTAAAGAATCTCATTTGTTGCATGAACTATTCTTCTAAGTCTAAGAGTTTCTACACTTGGTTATCTGCAGTAGTCTCCAAAATTGTAGACATTTCCACTTATACTTAGTAACAAGTCTTGTGTCTCTTTTCATAGTAGGGACTTCGACATTGGTCTCATTATCATGGCCTGTCATGATATGAAATCCAACAGGATTTTCTAGAATCATTGTTTTGGGACAATGTACTTTGACAGTTCAGCAGGCTGTGTTGCTTGAGCTGAGAGGTAGATTTTGGAGTATTGATTGTCCAAATGCAATAAATTATTATTTTATTGAAGTCTTACAAAACCCTAGATTGATCCCTAAAGCATTACCTAGGCAGTTAACAACAATGCTTGAATCTATGTGTTTCTGAGATGCACAGAATAAGGAGCTTTTAGCAACAACCAATATTTCTTGATATCACAATGACATCCAACATTTTCTTGTATCATAATTACATCTAACATTTCTTGATATTACAATTACATCCAGCATATCTTGATATTACAATTACATCCAGCATTTCTTGATATTACAATTACATCCAGCATTTCTTCATATTACAATTACATCCAGCATTTCTTGATATCAACAAAATCCAAAATTCCTTGATATCACAATGATATCCAACATTTCCTTGTATCATAGTTGCATCCAACATTTGTTGATGTCATTTGCATCCAACATTTTTTCTATCAGCAACATCCAACATTTCTTGATATCACATCTACATCCAACATTTGTTGATATCAACAACATCCAACATCTGTTGATATCAACAACATCTAACATTTCTTGATATCAAAGACAAATCCAGTATTTCTTGTTTTGGCAGCTACATTCAACACTTTTAACATCACAGCTGCATCCAAAATATATATTACAACTACATCCAACATTTCCTTATATCATAGTTGCATCCAATATTCTTGGTGTTGCAGCAGCATCCAACATTTATCAATATTCATCTACATCTAACATCTGAGAACACACTAACATCTAGTATTTAGCAATCTTAAAGGTACATCCAACTTCTCTTGAAATGATACAGTAACTGTCAAGCTACATTCAACATTTATCAATTTCACAGGTACATACAACATCTCTTGAAATCACTCAGTAACTAACAAGCTATATCCAATATTTCTTGATACTACTAAACTGTTTTCCCATACATTGGTTGCTATCAGTGTTGAGCTTTGCTAATGCACTGCTTATGTATCTTATTCAGCAGGATAAAACTGTAACAGGACCATATGTTCTAGCACCGGATGTTGCTAGTCCTCTTGTCAATGATCTGATCTCTCGTCAGGTTCCCTCAACAAATGATGCATTCAAGTATCAGTACATATCTACAAATGATGAAACATATGGTAAGACTGCAGACTTTGTAGAAACTCTTATTTATTCACGTAATTCATATTAACAATATAATTTACACAATGTCTTAACCCCTTGGCTGCAGAGGCATCCTTAAGGATACAATGAAAAGTTGCCTATATTTTGCGGACATCTCCATATGAAGCAATGGGCCATGTATTCATATAATTTATCCCTGAAAGCACCTCAAAGTGTTCAAATACTCTGAGTGGCTAGTTCAAACTATCTAGAGGTCATCTAACAATTGAGATTCAGTATTTTTACATGCTGGTAAGCCTAATTTCAAATTTCTGTGTGTTGACACAGCTGGTGGTCTCTCTCATCTTCACATTACAGAAAGATAGTGACATGCGAGATGAAGTGCTTGAGGAAAGCTGCCAGAGTCACCAGGCTTTATAGATTGTGAAGTGAATATATCAGGGAAAGAATAGGTATAATATCTTGTACAGATTACATAGAGAGAGAACAGAACAAGTGGTTTGGCCACATTATGAGAATGCATCACAAAAATTTGCCCGTACAAGCATATAACCAAATGAAATCAGAGTACAAAGCCAGAGGAAGACCACGGAAAAGATGGATAGAAAACATCAGGGACATACTGTACAGACATGGTCATAGCACAGCCGAGGCCACACATCTGGCGATAGAATGCAAGCTCGAGCTCTAATCACCCCTACACTTAACAGCAAGAGTGGATCACAAACCACCTGGGGAAAGACAATAGACACAGCTGGCCTTTCTTTGTGTATCAATTTTCCTTGTCCTACAACTATGGCGAAGTGTCGGCTTTTTCTTATTTGCAGTTGTTTAACTATGCAATAAGTCCTGTTTTCCAGATAAATGTTGCTGTATTTGAAAGCTCTTCAAGACTTCCATAGAGCTTTCTTTGGATGTCTGTCTTTGTATGTAGAGTAGACCAGTGTGCAATTATCAACTGGATTAGTGTACTTTAGTCTTGCAAGATATGTTCCACCATCTGTGTTAGAATCAGCCTCATTCTATATGTGGCTGTTTAATCTGTGGTGTCCTGTTCTTAATGTTTATAAATATTTATATCACTATAGATATCTAGACTTAACATCCTTAAGTATTTCTGCAGATTTCAACTTAATGTGCCAGACCACATCACCCAGCAGTATCCAAGGTTTATGCTGCAATGGAGAGGTCACCTTAAGACTACAGGAGGGTGATCTGGGACAGATCATTCTGGACCGGACATGCTTCTATGCTGAGTGTGGAGGTCAAGAAGCAGATCAGGGCAAGTTGGTTTCTGAGGTTTGTATTTTGTTTTTGAAAACATACACATGCAAAGAATGACAGAAAGAACCAAAAGAACCAAAAATCAAGTAATCAACACCTGACTGGAACTTTGTCTTACACTTGAATGGCTTCTTGAATGGAGAGTGGAGCACTTGTGAATGTGTCATTCCTAGGATTCTGAGTAAGCTTGCCATTTCAGCTGTCACAAGTTTACGTTTGTCTTGTGCTGTCATCCATGTTTGGTGTTGGCATAATAATCATTTTGAACAGTGTTATTTTGGTGTTTAGATCTACAGATCTTTTTAATCTTTTGTTTCTGAAGATTTGTGTCACTTGCCCTAGGGTTTGGTATGCTTTACCACATCTGTTGTATATTTATGTGCTGCTCTTGCCGTCTTTTGTTATATTACTTCCTAAGTATATGAATTCTGTCACTTGTTTCAGTCTGTTCCAATATATATTGGTGTTTCTTTCTGTTCTTCTTATCTTCATTACTTCGGTCTTACTATATTTATCTTCATGTTAAAGGTATGGCATGTTTGATGTAATCTATCTATTTGTCTTTGTAGTTACTCTTCTGATGATGCCACTAGTGCTTGGTCATGTGTAAATAGCAGTTTGTTTAAGTTATCCTTCAGATTGTTTTCTTCCATTGTCTTTTATCATATCTAAGCACAGTCAATGACAATTATTTGTTGATCTATGTTGTAAGATGGGTTCTTCATTATTGTCTATCCATATAGTACTTAGTTATCCTCATGTTCTATTCTATAATGTATATATTCTATGATTCTATTTTCTATTATATTCTATAATGAAATTGTCATAATTTGTTTTTTGTTTATATCAACTTTATTTCTGTAATTTGTGTTTTGTTTATATCAACTGTGTTCTTGTAATTTATGTTGAGTTTGTGCATGACTGTTATCAAACTGCCTCATTGACTGTCCTGTTTATATACAACTTTACTTAATCAAACTCTTATTTTTTTTGTTCTTTATATCTTCTGTTTATAATCAGACTGGAGAATTTATAGTTTATGATGTCCAGTGCCTGCGAGGTTATGTAGTTCATTATGGCTATGTCACTAAAGGCTGCTTGCAGGTTGGTCAGACTGTTGACCCTATAATATCTCAGGTATTTATTTTTATTTTTCTCTATATTGACATGTTACTCTAACAACATTTCTGCTGATGGTTATTTTATTACTGATTATGTTACTGCTGATAGTTACATTACTGCAGATGGTATATTGCTGCTGACCAATATGTTACTCCTTACATTTGTCTTAATGCTGACAGTTACATTACTGTTAATGGTTACTTTCTTACTGATTATTATGTTACTGCTGATAGATTACAGCTGACAGTTATATTGCTGCTGACCATTATGTTACTTCTGATGGTTATATTACTGTTGATCATTATGTCACCACTTACATTTATGTGTTTGTTGATAGTTAGATAACTGCTGACAGTTACTTTACTGCAGATGTTTACATTGCTGCTGACCATTATGTTACTACTAATTATTATATTTCTGCTGACCATTGTTACCATTTAATTTATGTTACTGTTGACGGTTACATTACTACTGGTAGTTATGTTATTGTTGATGATTTTATGTTACTACTGGCAATGATTAATCTTGTATATTCTGTATAATATTACAGTCAAACAGGGAAGGATGTATGCGTAACCACACTGCAACTCACCTCTTGAATGCTGCTCTAACTGAACTTATACCCTCAGCTCAACAACACGGGTCATCAGTAACACCTTATAAGCTGACCTTTGATTTCCATGCCCTAGTAAGTGAATTATCATATCTCTTGTTTCATTCTTTTGGTGGATGAACACTGATCATCTGTCTGTTTTGGCTATTGCTAAATATATTTAAATATTTGTTGTTAGAATATTGGAATATATTAAAAGACAAAAGATCAAATGGCTTGCACACATCAGCAGGCTACCATCAGACAGCATACCACAGCAAACTATGCTACAGATACAGTGAAGGCAGACCTAGAGGCCATCCACGAAAACGATGGACCACCGAAATAAAAGAGGCGATAAATTCCACAATATACTCAGCACACACAAGAAATCTCCAGAAAACTCTTCTACCCCTGACAGCAACAATGTGTTTAGCGAATAGATAAATAGAATTGAGGTAAAACTTGTAGCGATTGGAAATATGGTTCTGTTTTCACATAGTAGGTTGTTTGGAAGGACATCTCTTATGATGAGCTAAAAATGTGTCCAATTTCTTTCAATGTCCTGGTTTTTATATAACACTTTTGAAAGATTGATATTACAGGTATATGAGAGAAATGGACATGTGTTCTTAAAATTATTTTGTTTTCAGACGCCAGTAGAACAGAGCTATACCAAACATGTGGAAGAGAGTGTGAGAGATACCATAAAGAAAGAATTACATGTGTCGAGGAAAGTAATGCCCCTAGAACAGGCTCAGCTGCTAAATAAAGTGAAAACAATTCCAAATGAGGTAATCATTCATACATAGATGCTGACAGTCCCTAATAAAATCAAGAATGGACACAGAGAGTGTAACAGACATTGACACTGATTTAATATAAAGACATTGACACAGCATAATGGACATAGACTTACAGAGTAATAGAAATTGATACTAAGATAGTATAAAAATATTTGCATAAAGAATGTAATAGACATTGACAAAGATTAAATATAAAGACATGAAGACAAAGAATAACAGACATTGACAGTGTTTTTATATAAAACATTTATACAGTATGTAACAGAGATTAATACAAAAAGTACTAGACATTGACATTGAGATTGCATATAAAGACAATAACAATAGGAGTGTAATAGAAATTGATACAGAGATTGTGTATAGAGAAATTGACACTGAGATATATATATAAAGTAATTGACAATAGGAGACAAAAAGAATTAACACTGAGAAGTGACACACATAAAAAGGTATTTGTCTTTTGTGCAGGAGTATCCAAGTATAGTGTCAGTAATCACTATTGGAGCACATGATGGTGCAGCAGCAGTCAGTACAGAACTGTGTGCAGGAACGTAAGTCTTTAGCTCTGTTTCTGTGTGAGGGCCATATGTCTTTAGCTCTGTTGCTGTGTGCAGGAACATAGGGAACATGTAATTAAAAGATGATGTTAAGAGTGTAAGTTTGGAGCATGTAATGAGAGGACGGAGTATTGATACGCATAACTCGCCCATGTTTTGTAAGGCCCGAAAGGGGAGCAAAGAATAGCAACACTGTTTACCTTCCATGCATGTCGTACAAGGCGACTAAGGAGGTTATGGGATGGAGATGGTTGTCCCATCCCATATAGGGTCAGTGACCCAAAGCAATGCTGAAGTCGGATGTGTCAGGCCGAAAGGCACAGATATCACAGCAATGCTGTAAACTATGACACAATGCATTCCGTTCTCCAGACTATATCCTGCTGATCTGCTGGATGTTTGAGAAAGAATGCAGAAGAAGAAGATTCGCATGACAGTAAGAAGAGTAATACTGTTGAATAATTAAAAATACAGACCTGACGCTCACAATATGCTTCAATGTGTACAGATGGAATACTTGACTAACTCAGGCTGAAATACATAATGTTCTTTGTGGTAGTTGAGAGTGCAGATGAAATATGTGACTAATTGGCAGAAATACATTATGCTCTTTATGGTAGTTGACAGGTATTTTCCTGATAACTTCATGTACTTTCTATTTGTTGCCCAATTTGTAATGAGAGCACCTGATGTTTACTTTGCTCTGAGGTTGATAATGTTGATTTCTCTCTCCTTCAGTCATGTCACCAACACTTCTCATATTGGGGACTTCTGCATTACCAAATGGGTGGCCAACAAATCTCAAAATGTAAAGCATTTGATTTGTGTCTCAGGCAAGGATGCCCAACTGGTAGGTATTGCAAGATAATTTGAAGATTTTACCATGGTAGATAGTAATTAGAAGAGGAAGATGATGGACCAGCAGCATCGAAGAATGTATGCAGAGGTCTCTGGCCAATGCAGGCCTGCTTGCCCGGAACAGAGAGGCGGTCAGAGTATCCACGACGAAGACAACATTCTGGAAAGAATATGTCACTTGATATAAGATAATAATTGAGCATGATGTAATACTTCAGTGTCTATGAATTTTGTCACTTAGTTTTCATGATTTTACAAAGTAAAGGTGCAAGTGTCTTGTCACTTAGTTTTCATGATTTTACAAAGTAAAGGTGCAAGTGTCTTGTCACTTAGTTTTCATGATTTTACAAAGTAAAGGTGCAAGTGTTTTGTCACTTAGTTTTCATGATTTTACAAAGTAAAGGTGCAAGTTTCTTGTCACTTAGTTTTCATGATTTTACAAAGTAAAGGCACAAGTGTCTTGTCACTTAGTTTTCATGATTTTACAAAGTAAAGGTGCAAGTGTCTTGTCACTTAGTTTTCATGATTTTACAAAGTAAAGGTGCAAGTGTCTTGTCACTTAGTTTTCATGATTTTACAAAGTAAAGGTGCAAGTGTCTTGTCACTTAGTTTTCATGATTTTACAAAGTAAAGGTGCAAGTTTCTTGTCACTTAGTTTCATGATTTTACAAAGTAAAGGCGCAAGTGTCTTGTCACTTAGTTTTCATGATTTTACAAAGTAAAGGTGCGAGTGTCTTGTCACTTAGTTTTCATGATTTTACAAAGTAAAGGTGCAAGTGTCTTGTCACTTAGTTTTCATGATTTTACAAAGTAAAGGTGCAAGTGTCTTGTCACTTAGTTTTCATGATTTTACAAAGTAAAGGTGCAAGTGTCTTGTCACTTAGTTTTCATGATTTTACAAAGTAAAGGTGCAAGTTTCTTATCACTTAGTTTTCATGATTTTACAAAGTAAAGGTGCAAGTGTCTTGTCACTTAGTTTTCATGATTTTACAAAGTAAAGGTGCAAGTGTCTTGTCACTTAGTTTTCATGATTTTACAAAGTAAAGGTGCAAGTGTCTTGTCACTTAGTTTTCATGATTTTACAAAGTAAAGGTGCAAGTGTCTTGTCACTTAGTTTTCATGATTTTACAAAGTAAAGGTGAAAAGTGTTAAGCTTCATCTCATGTTTTGAGTAGGCAGGTCCATGTTTCAGAGCCATATGTTTTATTCTAGTTCTTAATATATGTACTATCCATATCCAACACTGTTTCATGAACTTTGCTTTCTTAGCATCTGTATGTTGTAGGATAGCATCTGTATGTTGTTGAAATCTAGCAATTGTATATTGTAGCATAGCAAATGTGTATCATAGCAACTACATGTTATTGGATAGCAACTGTGTGCTGTTGTAGGATAGCTCCTGTGTGTTGTTGTAGGATAATAATTGTGGTTTGTAGGATATCAGCTGTGTGTTATTATAGGATAGCAAATGTTTGTTGTTGTAGCATCTGTATGTTGTAAGGTAGCAACTGTTGTTGTAGGATAATGACTTACTGTAGGATAGCAACTGCGTGTTATTGTAGGATAGCAACTCTGGTGTGGGATAGTGACTTGTTTTAGGATAGCAACTGTGTGTTGTAGGATAGAAATTTTGTGTTGTTGTAGAATAGCGACTGTTTGTAGGATAGCAACTGTGTTGTTGTAGAATTGCGAAATTTTAAAATGTGTTATGAGATTCAGTCATTTATGTAGAATTGAAGATTTAATACTATGACATGCATCAGAATGATAGAATCAAGAATCCAGACCCTAGGTAGATCTAGTCAGGTGGAAACAATTCATTAGACAGTCCTTGACAAACTCAGGATTGGAATGTAACCAGGTCAGGAAGAAAACGGTTGATAGGATCATCTGGAACTCGCTCTCACACCTTATAATCAAAGGGGTAGAGACTAAGTATGTAAGAAAGTTATAAGAAAGAATAAGACACACTCAGACAAAACAGTAGGTTCTAAATAAGAAATGGATGGGCCACATTCGGAAAATCCTTAACTTGGCAATGACTGACAGTGTAGAACTACAACGCTCATAGGAAACATGGAGAGTTCTCAGAACAGTCTCCTATTCTCAAAAACAAATGTGTGAGCATGAACACCAAAACTGCACTGTATAAAACAATCATCATACCATCACTATGCTACCAATGTCAAATGAGGACTCTAACAAGAGAATCCAAAAGAAAACTTGTTACAACAGAAATGACTTGTCTACGTAGAATCCTCGGAGTAAAGAACCTAGAAATGTATAATGTAAACAGGAATTGAGGTGTTACAAACATTGAAAGTGGATTACCTCATATTGAACATTATAATATGAAAACTGAAATTTATTTAATAACTCAATTTATATATAACCATACATAAATGTATGGGAAAAGTAGTAATAGAAGGCTTAGTTGTTGGTAACAGATATTGTCTAGTGCTAAGAACTGAACATGACAACAATAGATCAAAGACATATAATGATTAAACATATCCTTAACTGCAGCAGGTTACTCACTGAGAATCATGAGTTCTTTTGCAATCATAAAGAAAATTACATTCTGGAGAAAAATGTGTCATCTGAAGAACAAAAATCTAGAAGATTTAAAAGATAGTTGTGTATATGCTGGTATATAAGTCTAATGCTACATTTCACTTTTAAAATTGTTAGGCAGTCTTAAATTTTAATTATCAGGCAGTCTTAAATTTTCCACTATCAGGCACATTGTCAGGGCAGTATGCTTCAATCCATAAATCAACTGCTGCAAAGCTTGGTTAAATACAAGGAGATACCAACACAAGACTTGGACAAACTATTATCTCTAATACAAAAGGTATTTGTTCTCTATGCACAATTTATATAATATCAATTTTAACTCCTTATCTATGGTATTGTCACTCTCTGGTAGAGTGGTACAAAGCATGCCACAGATGACCAAAGTGCCAGGTTCAAACCTCACTGCAAGCAACAGTTGGATCCGGACTGTTCATAAAACAATGACAAGTAACTGAATGTATTTATATTGGCCAGAAAATTACTACAGCTAAATAATGCTGAATTTGATAGCTATGTCCTGAAAGGAATGTGTTAAAAACAACAATACACTTTGATGTTTCCATCTTTTGTTGTCTTTGCGCCATGAACTTAATAGCATTTCCTTTTTTCTGCCTAGTTTAGGATGCAGAGAGGTGTCATAAGACTCTGCCCTTGTAATTTTCTACAAAGGGAAGTAGAATTGTTTGATCTATTCTTATAAAGATTTGTGAAGAAAAATGATCACCTATGCCACTTGGCATGGAGCTTGATTTATATAAAGATAATACTCATGAAATTTCCTATATTTTTCCATTTCGAACATTAGAACTATCCGCATAAAGGGTTATTTTCTGTTTTAGTGTTATACATTTTCACTTAATTCAGGGAAGTTTTATGTTTTTCAACCACAAAATCATAGAACTGGAAAGTATGTTCGTTGAAGAAAAATTTTCATTTAATAGTGGATCCACTTTAGACAGGTTCTACTGTTGTAGCATTTAATTAATTATCTTTGTTGGTATTAATTTTACAACCAGCTATGCTGGAAAGCAGATAAATCCTCCATTTTGATAGGTCTAAATATATTACAGCAGGAAAACCCTTACAGACATAAATAGTTCATCTAATTAAACAATAGTGCCTTTTCTTTGCAACAATTGATTTAACAGCACTTCTCATTTTTAGCTTGTTTGGGATTTGCTTAGAATTTCACAGTTTTCTCATGTCATTGAAAATACTTATGACCACACTCTGTTCTTTTTAAACCCATTTCATATCTGTTATCATCCATTGATTACGCATCAAAGATGAAACATACTATTTACTAGTTCCATTGATCTATATATATATATATATATATATATATATATATATATATATATATATATATATATATATATATATATATATAAATACGGTACATAGGGTTGAAACCAGAGCTCTCCAGTTCGAGCGACGATGTGATGCTACTGTATGTAATTTTTGCATTTTGGTGTGACCCATAGTCATACCCTCCTTAATGGCTGTTCTGCAGTCTCTCTTGGTCTTTTTCTATTGTGGTCTGATTTATTGTGGTCTGATGTGGCCATTTTAATGCTTATAGTGACAATCTGTTTTCATTCATTCTACATACATGTCCGACATAAGTCCATCATATTCTTATTATTATTGTAGAAACAAGTTGCTGTCTGATACCTTCATTTACTTACTTGTATGACCTGAATTCTCTTTAACCAATATTTAAGAGTTTTCTAAGACATTTATTTTCAAATGAATTTAATTTCTTCTGCAGTGCTTTTGTTATTTTCCAATTTTTGCAGCCATATAGATCGAGATATTACATTGGAGTTAAACAATCATAGTTTGTATATTTACTTATTCTTTATGATTTCCGGATATGTGTGAGGTGGTTGAATGCAATTCAAGTTTTCAAATTTCAGTAACACCTATATAGATACACTAGTTGCAGAATCTATATAGGTGTGTATAAAATTTGTAGATAAATTCTCATGGCAAAGCACAACCCTTTCAACAATGTCTGAGTCTCTGTTAGTTATATCAGAGCATACAACCATTAAAATATTTGGACAGCCAAAACTGCATGATAATTATTTTTAAAGTTTATTTTTAAAGTGTTATATTTAGCACACCAGCTGTGATGTATAATGCCATGTATAATGTGTTATGTATATTTCCTCTTGGGGAACATACAGTCAATCAGTCTTATCGATGCAAGAGTGGAAGTACTTCATCATAGCCTTACCTATGGATGTGAGAGTAAATCTCAGCTCCAAGATCTTATTGAAGAAACTGACAAGGTATACATTATTCTAAGTGGTGATAATAGAGGAGATATAGTCGTTGATAATACAAGTTTGAATAAAATGTCTGATATTTGCTTATATTAATGAGGCTTTCCAAAAATGTACTAGACAGAGAAATATAGAAACAAGGTGCCAGAAAGCAAACATAGTGGTCAACCAACTTTCACCATTACTTCTTTACCCAAAGATCAAGATGGAAATAAAAAAAACAGATAATATGTACAATTTTTATACCAACACTCTGTTACCAATGTCAAACATGGTCTGTAACAGCCTCACAGCAGAGGAAAATCGTTACATGTGAAATGAAGTGTCTGAGAAAAGCTGCAGTGGATGGTTACCAAATTAGATGAAATAAGAAATGAAAAAATTAGGAAAAGTGTCAGTATAATATCATGTATTGAACATATTGAGAGACAGCAAGTAAAATGATTCGGTCACCTATGAGAATGAACCCAAACCAATAAGAGCATATCACAAAAGAATATCCGGGTGTAAAGCCAAAAGTAGACCAAGAAAACGGTGGATAGAAAACATCAAGATAACCTTGAACAAGCATGAACTAAATGCAACTACAGCGACACATCTGGCCTTGGAACGACAGCTTAAGCTTCCACCTCTACGCTTAACTGTAAGTGTGAATGTGATCAACCATCATTCACATGGGGATATACAATAGACAATGAGTCTTCATCAAGACAGAAGGTGTACATTTATAAGTAGGGTAAGATTCTTTATGAACTAAAATGCAAAATGTGTGAGAATTTAAAACTTTAAAATGTTAAAATATGACCTGAAAAGTCAAAATATTATTTTAAAATGTTAAAATAATGTTAAAAATCTACCAAAAAAAAGGATTTTAAATCTCCAACATTTTGTACATTAGCATGGACAATTTAATAATGTAGGCCTAAAGCATGGTTCCTGGAAGCAGGGGCAAGGGCCGCTCCAGATGACGATGAATAAGAGACATCTCAGATTCTTTAAACTCTTTGTCTCCGTAACCTGCCGTAACATTTTCCTGCTATGCTGGAGCACATTTTCGAACATTTTTAGTTATTTATGGTAGTATTTTAATTTTTTCAATTTCTCCCTGTCTATTCTGTCCACATGAACAATTCTAACATCAAAATATTCAGAAATGGATAGACAATAAGACTCAGATTAGTTTGTTTGCTTACATACAGTATTGTGTTAGTTATCAAAAATTTAATTAAGAAAATATGGGGAAACAACAATAGAGATGTGTAGACACCCACTGTCTTACAGAGAAGCAAAAACAATAATCCACAACACATACACAGCAAAGTGGAAGAAACAAATGGAAGAGGAATACGAACATGATGCAATACATCTCCAAAGATATCAACAGACCACAATATTTCACCTTAGAACAGGCCACTGCAGACTGTTGGTTCACCTTTACCGATTGAGGATCTCATACACAGATGAATGTCCATGTGGATCCGGAACCCAGACCCTGGAACACATACTTCAGGACTGCCCAACATACAAAGAGCTAGAAAGCAGACCTGGCCAGAGGATACAGACATGAGGCAAAAGCTATGGGGCAGCTGCTCTGACCTGGAGAAGACAGTGGACTTCGTCTTGACGACAGGCCTGATGGTATAGCATGACCACAGATGCTGAACGCAGAAGAAGAAGAAGAAGAGATGTGTACATACTCAAGCTTGGATCCCAGAAAACTGAATCATAATCCATTTATTTTGAAATAAAACACATCTACATATATCCTGACCCATTTTGTAATACATACAAGTATTTATATATACAGAATTACTTATAAATATCACATCATGGATTTTAAAATCAAAATTCTACTTACTACTTGATTATTTAAATCCTCAAGAATTTCATGGTATTGAGCCTGTTTCCTGTGTAGATGGAATTTTCTAATGCTGCCTTTCATACCCAAAACTTACACACACATCACTGTGAAGGTGCTATGTGGGGACCTTTTTTGTTAGGTCTGTAGGGCTTTATTTTGTTCATTGTATGTAATGAATTCTCCAATGAGGACAAAATCATACAGCTTGGTGGGGACATTGGTTGTGAGACAGGTTAGATATTTTATAAATAACCAAAATATTGGAGGATGTCCGACAAAATGGAAAGTGCAGCAGTAACCCGACAAATAAGAGGTAAATACGAGGTAAGTTAATTATAAAGATTACTGAATATAACTATGAATATAAATAAATCAGAAATAACAGTAAAACAAAGACAATTTTCAATGTGTCGGTCCTATTGGGACCTTTGTCAAGAAACAAAAACCAATTAAAACAACACAACTATAAAAAAACAACAATGCAAAGACTTGGACAATGGTTTCCCTACAAAAACCATTGCCGAAGTGGCCATATTTACCTCTTAGATATATTACAAGGGACACTATATCTGAAAATTCATCATCCGGTATGTCTTTGGGATATGGAGCCAAATATTTCTTGGAGGGATAGTTTTGAGATGAGATGCGACTCAATTGAATTTAACTTTGATCAGTAATAATCTACTCAGATCCATATTGTGTCTAAACATTTTGCATTTCCAACAGATTCATCATGTCATGCGGTGACAATCTTCAAACTTGTCAACAAGGCACAGTTTGTGTAATTACTCTATGCTCTTCAGATTCTGAGCATAAAATTTCTTAACATTTTTGAAAATGAGGAAATACAAATTAGTAGAATTGAACTTGAGTTGGTTACATCTACTTGCTGCATTAATGTATTGTAAAATCATTCAACCGCAACACCAGGTGATCTAATTTTTTAGATCTCTTTAAAAAAAAAAATTTCTGGGGCCCTCTCAACTACTAGAAAATGGGTAATAACGGGTCAATATGGTCAAAAAAAGTCATTTTCGCTACTAAGAAAGTGCTTAGTTAACACTAGTCAGATAGTTTTTGGTCAATAAAATTGACAGTTGAGTATTTAGGGAAAACTGTGTGATTACACATATTCATAACTTGTTTACTTTTATGACTATGTAGAAATGTTCACCCACTGAGTAAACTAGCTTCCTGTTACAAATGAACCTCAACATGGTGTATGCCAAGAATGTCTCCAGGTACAGAATGCTTCATTCTTCTTCTTCTTCTTCTGCGTTAATTCTCAAACTCCTGCAGATTAGCAGGATGTAGTCCGGAGAACAGAATGCATTGTGTCATGGTTTACAGCATTGCTGTGATATCTGCGCCTTTCGGCCTGACACATCCGACTTCAGCATGGCTTTGGGTCACTGACCCTATATAGGATGGGGCATCCAACTTATCCCATAATCTCCTTAGTCGCCTTTTACGACATGCATGGAAGGTAAACAGTGTTGCTATTATTTGCTCCTCATTTGGGCCCTGGCAACACACGGGCGAGAATGCTTCATAATCTGAGAGCTTTCTCTTGATTAAACACCTGACTGTAGAATTTGACTTTGGTTGCTTATGTCTTCATGGGAAAAGTGTTGTTTCATAGAAAGCTCTTAGAATCCATCCTGTCAGAAAGAGTATCAGAAGAATAACGCATAGAACTGAACTTCAACTTCTAATGTCAGATCATAAGGAGCAAGATTGGGACCCTCATGTGTAACAAACTAATATAAAAATAACATGCTAGTTTGTCTTCTAGGATTCTGATGTATTCAGTATTGTTTATCATATTAATTTTCAAATTTCTAGGCAAAAGATATCTGCCTGGCATTAGGTACCATTGTTGAGCAGCTTACACAAAGATCAATTCAACTTGAGGATGCCATGAAGCAGCTGGTAGTCTGCATTAAGAAGGTGATGTTTATCTTTAGAGACAAGTGTGAACGGCTAAATTGATGGTCTAATAACTGTGACATCATCATCATCATTAAGTGCCGTCTCCGCAACGAAGGTTGGCTGCAACGTATCTCCAACATCTCCTGTCTCCTTCTGTCTCTTGTCTTGGTGGTGCACTCTGCTAGACTGTAACCTGTCCATCGTGTAATGTTACTCTCCCACTTGTATCTCTGCCTACCTCTTGCTCGCTTCCCTTTGACTTTACCCTCCAGTAAGGTCTTCAATAAGGTGTCCTTTCTTTTAATGTGTCCAAAGTATTTTATTTGCCTGATCTTTATTTCTCTTAGTAGTTCTTTCTTCATATTAAGTGTCTTTTGCACCTCTGTGACAGCACCTCTGTAAACTGTGACAGCTCTGGTTCAAACTCAATAAAAACTAAATTTTCACATTTTCATAGGTACAAATTAAGAATTCATCCTTGTACACTTTGTTGGGCTTCTATAAATGGCATAGCTTTCTTTATTACCACAGCTAATATCTTCTCAGTGATCCTTGATAGATAAACATAGTTACAAAATGACAACATCCTCTAGCTAGATTATGCTAGTCATGTTGTGTAGTCTAAGATTAGGCCCATTAAAGTTGGTTTTTGAGTAGATATCACATCACTCTGACATCCAATCAAAGTCATATGTGATCTTGAAATGGGCACTCTTGAAAGTACCGGCACAACGAAATATTTTGGGGTAATTTTATTTACAGGAGTCTGAGTTTTAAAGATTATATGACCATATCATTGTAAAGGAAGGCAAAGGTCTTGCAGCATTGAAAGTTATGACTGCTGCTTAGTGTGAACAGAAGTTACTATTTCTTCTATACCAGGACCTAGTAGTTTCTGTTATAGAGTATGTAGATGGCAATTCTTACACTCAGTCAAACACAGACTGAAAAATTGAATTCTTTCTTCTTCTGCGTTCGTTCTCAAACTCCTGCAGATTAGCAGGATGTAGTCCAGAGAACAGAATGTGTTGTGTCATGGTTTACAGCATTGCTGCGATATCTGCACCTTTCGGCCTGACACATCCGACTTCAGCATGGCTTTGGGTCACTGACCCTATATGGAATGGGACAGCCAACTCCATCCCATAACCTCCGTAGTCGCCTTTCACAACATGCCTGGAAGGTAAACAGTGTTGCTATTCTTGCTCCGCTTTCGGGCCCCGGCAACACACGGGCGGAAAAATTGAATAAGATCCAGAATGAGGCTATGCTTATCATGTTTGGGTGCACTAGAGACTCATCAGTAGAGACACTACCATGTGATTCTTACTTGATCTCCAACTACTGAGTGCAGAATAGTTTTACAGAGCATGAGCCTACCTCCAAATTACAGATGATGAAAACATCCACTGCATTCTGAAATCCAGAAAACGAAAGGTAGTAGACTAAAAAGAGAAATTTAGAGATGGGGCATGCTTTAGATGTCATACTTCTTCTTCTTCAGTGTTCATTCTCAAACTCCTGTTAGATCTCTCTTGTAGTAGGACCATGATCCATTCTAGATTTCCAGCAGGATGTAGCCCAGACAATTGAAATGCGTTGTCTCCGTTTTATTTTTGGCCAATGGCCCGACACATCCATCTTTAGTAGGAGACGTCATACACAGTGCATGCATGGTGTGGCACGAGGTGCAGAATGTATACGCGTTCCTGTAGATTGCCAGAACTTCAGAGTAATAATAACTCTCAGTAGACAATGCAAAGAGTAGTGCCCTGTCATTGTAGTCTGAAGTGCATCCATTGAGAATTCAAGGGAAGTGGACTATAGTATATAGAAGGCAACTAACGTCTGCATACGTTAAGCACGGTCAGAAAAATACAAATGGTTTGCATTCTTGAATGGTGACTTTGGGGTATTTGAGAGGTCAAAGTTGGAATGTGTCATGATCATTTTCATGTCCAGTCATGTGGGTGTTCAAGGGAATAAGAGAGCAGATCAGCTGGCTTGCATTGCTACTGTCTCGGACAGTAGAGCAATATAATTCTCACTCTGCCCTGCAGATGGTCTGTCCTACTTGTACCACATTTAATGCCTCAATTATGCCCTTGTGTGCCAAGACCTAAGAAAAGGAGTAAAGAATAGCAACTCTTATGTAGTAAGAGACTAATCAATAATTGTTGAATAAATGTCTAGCAACAAATACATTCACATTCCTTTTTCTTTTTTTTTAAACAATTTTACTGGGTTTTTCTTTTGATTTATGACATATTAGAACATCAATTTGGTATGTTTTATCAACTTTATTTTATTATCTTATTTTATTGTGTCTGTTTTGTAAACTTGTACAATTTAGCAATTCATCTTTTATGTCCCTACCCCTCTAAGAGGCAAATAAGATTTTGTGAGTGGTGTTGGTCAAAGTGACCCAAAAGCTAAACTGATTTTCGATGTGTCAGACCAAAATGCGCAGATATTGCAGCCAAGTTGTTAACCAAGACTCAATGCATTGCATTCTCTACACTACATCCTGCTAACAAACAGAAATACTAGAGAGACAGAAAAAGAAATCTATCTTTGTTAATATTAACATAATCACACTGGCTGCCTTTACTTTTTTCATATTTGTTCTGGTACCCATTTTCCAAGATTATATCAACTGGGAAACAGTTTGTGAATCTAAAAATGTAAATGTAAGAAGTACTTTAAAATAAAATAGTTCATTTGACAGAGCATGTAATATGTGTGTACTCTCATTCAGGGCATACACCTTGCTCTGGTACCTAAGATTGTGAGAGATGATGCCCATTTATGCCTGGAGAACTTTGAGTACAAAGTTACTGAGGCAGTCAACAAACGGAATATACTACTGCTGCAGCAGGTAAGTTATCTATGTTCTGATAATAATAACTTCTTCAGATGAGATATTCTTTCCATAACATAGATTTCTTTATTGATGATTTCAACTCCTTATGATTCTTCACAAGTTGCCCTGCAGTAGCATAGAACTTGTTATAAACACTGAAATTTCACCTGTCCATCATCATCTTGGACAATTCTTACCCGTTAACAGCAACCATACCTTCCATTTTTCTAGTTTTCCATACTGTTACAAAAAACCTCAGCTTTTTTGTGATCATGTTGTTTATTAGCCATCCCTCTTTTTTGCAATCAAAAAGATAAGAGCGAAACATCAGTGTTATTCTGAATCCCCTGAAGCATCTGAGTTAGAAGGAAGCAATTCTCATTGCCATTACTTTATTAAGTGTCCATGTTTCACAACCATAAATTTCTACCTGGAATATCCTTGCTCTAATCATATGCAATTTCATTTGTGCTAGTTTTGATGTCACTATTGCAATTCTCTTAATTTCTGCCACACAATTCCTATAGATGGATAGTAATATATATCCTGCAATTGTGTGTCTTAACGCTGTCGGTCCAACATTGGACATGTCCCACACACAGACACCAATAGAATACACCACCAGTCTCTTGAATGGGTACCTACAGGCAAAAGAAACACTCAGAAGAACAATACTTGAGAAAGTAAAACAACCAATATTCATAATATTCAAGAACTGCATAGAATAGCTTTGAACAGACAGAATTTGAGAGATCTGACCTCTGTCTTATGCGCTTACTTCAGCGCAAAAGGAAAATGAATGAATTGTGTGTCTTCTGATATTATGAATTCAGTACCTGATAGGAGACATCTTCAATGATCCATCAGTGAATAAATTCTCAATGTTGTGCTATCTACATGTGTTTGTTCCATTTATCCATTGTCTGACATTGAAGACAAAAGTATTTTCCTGATATCCAGTGATAGGTTTATGCAATGTGTACAGGTTGGGATTAGTCTTTGTGATAGACAAAGTTTTATAGACTAGTCTTCCAGAATCTAGCAGGAGACTGCTACCTTCACCCAGAGACTCATTGTAGGTAACTCACACAAATATTTTGTATGGAATTTCACAGAACTTCAATGGAGCCAGAATAATACAAGACTTAAAATATTGGAGACTTGTTGCAGTTGAGAAATATATTTATGAAACTTAATTCTTATCTGATCTAAACACAATAAAATGTCTAAGATCTATTACAGCAAATCTTCAATAAGAAGATGCTACTTGAGTGTAATATAATTCTTTCTTGGCAGATGCTTGAAGCACAAATTGAGGATTCTGCAGAAATGTCCCCAGTGTTGTTGCAACTTGATCATCTAGACATTGGACATAGACAAGTAAGAACTGTTTTGTTTTATGAAGCTCCTTTTGGAACATGAGATTACTTTTTTCATTTGCTATGTTGCAGACATTTTTTAAAAATTAAGTAATCATCTAGTGATTTTTTCAGTTGCAAGTCTTTTTTTTTTGTCAGCTGTTATTGACAATCCTATCTCATCCAGGTGTTGCTGTTGGTAATGTTTTTGTTGGTTCTTTTTTGTTTGACATAATTACGGAGGTGTTGGTCGTAATTTTTGAAAGTTGTTGACAGGGAAAGTTAAAAATTGTAGACATAATTTATGAGTAGCCCCTTGGCAAAAATTGTGGGTAACCTCCCTCATTCCCACATGCTTCAAAGTTTCAGGGAATCAAAGTCTATAATAGAACAATCTATGCGACTTCAGTGGAGAGAACTAAACGGCAACTAGAGACCTGCGCAGGACAACATCAACAAATTGAACAGAAATGACTACATGATATTTTGACTGAGATCAGGAGACTGCTATCTAAAAGCACACTTACACCTAATCGTCATCAGCAACTTAGCTGAAGAGCAACAACACAGATACAAGATTATATACTAAAGGACTGTCGCAGCTTTGCTACTCACAGAGCATCAGTCTGGCCTATATGAACATCTCTGCAAACCAAATTGTGAGAAACAGCAACAATCTAAATCAAACCATTCTATACATGACCCATATTTAACTGGATGCATAGAGATTAATCGCAGAAGTTGCATATTAAAAAAATGCATTTTTTTTCTCTCCCTATTTGATTATCGACAGTACATGGGTAACAAGAAAGTTAATTTCAACTATTTCTTCCTTCTTTTAGAATTGCTGCAAGTTTTGTGGTTTCTTCTGCGTGTGTTCTCAACTCCTACAGATTATCAGAATGTAGTCCGGAGAACCGAATGGGTTGTTTCATGGTTTACAGCATTGCTGTGATATCTGCGCCTTTCGGCCTGACACATTCAACTTCAGCATGGCTTTGGACCGCTTAGACCCTATATGGGATGGGACAGCCAACTCTTCCTTATAACGTCCTTAGTCACCTCTTACAACATGCATGGAAGGTAAACAGTTGCTGTTCTTTGCTCCCCTCTTGGACCCGCAACACACAGGCGGTTTATGGTTTCAAATGCTCGTCTATAAGTTCATATTCTTCTTCTTCTTCAGCATTCATTCTCAAACTCCCACTGGATCTCCTTTGTAGCAGGACCATGGTCCTACTAGATTTCCAGCAGAATGTAGTCCAGAGAATGGAAATGCATTGTGTCGTCGTTTTATTTGCGCCAATGGCCATTGTTTTCTCTTTTCCTAAATAACAAATTGATTTAAACCAACAAAATATTATGTAATAACCAAAATGCACTATATGCCTGTACAATAAACAATACACTCATCATTTAAAAAGAAGAAACTGGGGATATTGAAAATTGTTGTTCATAGAATTTGATTAGAAACATATGTACTACACTTTCATTCATAAGTACCCTTGTTTGCTTATCTTCTTGTCTTGCTGAGATTGACATTTTGTAGACACTTGATGCTGAGAAAGCCTCTGATATTAACATTTGCACTAGACATTACCATTATGGCTTATTAACAGATCAAATTCTATAAATTCAAACAAAACATTCTTATTTCCTGCACTTTCTTTTAAGATATGGTCAGTATTGACAAGCATTTTGTTTGTGTTGTGAATTTGATCAGTTTTCTTCACATAAATAATTGTTTCTTACATTCTGACTTGGTGCATCTGATTATTATTGTTATTCAAAATAATTAAATCTAGACCTTATTAACGTTTAGCAGCTACTCAGGCTTTGAAAATTTTATCATTAGTTTGATAATGAGTTTAAATTATTATCAGATTATGATGAAGTTTTGGTTATGTGCACATTTTATTGGGTTTTTTTTTAAACTTTTGTTTTATCTGGATTTTTATTTAAATAGTTAATACAATATTATGTATAAGGGAATTATTATAGTAAAATTATTTGTATTATACATCCATGTCTTAATATCTTGATGTCAAACTTCTTCATGTAGACAAAGTATTTAGGAAAAAATGGTGAAAATACAAATTTTGCCGTAAATTCACCAAAAAAAACTTCCAAAATTTTCTGGTACAGCAGGAAAACTTTCATTCAGACAAAGAGTAAACAAGTCAGAACTATTTATTTTATTGCTATAGGAAGTCAAAATCAGGCTAATACAGTGGAATACCATTATAACAACTTGGACCATGACAAAATATGTATGTAAGAACAGAAATTTGCTATATACAGTACAAACAATATAGAATAAATATACTTGGGGATTTAGAAAAGAGTTGTTATATAGGGAAATTTGTTAAAACAGAATGTGCTATAAAGGAATTCCACTTTATAAAGTCTAAAAGTTAAAAAAAAAAGAAATGAGAGAATAATCATCCTGCATGAGACTGCATCTACTTGACTCGCAGATATATAAGACAGCATGTGGAAAATCTGAAAACCTCACACACCTGTGACATTATGTGTCATACCATAACCTTGTTGATGTGAATAATGTATACTTCATTTTTTCAGTTGGTGAAAGCTCTGTCTCAAAAGCCCAGGAACAAACCGGTTGTGCTAGTTCAGAAGTCCAGCGCAATAGTTCATGTAGTCCTTAGCTTACCTGTCTCTTCAGTCAAAGTGAGTTCATCAATGTTACATTTTGTCAATTATTGGTTTATAAATCAACACCATGACACAGCCATGGGTGTACAATACATTCTTGATTAGAGAAGAATATCGTAGCATAGGGGACATTCCCATAAGTTCTCTGCTCTCCATTCCACCAGACAGTCAAGAGAGTTCAGTCTCTTTCAACAGATGGTGAAGCATATGCACACTGGTAATGCCCATGAATACACTCTCCTCAATCTTCACACTCTCCTTATACACTCTCCTCAATCTTCACACTCTCCTTATACACTCTCTTATACTTTTTGTATTTGTATTTTGCTTATACACTCTCCTCAATCTTCTCTTTCAATTTTTTCCTGCTGCTCTCTCTCTGCACACATTTACAAAATCGTATATCACAATTTCATTACTTGTAACATCACACAGGTTTGTTTGTATGAATATGCAGTATGTCTCCTCTTTATGTGCTCAGCAGATCTTCCTCTTCTGTTTTTGTTCTGAAGCTCCTGCAGATTAGTAGAATGTAGTCCGGAGAGCAGTGTGTATTGTGTCATGGTTTACAGCTTGGCTGCGGTATCTGCACATTTCAGCCTGATAATTCGACTTTTGGGTCACTTGATTCTTGATGGAACAGCCGACTCAACCCCCAAAAATTCCTTAGTAACCTTTTATGATGTGCATGTCTGTGTATTCGAAGTGTTGAATATGTTTTGTGTGTTGTTATTTGTATTTTTTTCGTATTTATGATGATTTTAGTCACGTATTCATTTTTTGTCTCCTCTCTTAATATGCCATTTGATTTGAAGTCTTTCCAATTAGTATTAAAACAGTTATTAATTTAGTTTATAACAACATATAGAATCTTCTGTATCTTGTTCCTATTCTTTTGTTTCAGTCTATCAACCAGGATTATCTAGAAAAGATAATGGAACTTGTCAAAAGTTTTGGTAACACTAAAATGAAACTGGCCTCTGAGAAGGGAAGTGTTGCAGTTTATACAATAAGTATTCAGTCACATGTAGACTGTATTGATGTCATACGTAGGTTCCGTGAGGAGAGAGTCTTTGGGAGATGATGCTTGTCATGTTTATTTGTTGATGTGATCTGATTTATTACATTAGAGAGAGTTGGTGTAAGGTCAAATGTGGTCTTATATTTTAGTGTGTAAGATTACTCATAGTACTATGCCTCTACTTTCTTGTGGAGAGCTGTGTTTACTTTCTTCAGCTCTATGAGTATGATGATGATGTAGTCCCTTTAGCTGTGATCAGGTAGCTCTTGAAAGCACATGGTCTTTCTGACTAAAGCACAGGTCCTCCTCTGTTGTATGAGGTATCCATTTGAACATCTAGGTTAAGTTAAGAGTGGTTATCTTGGGAGTTGATCTTAGCTTGTGTTTCTTCCATGGGACAACCGGATCCTGGACTTCTAGTTAAGGGTGCAAAGAATAGGGCCACTTTCTTCTTTCCAGGTATGTCATAGGAGTCAACTAAGGAAAGTTGGGGGGATAAGCTGACAACCTGTCATCTGTCAAACAATCATCATTGTCACATCATATTTCAATTTATTACTTTTTTCTTCAAATAATTTCCATAAATGATGAAGAAATGCAGGCCAATGGACATTGCACATTTGTCCTTTTGTGGCAGACTCCTAGGTGATGAGGGATGCTAGATGGGCCATCACTGTGGATAAGTCAACAAATAAGATAAAAGAGTGATAAGTTAGTTGGCCCAGAAGTATCTACTGTGCTCCTGGCAGGACATAGTAATCTTGCGATACTGTACTTGTATGGCCTTTGCATAACTAAACCATGTTGTTACGACCATATATACTTAGAAAACATACTAATTCCCAATAATTCATTATCAGATTCACAATTCATAATGATTTTACTGAAAACCAAAGTCTATAAAACCTGATTCACTGTCATCACGCCACACCTGTTTACAGATGTGGACAGATATCGTGGATTTCTATATTACAACGACCTAGTCATCTTTCATGTTCAGTAAAATGTCAGAAAAAGAAGTCTAATCGAACAAAAAAAGCTATGATTCATCAATTCCAGTCACTTGAATACTAACATCATGTTGTTCCCGTTGCAAACTCAATGCATAGCAACCAGCTAATCGGTTTGCCAGCATTGTTGCAAACTTGGTAATCCATTAGCCAGGAGCGCTGTTAAGGTTAATAATATCAATCCACTTTCTTTTGTCCTCTTCTTCTCCCCCCCCCCAAATCAACTGGCCCCTGCAGTCTGGTATTCGAAAATTGGAATCATGTCTCATTATATTTCTAAACCACACATATTTGAGGCATTTCACCACTTCCATATGTTCTTGTTGACCAGCAAGAGTATTGATTGTATTTCTCACATATATATATATTGGTTTTATGCTCTGTATAATGGATGCACAATAACTTTTGTGTAACATTTGTTTTCAAAAATTGTATTCTCTCCATGTCTATACTGCAAGTGTCTAACCTTCACACTTACACAAAGGAATGGGTATTATTAAAAATGTGTATAGGTTGACATTCAATGTTGCACTTATTCTGCTCTTCCATATGGTATTCAATCTGGACATTTCAGGAGGCTATATTAAGTTGCCATGATTTCTGTTTAAAAGGCAAATCATAAATTCAGTATTCATCCCAACATTATGCTTTCAATGTCAGTCAGGGCACTAACTAAAGAACAAGAGAGAAAGCTTACTACGTGTGAAATGAGATGTCTAAGAAAAGCAACAAACAGAACAAGAAGAGATCATGTGAGACATGAGATTACAAGGTTAGAACATCAGTAGTCAAATATATTAAAAAACAGAGCCCTTATTGGCCAGTAGAATGAAAATGGAAACAGCAAGATACAGAGAAAGACCAAGAAGAAGGTGGATTGAAGAAGTTGCCAACGTTCTGACAAAGCACAGTATTACTGCATACCAAGCGACCAAATGTGCAATAGACCGAAAACCGATCATCATTTAATCCTGCGACACCTCACAGCATAAAAGAGAAAAGACAATAGATAGATTATTTCTGCGTTAGTGCCTCTATTGCTGCTGATATAAATATCCTAAATATTTAAAGTTATTAAATTCTTATATTTTCTGTCCATTAACCCATATATTAACAGACATCTTTGGGTCAAAGGGCATGAGCCCATGGACAGCTGGATCAGCACCCAACCAACAGACATCTTGTTGTCATCTCTGTTAACCATTACCTTGCTTTATCTTTTATTTGCATGATGTTAATATCCATACCATCAGTTTTGCAAATTTTTTCAAGCTTAGAAGTTAGTTCCTGAATTTTTTCATACTTTAAACTAGAATATAATTATCATCTGCAAATAATAAGTTGCACAGAGGGTAACCACTGATTGAAATTATTATTTGATGGTTTTGTAGTCATTTGCACAATTTTCTCCAAGAAAATATGGAATGATAATATGCATCCTTGCCAAACACTTGCAGTTTTAAAAAGACTGAAATATCACAGTTAATTAGAGCATTAATTCCTACTTTGTATAGTGCTTCAATAATTTATATTATATTTCTGTCAAAATTAAAGTCTCTCATAATTTATTCATGTACCAAACTTGATCATCAAACTTATTGAAATTGCTGAGGTTATGATAGATTTTATGCTGATGGTGTAATTTTGTTTTAGATGATGTTCTGTTAAAAACGTGTTTATTACACCTATGCTAATCCTACTCAGAGAGAGACGAAAGAGAACAGATAATTGTGAGTAAAGGAGAAAATGGAATAATAAATGGAAGAGAGAACTAATTAATAAAAATATTCCTTTTATTTTGCTTTTAATGATTTCTCCATCTGGATTTTTTGTTTATCAGCGTATAGAATGATTGTGTTGTTTTAGTTAAAAAATATGGTTTTAAATATAGGGGCCTATGTGGTATGCAAACTAGACTAAAAATCAGCAGAACTAATAAAACTGATGGAAAATAAACACAGAGATTGCGGACACAAGAAAAAAAGGAAACAACATTCAAAAAACAATTAACAACTATGTTTTTAAATGAAGCTGTGTAGATAAGAACTTTTGAGCTTAGTCATGGCATAGGTTTTTTTTTGATCCATCCGAGAAAAGCCAAGTACATAACATACATAGAATATACTTCCGAAAGAATAATACACATACAATTAATAGAGAATGAAAGAACAGTCACATTAGTACAAGTTTATGCACTGAAATCCAATGAACATATCAATAAACAAAACTACATTGAAACAATGAATTTATTTACCTGGGACCCTCCAGGGCCAGATAAATGGAACAGATTATATGGAACAAAACAACAACTCACAAACACATGCATATATCACACAATGGCATTGGGTCAAAGGGCATGAGCCCATGGACCGCTGGATCAGCAACCAACCATTTACCTGGGAAGTATATTCACAGACAGTGGAAAATTAGATAGAGATTGAGACAAGAAGCCAGAAAGCAAACAGTGACATACCATCTATCACCATTACTACTTGCTTAACCTAAAGATCAAGATGGAAGTAAAGAGACATGATAAATAGTATTTTTATGCCAACACTCAGCTATCAATGCCAGACATGGGCACTGACAGCAGCCCAGCAAAGAAAACTTACAACATGAGATGAAATCCCTGAGAAAAGCCACAAGAGTGACTAAACAAGACAAAATTAGAAATAATGAAATCAGGAGAAGAATTGGTATAAGACCATGCACAGAATACATCAAGAAACAACAAATAAAATGGTGTGGACACCTTATGAGAATGAACCACAAGAAACTACCAGCAAGAACATATAACATAAGAAGATCCAGATACATGGTCAGAGGAAGACCTAGAAAAAGGTGGATAGATAACATCAAGACAACCCTGAAAAAATAAGGATTCAACGCAGCCAGGAGAAAAATTTGGTCTCGGATAGACAACTAAAGCTCCCAGTCATCACCCTACGTTTAACACAAGTAAATTTAAGTAGGACGCCAGAGGACAATTTTTTTTAAATTCTTGAGACTTACGGGAATTGAACCAGTCCGTTCAACGGCACCAAAACGACTAGCAACTATTGCACATGCGTTCTTCCGTACTTGACTAACCGCATCTCCAAAAAAAGATGCAATTTTATCAAGACATTCAAATCGTGCACTCAAAGTCACCGGAACAGACCCATCAAGACAAGGACTATTACAACAACAAACATCCATACGTTTAACGCCAAGTATGGATATTTTGACCATTATCCGCCTGGGGATACACAATAGAGGCTACCCAATCCCATAAAAAGTCAAGCCATAAAAACCTAATCAAACTATACAAAACAAAAGAATTGTCTCAATAAAGGTGTCACATGCCGTACGGCCAGAAACCACAACGCATATCTACATTATATAATGTTTATAGTGTTGAGACAGATAATTATATAGTATCTGCTACAAATGGTGTTCACAGATCTGCAATAATTGAATTCATAGATCGACACTGAAGTGTCTGTCAGATCAACCAAATGTGAGTAAGAACAGTAATAGCAAACTTTATTATCAATAGTACAAATGATATACTAAGAATGAAACATAGTCACACACAAAGTTTTGACTGAAAAGTCTTTATTAAAGTCAGGATTAAAAACATTGGACAAATAGTGGCAAAACTGCATGGGAATACACAATACGATAAGTCAATTAATGCCATGACGAGTGGCGTTGGCGATAATACTTCTCCACAACTCTGTCTCTTGTGTTGTTAATAGGTCCAATTGGTGACTTATTTTTGTGCCACAGTGACAACCCATGCAGAAATTTGTCTCTTTGTCTTCCTCTGTCTCTTCTCCCCTTGATCTTTCTGGTGGTTACTAAATGTTCTAGTTTACTTTCCTCAAAACATGCCCTAAAAGTCTTGTATAAATAACCAAATGATCACAGGGTGTCCAACAAAGTGAAGGGTGCCGCAGTAACCGAATGAACAAATGATTAAGAAAAATAATAAGTTAAACAGGTTACTAGAAAAACTTACCGTAACTATGAATAAAAATAAATGAAAAAACACAATAAAACTAAACAGGACAATTCTCCTCGTATCTGTCCAAATAGGACCTTATTTAAGAAACTAATAACGTATAAACTAAACAAAACCATACAAAATTGATAACTGAATTAACCAAGTCATGTTTCCCTTGCTCAGAAACAGAATATATTCATCATCCTCCTCCCCAGTCTAGTGGGCCATATCATTCGAGGTTATGTTTCTGCGCAAGGGAAACATGGCTTGGTCAATTCAGTTATCAATTTTGTGTGGTTTTGTTTAGTTTATACGTTATTAGTGTCTTGAAAAAGGTCCCATTTAGACCGATACGTCTACAAAAGACAGTGAGTTTTATTAAGGAGACAGAATTACAGATATAGACATGTTTCAAGTGAAGGAAAGAAGAAGAAGAAGAAGGACCGATGCGTGGAGAGTTGTCCTGTTTAGTTTTATTGTGTGTTTTTTATAACTTTTTTATCTATTTTTATTCATAGTATAGTTACAGTAAGTTTTTCGAGTAACCTGTATAATTTATTTTGCTTAACCTAAAAATCTTGATTTTCTGCTTCTAATTTTTGCTATAATTTGTAATTTTACTCCAGCATCTCTGATAACTTCTACATTAGTTTTCTTGGCTGTCCATGGGATTTTCATTATTCTTCTTAAAAATCACATCTCAGTTGCCTCCAGCTTATCTTGAGACTAACATGAATTGAGCCAGCCTGTTCTAACGACACTGAATCACCTGGCAACTTGGAAGCAAGAGGATAAATTAATAATTCTTGAGACTAACGGAAATCGAACCAGTCCAAAGAGGATAAATTAAAAATCTTGAGTCTAACGGGAATTGTTAGTCTCAAGAATTTTTAATTTATCCTCTTGCTTCCTCTGCTTGAATTACTTGTATCCAGCTTATCTTGGGCACTTTTACACTTGGGCACTATGAGTAATAAACCATAAGAGATGAAAATGGTGGCCTTTTGTGTCTTTACAGATGGTCAGGAAGCAGGCCAGTGTAAATTATAGAGACAGTCACGTTTCCCACGATTGATTCCCCAGGCAAGTTTTATGGAGAAAGTGCTTTGTATAAGAGAAGAAAGAATATAAGGCAGAAAATTTGCAGAAGATAGAATAGCAATGTGTCAGATGAAGAAGAGGTTCATCTTCTCAAACCCCAGGTATTGTGAGCGATTAGCTCTTACTTCCTATGTGTAGTAGGGAGGTTTCAATTAGCTTTCTTTCATACCTAGTAGGTTTCAGCTTAGTACTATGCCTTTTGAAGGAGCTTTCTACTCAGAGGGGATACAAGGAAAGGTTAGAGCATAGTAAATAGAATGAAGGCTTTTCAGTCTGTGCTTCATTATGAGGAAAAAAAAATAATATTGGTAACACTTTCATTTACAAATTCCTATTATATTCTAAATTTAACATGTTAACACAGCCTAAATATTTTCCACTCTCGTGATTTTATCTGTCAACCACTACCTTAAATAATATTTATCAAGCTGTAAGCTGATTGTCCTCCAAACTTGTTTAGATTAGAACTTGAACAATCCAGAAAAAGAACAAAAATCCTTGCAAAAACATAAACACAGCCTTACTGGGTGAAGTATTTATTTATTAATAATGATTTGATAACAAATTAATAATTAAATATATTTATTAATTTCTTTTCAAGAATTCTGTCTTGAAATATCCTTATTTACAAACATTGTGTAACATGTATGTATCTAGACCATCATTAATAGCTGATTGCTGTAAAACTATATAAATAGTACTTACGTAGAACATAAGTTTTTAAAGTTTTATGATCACAGACTATCCGATTATGAAACATAGACAAAATCATACAAATAAAATGCAAGACATTTTCAACATTTCAACCGCTAGGTCTTCTTCAAGAATATACAAAACAAACGATAAAAACAGTAATAACAATGGTACTATCACTGAGGCACTACGATGCAAATATTAAACAGTACAGCATTAAAGGTGACAATGACATACATGTACACAAGTAGTTGTGAAGACAGGCTTTTCTCAAATGGAAACGAGAATGGGATGAAACAATTATTACTGAAAACATGAACAGCAATAAAACCAACCAAAATCTTAAGCAAATGAATGGTCAGAATTAAATCTCAAAGGTTACCATTTCTCTCTTTCCCCCCTCCAATCATTTAGTCCTAAAGGGTGCCAAAACTTTTTTTTTTAAACTGATTTTCAAGGGCATATCTAGATCTATCATCATTTGCAAAATTAATCACCCTTTCAATCCTAACCTGTCCATATCACTGTTCCCATGCGAATAATAATGCTAAATTTTAGCCCTGGCATGATTACCGGTAGTGGAGTCTTCCAGTGTAATTTTCCAAACATTGAAAACAAGTGTATAGATGTGATTCTTTGACTACTGCTTTCAATTTTCTTCAAAACTTGTTAAGAATGGACTCATTTATGATTCAGATGATGTTGACAGGCAATATTTAAATGGAATTTCAGAGAACATGAATGAATCAGGCATTGATGGCCTCAGAGTTATTTCTAGGGCTGGTAACGATTAATTTAATTTTAATAGTTAACTTTTATAAAATTAATGATTAATTAATAGTTAATTCCGATTAAACCAAAAAGTCTGTAGTTACAGATATGGACAAATATTTAAGATTCATTTAACAAAATAGCACAAGCTTTTTCTCATTCATTAATCCAAAATTAATCATTAAAAAAATGGTACAATTAATTGATCGTTAATTACTGCAGCCATAGTGATTTCAAGTGCAAATCCCTACTCATTATAATGTTAGGCATAGATTTACATTACTTTCTGTATATCATACAATCTCACCTTCAAAAACTCTGATATCTTCATGATTAATGCTTGTGAGCGACGTCTTTAGACCTATTTCGCTAAAAATTGTTGCCATAGTTTATGGACAGCACTATAATAGATTTCAACATCAGTTGCAGTGTCAGAATCTCCAACTGCTCTGCCAAAGTACAGGCCCTAAACCTTTCTGCAGAAATAAAACACAAGCTAATGTCAACAGGTGGTATTTCTTACTGATACAATGTCTGTCCTGCAAGCCCTTGACAACGCTAAACTAACAGACCTGAAGGAAGCCATATGAGAAGTGAACATCCAAAGACGAGTGGTACTACAGTGAATACCATTCCACTGTTGCATACCAGGAAATGAAATGGCAGCATGAAAAGATAAAGCAACACAGGAACAAAAAAAACAAGAAATTACCTACCAAGAAAAGAGGACCCTTATCAAATTATTAGGTAAGCACCCAAAAGACAACTATCACTATCTTGACAGAGCTGAGCAGGTTTATTATCTTTCACATGAAGACAGGACACAACAGACTACACAGAAACTTAAATAGACTAAGATTGATTCCATCACCTCTGTGTCCATGTGGGCAGGCAGCACAGACAGCAGAAAATGTCCTGCAAGATTGCAATACATTAAACAAGTTAAGGGAGGAACACTTGCCCACAGAGACGAATATCCAAAGAAAGCTGTACGTGAGCACTAAGGAACTTTCAAATACAGCAGCATTCATTAAGAAAACCATACTTACTTTTAAACATATTCAACTGTGAGCAAAAAAGAAGATAGCTCATTACCACAAATACCTAAAATATCCAATTCAGTAAATCTATATAATGCCCAGCTTTGATGCATATATAGATGTCATTGATGCATAGAAGAATTGTGGCTACTGGGATTACTACTATAAAAGATATTATATATACGTTAAAGTCCTCATGAACTTGTATATGTAAGTTATATATATATAAATATATGATTTATTAAATTAAGAAATGCTTCAAATGGCATAAATGACTTCATTTGTGCTAGGGTTTCCACAATATATGACATCCTTTTCAATAAAGTAGCTCGTTGTCTGATAAGAATAATGAATAGAGCACAAACTCCCTATGTTCAAGTGATAAACCACTGGAATTTTTGGTAATACACTTGTAAACAAGATGTTATAGTTCAGTAATGAACCTACTGCTCATAGAAAATGAAGAGTGCTCAGGAGACGACTAAACCTAAAGTTGAATTATACAAGACTATTATTATTCCATCGCTATGCTACCAGTGCCAAATCTGGACAATGGCAGCACAAGACAAAAGAAAAATAGTGACAACAGAAATGATATGTCTACGAAGAATACTCGGAGTGTCATTAAGAGATAGAATTCGAAATGATAACATCAGACAGATAACCAAAACAATACCAGTATTGGAACACATCAAAAGACAACAGATCAAGTGGTTTTCACACACTTCCAGACTACCGACAGATAGCATGCCACAAATGGCCATGACACATAGACATAACGGCTATAAAGCCACAGGCAGACCATGTAAAATATGGATAACAGAAATCAAAGAAGCCACAGGAACAAGCTTACAAACAGCGCACAAGAAGGCCATCTCCAGAGAACCCTTCCACAAGGCAAACAAGGGCCACAGCCTATAGATAGATAGAACGAACCTACAACCTTGTGAGCACACAGGAAATATCCAAACCCCTGCACTATGCCATGGAGACCCCCTGATAGTCATGAACATAAGACAAATGTCTTAACTACTATACTATGCCATGGAGATTTTTTTTTTTATTATAAATGGCTGAGTAAATGATAACTTAGTTTTATGAGTGTCAGTTATCAGTCAGTCAGTTACTCTTTTGCCAAGTTTGGCACATAGGGCAGATGTCATAGTTCTCCATGCCTTTCAGTCAGTTGCTAGGGATTGCAGGTCTTGTGCATTTAAGCCAGTTGATTTTAATTTCATTTTGCTTAGAACTATAATATCCGTTACAGAAACACTGGGAGTTTTACAATGACAATTTCAGTGTCAGTTATAGCTATGATAAATGATTTTATATCCATAAATACAAACACTGAGGTATCCATAGTTCATGCAATCATCACTATCTTGGTGTGCATATGGAACCTAGTCAAGAATCATAAAACATAATTGCATTTTTGCATCATTTAACTAATTACATGTTCATTTTTTCATTCTTAGTCTTTTTGTTCCTGTGTTGCTTCCTCTTTTCATGTAATTATGAATGAACATGAAATAGTTCATATTCATTTAACTATTGATAAAAGCTTTTTTTAGAACAGTGATTCTCAACCTTTTTTTGCCCATGGGCCCTTTCAGGACACATTTTCTTCCATGCTCCCTACCCTGACCTAAAAAAAAGCTTGCCAAAATTATTCAATACTCATTATACCAGTATATGTTATTTAATATCATCCAAAAATAGGTACTTTTGTGACCCAGCTAGATGAATCCATGGACCTTCCTCAGCAAAATTTTAAGGTTTTTTCATACCACCCACATTGAGAACCATTGGCCAAGGATTTCAAATTAAAAACTCACTGCATGTACTAATCAAAAAATGGGTGAAAAATCAATATGAAAGCAAAACAAACAGGTTAACAGATATGTTCTGACATCCAACCTAATTCATAAAAATAAATTGGATATTATCTAGATCATTAAGTATGATGCCACGTGTTCCATTTAAGAACATTTGCCAATATGGATCAAACAAGATAATGAAGTTTCCAGGTTTAATGCATATGGTTAGGGGAATGCGTGTGCATATGGGTGTGTTCCAAATAGTCTCTGCAATGTTTACATAAAAAGTTTCATCTGTTTGAAACAGTATACAGGTAATGGCACCGCTTAAGTCCTGAAAACAGAAACAAGGAAAAATATATCAAATATAAACAATGTTAAGTTAAAGAAACATTAAGAGAGAGAGAGATATGTAAATATCAAAGTTGAAGAAACAATGAGCTAAAATATCAAACATGTTTAAGTTAAAGAAACATGAAGGAGAGAATATCAAGTAAAAATCAAACATATTAAAGTTAAAGAAATATGAAAAGAGAGAATAGTAAATATCAACGTTTAAGTTAAAGAAACATGAAGAGAGTAAATGTTTAAGTTAAAGAAACATTAAAAGTGATAATATCAAGTAAATATCAACAATGTTTGAGTTAAAGAAACATGAAGAGAGATTCTTCTTCTGCGTTCGCTTTCTTATAACCACACCAAATAAATTGTGTGATTTCCGCCTTGGAGCGTGAAGTATGTTGTATTGCAAGTTCCACAGTTGAACTGTGTTATTTGCACCTCGGTTGGTTCACTTTGTGACCAGGACATCCTAGGCCCAGCACATCTGTTTTCATCATGCCTTTAATTCGGGTAGCAGATTTCCCTAGCCTGTGACAGTCTGCCTATCTGTCAACGAGAGCGCAGGTGTATATTGACTCTTCATCGAGACGATTGTTGATCACATCTATCTCACAAGAGGTGTTCAACCGTCAGTGAACTTGCCTCATGTAATTAGACGTTCTGTGCCCATCGGGTACTGAACCTTTTCTCCTGCCCGAGCCTGGTTCCAGTGAAGGAAGAACTCGGCAGAAGAGTTGGACCCTGGCTCTGTCTCAAGGTGTTGTTTACTGACCTCGTGAACACCTCGTCCAAGTCTGAGTCTCACCGCACGTTTGGGAGCAATGCGTGTTCTCGAGCTAAACGACCTTGTCCCATTTGTGCCTATCCCATCTGGTACTGAACCCTTTCGCGTGTTTCCGGTATAAAAAAGCTCAACAGTAGAGTTGGGTCAGGGCTGCCTTTGTTGTCCTGTTTGTGGTTGAGCCCATCGGGTACGGAACCCTTTCTCTTCGTAAGCATGTTTCTGGTATAGGAAGGCTCAACATTAGAGTTGGGCCAGGTCTTCTTTCCTTGCCATGCCCCCACAATTGGGTCTGGATCTCTACCCATAAGGAACACAGATAACTAGAAGTTTGTCTCGAGCTAACAGTGCTTGTAGTTCCGATTTCCTTGGAACATTTTCACTTTCTATTTGCAGTTGGCGCTGACCTCTGGCACTGTGCTGCTCTTTCATTGTACTCAGTATGTTGTCTTTTTGTCTCTCGCCATGCATCTGCCTTTTTGTGCCTATTTCATTGGCCGCCCCTCCAATGATCGCACAAGACTGACTAGTGTCACTGTGTGTCAACAGTGCCACGGATATTTTGACGCTGGTGATGTCAGAGATATTGTCTGTATCTTGTGCAGTCAAATCTCTTTCCATCTGCTACCTCCACATTCACGGACACGATCCCCAAATCATTTAGTCAGAATCACAATTGACACAAGCCGCTGTGTTTCTGTTTCCAAGATACACCACAAGGTTCTTTTGGGATCTTGGTTACCTGCTAACAATGGGTCTGCCGAGAACAGTTTGTTCGCTTTGCACCCCATAATGAGAGATAATATCAAGTAAATATCAACACAATGTTTGAGTTAAAGAAATGTGAAGAGAGAGGGTACATGTTACGAAAATGTGGCCTCACCATGTGATAACAGGCCATATTTTTAATAGTATGTTTGATTTCATTGAGCTTCCGTGACGCAAAAATAGAAAATGTGAAGCGTATGATAGTGCTAATTTTATCTTCACGTAATGCACTGAGAGCTAAAAGGGTGTTCCAGGGGAGATGGAAGAGGAGCCTCTCAGTGTGTTACACACAGATAGATGGATGCTGTATTGTATGCGCCTTTAGCAAAAGTTCATTTTGGTAATTAGTGTATGAGATTAATTCTGTAAAAAAATTAGGCCATGTCTGCTTAACATGAACCAGAGAGAGAATATCAAGTAAATATCAACAATATTTTAAGTTGAAGGAACATGAAGAGAGAGAATATCAAATATCAAGTAAACATCAACGTTTAAATTCAAGAAACATGATGAGAAATATCAAGTAAATGGGGTGCAAAGGGAACGCATTGCTCTAGGCGGACCCAGGGTTAGCAGATAAACAAAATCCCAAATGTACCTCCAAGCGGTGCACCCTGGAAACAGAAATACAGCAGCTCGAGCTGATTCTGGCCAAATCATTTGGGGATCGTGTCCGAGAATGTAGATGGAAAGAAATTTGACTGCACAAGAGACAGACAATATCTCCGACACCACCAGCAGCACCACATATAGCGACACTGTCGACATACAATGAAGCTAGTCAGTCCAGTCCGAACATTGGAGGGGCGGCCAATGTAAAATGCACGTAAAGGTAGATGCATGGCAAGAGACAAATAGATTTCATACTGAGTACAATGAAACAATGAAAGGGCAGAACAGCGCTAGAGGGCAGCGTGAACTGCAAATAGAAAATGAAAAGTTCCTAGGAAAGGGGAACTACAAGCTCCGTCAGCTCGAGACGAGCTTCTAGTTACCTGTGTTCCTTACAGGCAGAGACCCAGACCCATTCATTGGCGTTTGGTAAAGCAAGAAGACCTAATCCAACTCTAATGTCGAGCCTTCCTAAACCGGAAATATGCTCGCGAAGAGAAAGGGTTCCGTACTCGATGCGCTCAGGCACAAAAGGGACAACGATTTAGCCCTGGCCCAACTTTACTGTCAGGTTTTCCTACACCGGATATACACTTGAAGAGAGAAAGGGTTCAGTACCTGATGGGCTCAGGCGCTATTGGGACAAGGGCGCTCAGCTCGAGAATGCCTTGCTCTCAAACGCGTGGTGTGAGACTCGAACTTGGATAAGGGGTACACGATGTCGGTGAATGACACCTCAGCTAAGAGGGCGAAAGAGCCAGGGTACAACTCCTCTGTTGAGTTCTTCCCCTTAAGGAACCAGGCTCACAGATGAGAAACGGTTCGGTACCCAATGGGCACAGGCACAGCACGTCCAATTACACGAGGCAAGTTCATAGACAGTGGAACACCTCGTTCGAGTCAGACGAGAGCAAAAAATCGTCTGGGCGAAGAGTCTCCACTACGCGTGCCTGGAGACAGATATAGAGGCTGTCACAGGCTAAGGGTAGCCCACCCGAATTGTCAAGGCATGCCGAAATCGGATGTGCTAGGCCTACAAGGCGCATAATGGTGGCACAACGTAATCACGCTCCCGGCGGAAATCGCACGGATATCCGTGATGGTTACAATGGAGCGAACGAAAAACAAACAAACATCAAGTAAATATCAACGTTTAAGTTCAAGAAACATGATGAGAAATATCAAGTAAACATCAACGTTTAAATTCAAGAAACATGATGAGAAAGAATATCAAGTAAACATCAACGTTTAAATTCAAGAAACATGATGAGAAAGAATATCAAGTAAACATCAATGTTTAAGTTTTTTAAAAACATGAAGAGGAAGAATATCAAGTAGATACCAATGTTTAAGCTAAAGAAACAATAAGAGATAAATAAAACATTGTGTGTAGTATACATTAACCATCAATGTCAGATAGAAATAATAAAGCTACTTAGTAGCAGGTTACCCTGACAACAATGATGTATTCTCCAAGCATATTCACATGCTGCTCTACTATCTCCAGCATAACAATCTGTGGCCCTAACAACATGCCTGGAATAAAGCATTAGAGTATATATTTTCATCTAAATAAAATTACTACTACAGAGAAATATTTCCTCAAAGTTGCATATCACATTGTGCAGGACAATGAATTTAACACTCCGCACATGAGATTTTGTACTGCAGTCTTTAAAAATAAGGTGCTGAAAGTGCTACCTTCAAATTATTTAGAACATGTGGTTTTCAAGCTGCCAATACTAATTTACAATTTGAGCATGTAGGACATATTTTAGAAGGAACATTGCAATTGGGATTGCTAAAATAAACAATACTACTAGGATTACTGCTATAAATAATAATACTAGGATTACTGCTATAAATAATAATACTAGGATTATTAATACTAGGTTTGTTTCTTTGGTGCCAATGGCATAATAGAGGGCAGACATTATGTTTCTCCATGCCTTGCGGTTCATTGCAATATGTAGTTCTTGGGTTGTGTTAATACCCATTGTCATTGCCTCGTTCTTGATTGTTCTTCATAGTGTTGTCTTGGATCTTCCACGTTTTCACTGAATTTTATACAAGGTTTACTACTATAAAGAATACTACTGCTGGAATTACTATTATAAAGACTATTACTACTACTGGGACTACTATTATAAAGACTACTACTACTACTGGGACTACTATTATAAAGACTATTACTACTACTGGGACTACTATTATAAAGACTACTACTACTACTGGGACTACTATTATAAAGACTATTACTACTACTGGGACTACTATTATAAAGACTACTACTACTACTGGGACTACTATTATAAAGACTACTACTACTACTGGGACTACTATTATAAAGACTACTACTACTACTGGGACTACTATTATTAAGAATACTACTACTACTGGGACTACTATTATTAAGAATACTACTACTGTGATTACTATTATAAAGAATACTACTTCTGCTGGTGGGATTACTCCTATAAAGAATACTACTACTGGGATTACTATTATAAATAATACTACTACTACCTGTCAAGCTTTGATATGGTCACCAAAAGGCAAGAGAAAACGAGGAAGACCAAAAGAAACTTTACATAGAACTATTACAAGGGAACGTTTCACCATCGGTATCAGAAACAATGAAGATCTAAAGCAAATTGCAATGAAAAGAGAGACATGGAAATCTATGACATCCGCTCTATGTGCCATCTTTGGCCCTAGAGGAATAACTAACTACTACTGTGATTACTATTATAAAGAATACTACTCTACTGGGATTACTGTAGTGCGTTTCAAAATACATGCCACTCTTAAAAAATTTTTAACTTTACAATTATTTTACAGATATGCATGAAATTTTCAGAAAAGATTTAAAAACATAATGACATAATGTAGAAATATTTGCAGCACAATTAAACCAAAAATGTTCAATTTATCTATATAATGTATGTGCATAAACACTAAAGATGTTTGTGTTTAAAAGTAATGAAATTACTGTACATGACCATTTGGTGTGAAATTTGGAATACAGTCAAACCTGTTTGTGTCTCAATTTGAACACTACACATGATTTTAATATAAATTTGAGTCAAATGTGTCGAATTTAAATAAACGTTCATTGAATAGATGGATCAAAGATAGTGAGGACAAATGTTTAAGTGAAAGAAGAACGGCAGAAACGAGGACTATTTTAGACAATTTTGACAAAGATATTAGAAGTCATTTGCAGAATGTTTGATTTGAAAGTGAATTTGACACTACCTGATGTATCAAACATATCTTCATTTCTGTATAAAGGAGGCTATGTTTAATTTCTGAATGCATCAAATATATTAACCATATGGCTTCTTTTAAATCTTCCTAGTATCAATATAAGACACAAAATGGCACAGGTCAAGGAATATCTCTAAGTCGCCAACAACATATACCATCCTTTACACCAAACATTAAAATGTAGTAAAGAAAAATTGCATCAATAGAGGTAGGTCATGGACATGGCCAAAAGAGAGGGGAAACTTATTTTCTAGAAGAGCACGAAAAACTTCTAACCAAAGGCTAACTGGGACACTGAGTTTTTTCACCTTGTGATGGCTGAGGGGATGGAGAGTAGAGCATTTATAGGAATGCTCCGAGTGTCGTGATGTTTGTTTCTCATAAAGAATCAAGTATATTAAAGGTAAACACTTTTGTGAAATCGTCCAGGTTCTGTGTTTTTTGTACTTCTCAGCGTTTTCCTAATTTCTTAAACTGTAATTATCATATGTTTTTCCATGCTCAAGTTCTTACACATGTTTGTAATCTTTTTCCTGATTTCTTGATTTTTCCTCCAGATTTCTCTGACCAATTTTGTGTGGTATAGTATGCCAGCAATGCCACACCTTTTGTCTCATCCGTATCAGCACTCTGGAAATCGGCTATAGTCGTGTGTCTTGTCAGACTATTCATGGATTTGTGTAAGCGCCAGAACAATTTTAGTGACTTTTCACGCATAATCTCCTGGCAAACTTTGTCCCATTTTGACGTCTTTGCAATCTCTTTGAATGTTTGAACTTTTATCTTTCTTCCATTTCCATTGTGCGACCTCCATCAGCTGAGCAGCCACCTTTCCTTGCTCTCTGCCATAGTGCTGCTGCTTTCTGTTTCTCACTCCATGCTCTTTGCACCTTTCCGTTCCACCAGAGGGGCTTATCCCAAACCTGATTTCCCACTTCTTGAGTCCTACATTTGTCTTATCGAATTCTGCTCACAACATCCTCTCTCCTGCTATCATACTTAAAAGACGACCCTTGGCCTGATCTTATTTTTGTCATTTTTCATGAGTACAACACATGGGAGGTGGTCACTGTCATGATGCCCCAGCACATCCCATTTGCAGATAGCCATAGAAGCCAATGACATCCATGCCAGGTCAATAGCACTATCATCATCATCATTATTGCTTGCCATTCTTGTTATACAACCATCATTAATGCACACCAGGTCCATATCTGTCAGGACCTCCTCAAGCTCTCTTCTCTGTTTGTTGGAAGCATTATTGCCCTATGATGTACCTTTCGCATTGAAATAACTGCAAAAAAATCTGCTTTTCCTGTTCTATTATCTCCCCTAGGATTTTCCAACACTGCAGCAACGCTCATGTTGTAGGCATACACATTAACAATCACAAATGGGTGCTGGACCCTCTGTGCCTGTAATTTACTATTGTCCCTATCCCACTTGGGCATATTGACCTCATATACACAAATACCCTCGAGTACCAAGATTGCCTGCCCAAGGTGTCACCTGTTGTAGAAACACTGAAAACCTGGAATCCTGATGTTACCACTTTCATCACCTGTGTTTCCTGTACAACACAATGTCACCACAATACACCAGTTTGTGCAACTCATGTCTAAACATATGTACACTAGCCAAATTCCATAAGAGGACATGCATGTTTTTAATCCCGAGCCTAATGGTTTTTTTTATCTGATTAATCTAGCTCCTGCTTTGTGACCTTTCCTTTTGAACCACCTCGTTTGGGCCACTTGATTTTGGTTGCCATTTTTGTCAAAACTGTAATAGCGGCTACACTCACGAAAACATCAGCTCAGATGCATGCACACCGTTAGCACCTGCGAAGATCTTAATGAGTGAACCTCCTGGTCAGAAGATACCAGCACATCACTACACAATCTCCTAACTGAAAACAACGAATATATCCATTGTTCAAGTGAAATTGTAGGTGACACACAAAACACTTGTGTTGTCATCCGCAATTTTGACCGGAAGTCGAATGGATGAGGAGTTGGCGGACATGTTCAATAATACCTTTTAAAGGGCACAGTAGAAGAAGATGACCCAAACCTGGCAAGGATCATGCCAGGATACAAGGCTACAGAATAATAACAATGCAGAAAAAGTTGTGACCTGGAAGGTCTCCTGTCATCTTGAGAGAAATATGTGTTTACCAACATTGTTAGGTGGGTATCACCCAGGAAAAAGACATGACAGAATGCAGCAATATTTTCACAGGATGTTTTTGAGGGGTTTGATTTGCACATGGAGACATGTATGGTCACAATAGATCTTGATGGTGCTTACAATAAGGTGTCCTTGGATGTCTTGATTGACCAACTGTTAAATCTTGCAGTAAATCCTTTTGTTGTGCAGTAGGTTGTTGCGGTCCTGCTGCACAGATAGTAGTTCTTATGTTATGTAACTGGGTAGCGGCACCAACGGTTATTAGCTTGGATCTGTCACATGGATCGTCTCTTATCTCCTGTGCTTATCAATGTATACACAGTACATATCACTAGCAATCAAATCACAGGTGCTGGTAGAACAATGTCATAGGCCGATAACATCCTGGTGTATAGGCCAGGCAGAAATCGAGAAGAGTGTGTCGTGGTTCTACAGGGTAACTTGACAGACTGACAAATTGGTGTAGAGATACAAGAGCAGTGGTAAATCCTTCTAAGGCATTCGTGACTTGGTTTTCCATGAACAAGAACATGGTAAAGAACACCCATGCCACATTTCGTTGGCTTGGAACGAACCAGCACAATGAGATACCTTTTTTTGACAGAAGTCTGAGTTTCAGGGAACATGTTGACCATGTTATCATAAAGGCAGGCAAAGGCTTAGCAGCAATAAAGGTTATGGCTGCTGTGCAGTGTGAGCAATGGTTGTTATTTCTTTTTTACTAGAGTTTGGTGGTGGCTGTGGTGGAGTATGCACTGGTAATTCTGACTCTTAGTCAAACTCAAATCGAAAGATTGGATAGAATCCAGAATGCAGCAATGTGTATCATTCTTGGGTGCACAAGAGACACATCGACAAGAGCTATGCGGTACATATTCAACTGTCCAATGGCAGAGCACAGATTACAGTATTGCAATGTATTGCATACCTTCAAATACATGCAGATGGGATATGCTGAGGATGTCATACACAGCGTGTGCAGATTGCAAGATATGGCAGCAGGTGCGGAATGGATAGGTCTACTCACAGATTTCAAAACGTGTTTGAGTAATAATAACACTTAGCAGGGATTGCAGAAAATGGAGTCTCACAGCTGTGGAGCAAGAGGTGCAGGCTTTGGTTAGTGAGAATGACAAAGAGGGGGATATGATTATATACACTGATAGATCTGTGATTAGACATGTTTGCAAACCTTCACAGCTCAGTGCGTAGGTAAAACGATCTGGGAGGAGAGTGGGGTCTTTGCTGTGACTATGAGTAGCATCACCATGGAGTTTATGGTGGTGACAAGAACATTTGAGTGGGTAGGAACACAGAAGGTAACAGGTATGCATCTTGAGTGACTCTATGAGTATGATTAGGAAAATACAAGTAGGTCTAGTTCGCGAACAGTGGATTGAGGCCTTGAGAAAAATAAGGTTGAAAATAGTTACATTTATTTTTGTGTCAGGACATATGGGTGTTCGAGGCAGTTAAAGAGCAGATCAACTGGGCGTCATGCGCGATTGTGGCACAGGGCAATGGATCAAGCTGACGTTTTTAACTCCATAAGAGATATAGCGCACGAGAGTGAGACTACTGTGGATGATGATTCCTTTTCAATGGCCAGGATTAAAGATCAGGATTTGAAATGCAGTGTTGTTAGAAGTTAACATTTTGAAAGGCGCAGAGGAATGATGGTCAATCAGCAGAGGACCGGTACTTTCAGCAGAAGTGTAATGGTGGATACACTCAGGGAGAAATTGGAGCAACTATGGATGTGTCCAGTTTACAGTGATGATGATCCGACGATTAACTAATTTTTGTGAAACTTGCACAAAGTTGATTTTCAAAGACTTTTCCTCGTGCATTTACAAATACAGTTATTTAGTTGTAAATAATTCTATAGCAAATCCAGAAAATTTGCGTTATGCGTATGCCACATATAAGCCTCATAATCTATTTAGAGAAATTACAGTACAATTAATTTCTTATGTCACTATAGTAATCACACATTCACAAACATCAAAGGAATATGCTGTTACATGAAAATGACAACATCAGGTTAATGGTTGTTATCCGTTTTTTGTATACTGTATATATAATTCGCTTTTGTATATATAATCCACTAACTGGTTATTGAGATGGACTACTGAGTTGGGCTAGGATCAACTACCTCAATCATCTATCTCATTCAAGGTGTTTCAGTGCCAGCCAGCCATTCTATGTAAGATGCCTCAATTGCTCACTGTGACCACATGTACTAAATTCATTTCTCATCTGAGAGTTTTTTCCATTATATTAAACACTCAACAGTAGAGCTAGATTTTGGTAGCTTCACCCTACTTAACAAGGTCCTGTTCACTGGCACCACTGTCAATTTTTTCCTGATACTGAGTCTCAACACTGAAGTCATCCTACAATTTGAACAATTGTACTAGTAGTTGTGGTAGTTTACAAGCCTGAAAATTATATTGGTTTTTTATATGTTCTTGACCATGGGCAGCATCGTAGTCATTATCTTACTAGACATGCACAAAAATAAATAGACACCCTCAATCTAAATATGTTCCAAATGCTGACATTGTGTGTCTGACAATGTCAGAAGTCCCTGTCCATAATGTATTACTGAATAAAAATGGAACAAGTAGCCTATTATCTAGTTTCACGATGTTATGCATAAGTGGAAGTTATCATTTCTGTACAATTAATCAGCCAAATTCTACTTCCTGACTCTACTTACGTTGAAACGGGTTTGGAACATCGCTTAGCAATGGACTGATGTCTGTAGTACCCCTATAAAACATCATTACCATCTTTATCAGTCTCGGCACCTTATGAAGAGCAATGTCATACTTTTCTTTCAGCCCTAGGGAAACAGATAGAGAAGCAATTATAGTTATATTAGTTTGCTCTGCAAAGTTATTTTGACGCTGGTAAAAAACTTACTGGGACACTGAGCTTAGCCTATACAGTAGAATCCTATTATAACAACTTGGTCCATACCAACAAAATGTGTATGTAATAGCAGAAATTACCTATATACAGTACAAACAAAATAAATATGATTGGGAATTTTGAAAACTGTTGTTATGTAGGGAAATTTATTATAAAAGAATGCGTTATAGAGGAATTCCACTGTACGCCTTAAGATGGCTGATGGACTGGTGAGCTGAGCATTTATGGGAATGCTACCAGTGCCGTGATGCTGGTTCCTAATCAAGAAAGTATATGTTGTCTTGATCACACTCAGCAGGCCTAGTGGTTAACTGATTCGCTCTGAGTAACTGATCAATTGGAAAAACTTATTTCTTGAATTGACTTGAAACCAAATGTCTGTTGTTTTAAATAGTCTATAAGTTATACACCTGTCAACATGTAGGTCTAAGGTTTTTATATACAGGGTACCAAGTTAAATATGACAAAGTAGTAAAGTACAGGGGGAGGGTAATTTACTTTAGAAAAGAAACATCCTATTTTATTAGATTTTTTATGATTTTTGTTTTGTTTTGGAGGGCGGGAGCAAGTAGTGTGGGAGTGTTTAAAACACACCATACTCCCCTTCCCCACACATATATGCTTGAGTGTAACCTTATCAGTCATATCTGGCAATGTAACCTTTTTCATCATTTTCAGACTAAATCTTTTATTGGCACTGTTGATGATTGGAAGGTAAGAACTACATCTTATTTTGTAAAAGTTTGTAACAAAGATATTAACCTTTAGAAAACTGTCATAAACTATAGATTTGTATAACCGTGTAGGTCTTTTGCACAGGTTTAACCTGCTTAACAGAAAATTGAAAGAAATTCACATTGACTCACTACTAAAAACCATGAAATTAGTCAAAAAACAAGGAAGATAGTCCAGCAATACAGGTAGAACAATATGCTTGAGTCTGGAAGGGTTTGTTACACTTTGTACATTCTTACAGTGAGAAAAGTCACATTTCTCATTATTAGCACTCTTGTGCCCATATTTACTGAAGCTGACCTACTGTTTATACAATAATTTCTGTGACATAACTAAATCATCGTTTGAACTCCATGTTTCAGTATCTAAATATTTATCATAATCAATGTGTGACTTATCAAACAGATTCAGCCTTACCTATACCAGTTGCTCACTCTTTGATAATTCATGAAATTTCAGGGAAAAATATTTCTGTTTTAACTTTACAATTGTAAACATTGTGCATGGGTACTTACTCTGTGCATCAAAATTCAAAAGGAGAGATAACAAAGTTTAATAATATCTCAGGGAAATAACAGAAAATAATAACTTTTCAGTGTTATATGATTATAAGGCACCAGCAATTTCCAGTGGTATATGATTATACGGCATTAGCGTTTTGCCATTGGTATAAAATTATATGGCACCAGCGTTTTTCAGATGTATAGGATTACAGTACCAGCATTTTCCAATAGTATAGTTATACGACACCAGCATTTTTCAAGTGTATAGGATTATATGGCACCAGCATTTTCCAGTAGTATAGAATCTTTAGATTAATCATTTCTTTCAAGTGTCTAACAGTTAATCTCTGTTAATGAGGACATCTAAACAACACGCAACAATTGAAAGACCTGGCAACACAAAGACAGAAATGGAAAGCTATGGTTTCTGCCCTATGCGCCGCCTATGGCCCTGGAGGAATATAACATAACATAACAATGAGGACATCTGCCTTGATGAAAACTATAAGAGGAAGGGACATGTTGCTTGTTCACTATTTTCTTGTATTTGTGTCAGGGAGATGATCACATACAATTTTCTGGTAAATTAAACAGCAAAGCATATCCTACAGTAGTGGTTCTCAACCTGGACCATATGGCCCACCAAGAGGCTATAGAAATTTCCAGGGGGGTTCCACATACTCATTCGGGAGGGAGGGGCACAGAAAGGTAACCTATAGATTTTGGATGAAGTATATACCGGTAGTAACAAGTTTTTAAGAAAGTTTTTTTCTTTCTTTTTTTTTTTTGGACCCTAGGAACAGCAAAACAAACATTGTCTCATAAGGTGGTCATGGACCACAGATGACAGAACTACTGCCCTACAGGATAGCTTCTAGCAAACAGACCCAAGATGCGCTCACCAGTTTTTAGATGAAATTTACATTGGAGCCAATTCCCTGAAATAGACAGTTGACTTTACCAACAAATTTTGGATTTATTGCCTAATTGAGAAATGCAGAAGAAGAAATAAGAAATCTGAAGTCTGCCATATGCAGAGAACACACACTGCAACTCTGAATACATTTTTTTTATAATGATGCCTTTAAGTACTTTGCCAACAGTAATCAAAGTAAATACTTTTAATGAATGAAACAATAGAATGTGTTTGATCTTAGTCTCCTGGCATAACTGTGTGTACAGTAAAACAAATTGTGTACATGCAATCTTTGCACATAACAACATGCACATTGTGTAAATGGCAAAATATAAGTTGTGTACATCAATCAATCAATCAAGTGCCATGCTGAATGGCATAGGTGATCATGTTTCTCCACAACTCTCTATCTCTTGTGTTGTCAATAAGTTTCCTCTGTGAACTTCTACCGTGCCACAATACTAGTCCATCTAGCACCTTTTCTCTTTGTCATTCCCTATTACTTCTCCCCTTTATCTTTCCAGTGGTTATTAAAGTGTTAAAGCTGTGTTCTTCTCAGCACATGCCCTAGAAATCTTGACTGTATTTCCCTAATGTTTGAAATGATTGATCTTTTTACACCAGCATCAGTGAGAACCTCTGCATTAGTTTTCTTAGCTCTCCATGGTATTTTCCTCATTCTTCTCAGAAACCACATCTCTGTAGTATCTAATTCACTTTGATTTTTTTTTTTTACAGTTCATGTTTCACATCAATAAAAAGAATTGGTTCGATATAACATTTCAGCACTCGAATTCAGGTCTGCGTCAATAGTCTTTCATTACAAAAAATGGTTCTCATTTTTTGGAATGCTGATTTGGCTTGTGATGTTAGGCTCTTAATTTCACTTGAGCATCTACCTTCTGATGTTAACAGGGTGCAAAGATATTTCACTTTCTCAACGTGTTAATTATGTGTCATTAACTATTATGTTGCTCTTGGTGGTGTATGTCTGTTCAAGACAACCATTATTTCTGTTTTCTTCTTGTTTAACTCTTTGTCCCCGTAAGCCATAGTAAGGTTGTCCTCCTATGCCGGCGCACATTTTAGAATATTTTTAGTAATTTATGGTAGCATTTGTATTTTTACAATTTCTCCTTCACCATTCTATTCACATTATCAATTCTGACATCAAAACATTCAGAAATGGATAGGCAATTATATTATGTTTAGTGTGTGTGCTTATTTGCAATATTATATTAGGTATATAAAATTTAATTAATAAAAAACAAGAAAATATGATGAAATAACAATATAAATTTTTACATACCCAAGCTTGTATCCCAGAAAACTGAATCATAATCCATTTATTGTGAAATAAAACACACCTACATGAATCCATATATACATGTATTTATATATACAGAATTACTTATAAATGTCACATTGTCTTGAAGTCAACAAATGTATACAAAATACACATTTTTCACAAAATTTTCTAATCATTAGGCCTAAATTTTAGTGTCCAGGACTTATTATTTAATCCTTATATGCATAATATAAATCATTATGCCTTAGATAATGTTCTGAATATTCCCATTCGTATATGATACTCCTAAAATAATGTTTTTGAATATAGATAAGGGGGAAAGCAATATATATTGCATTGGAAACGCCCCTCCTGAGCTTCATCAAAACTCAAATATAAATCAGAACTTCCATCAAAGTCAGATCGTAATAATAATTATAATTCAATATTAGGCCTACAATCATCAACTAAGCTAATGTTGAAATTATTACCTAACATATTTTAGAACATTTCCAAAGCCTAGCTAGATTAAAAACATAGATGATATCTAGATTTCATTACTTCAAATGCAAGTAGCAATAAGTTACACAAAATTAAAATGTAAACACACTTGTTTATATGAAATTAGAGCTCAAATTTAACAAAATGTATCCGACTTTCGCCACGCTTCCCAAGATAGACCTATTTTTGATCGGAAGTACCGCAAATAGTGACTGTTCGTTTGATTTTACGGTCGTCGTAATGTTTATAATTCATAATAGTAAATTCATATAAAAATGTCGATTTAAGCGGCTTTTGGCATAGCGGTTCCTACAAATGTAGATATTAGCGGCTCGGTGGATATAAGGAGTTAAACTGAGGCCTTTGTTTTCACTTTCTTTCACTAATGATCTAACATGGTTTGTAGTTTTTGTTCGCTTCCTGCGATCAGTACTGTGTCATCAGCATAACTCAAATTATTTATATTGCATCCTCCCACTTTTATTCCTGGCATATCTTCTATATTGTGCATAATGTATTCTGTATACTGGGAGAAAAGATCTGGTGACATTACACAACCTTGCCTGATACATATTTTTTACTATTCTTAGTTCTTTCCCATCAACGTTAAGATTTTCTAGCAATTTTGTAATCTCTGAATGCTTCACCTCGTCAAATGCTTTGCTGTAGCCTAAGAAGCACAGATAAAAGTATTTTTGTACTTCTACGGCCATCCATTAATGTTCTTACTATATATAGGGCATTTCTTGTGCCTTTTCCTTTTATGAATCCGCATTGTTCTTCTACTGTCTCTAGTTTTATTTTTCCTCTTATACGCCTTATTATTATGCACAGTTGAATCTTGGTCATCTGACTCTTGTTCTGTGATCTTTGCAATCTACTGCACCAGGTTTCTTTGGTAGAGCTATGAAAATTGATTGTAGAAAATCAGATGGAATATAGGAACTGTTGTAGATGTCATTTAACATTCTGGTGATAACTTCAATGCCATAATCTCCCAGAGTTTCTAATTCTTCTTTTTTAATCTAATCCTGACCTAATGATTTGTTTTTCAAGTGTTGTATAGATTCCTTTACCTCTGCATTTAATATACTTGCTCCTTCATTGTTATAATTTAAGTTAGCATCATTCCTGTTACCTTCATACACATCTTTAATAAGGTATTCTTCCCATCTGTGTATGATTTCATTTTCTCCAATTAGTATGTGCCAATGCTTAGTTTTCAGGCACCCAGTCTTGTGAGCCTGCCCTCTGCTTGTTAATTTCTTTATTTGTAAATGTGTATCACTTGTATTTCTATGATGATATTTTTCTATTTCACAGCACTTTGCATTTAACCAATCCTCTTTAGCCTTGTTGCATTTATGTTTAATTTCTTTATTATCCTGTATTCTTAAATGTTATTCTTCATCTGTCTTCTTTGCTTCACCATATTCAAAATATCTTCTGTCATCCAGTCTTTCTTATTGAGATGTTTCTTAAATGGCAGGATCTCTTTAGATGTTTGCTGCAATGATTCTTTTAACATCGTCCACTGTTCTTCAATGGTTTCTATTTTTTTCTATTGCATTGTACTTATTTTGAATTGTTATGTTATACTGCTCTTGTAATTCTGTGTTCTTTGTCAGCATATTCACATTAGGGGTGTTATCTGCCCTTGTAGTTTTTAATTTCTTTAACCTAACATTAATCTTTCCCACAACTGGAACATGATCACTGTTGCAATCAGCGCTTGGACGTGTCTTAACGGACTTCAATGAATTTCAGAATCTTTTATATATTATGATATAATATATTTGATTGTGTGTCTTATTATCTAGGCTTTTCCATGTCCATAGTCGTCTTGAGTGATGGACAAAGAATGTATTTCCTAACACCATATTATTATTTCTGGCCCAGTCTACCAGGACCTCACCTCTTTCATTTCTAGTGCCTAATCCAAATCTGCCAGTAACATCCTCGTCTTGGCTGTCCCCTAACTTAGCATTCATATCTCCAGTGACAATATTTACTTCGTGTTGTTTGCATTGTTTCATAGCTGTGTTCAAATCCTTGTAGAATTGTTGTATGTCCTCTTCTGTACTCTCTGATGTTGGTGCATAAACTTGGATGATATTTATATCAATAGGCTGCCCCTTTAGTTTTACTAATAGAACTCTGTCTGATATATTCCAGAATCCTATAACAGATCTCGAACTCTGTTTATCCAATAATACTCCCACGCCATTTCTATGTTGATCTCCTCCTCAATATATTATTCAAAAATCTTGTGATATTATGGTACCTGCTAAAAGTCATCTCATCTCACATAGATCTAGTATGTTGATATTCATTCTGCTCATTTCATGCTTTATATTATCTACCCCGGTAATTTTCCTAAGTTTGTCAGTGTCCAAATGTTCCAGGTTACAATCTTGATTGACGTGCATTTGATGGACTTGCTTATGGGAACTGACATGCTATCCGAGTCATGACGAAACATGTTATCTAGGGAATAATACAGCAGTAGTTTCCCCCTGGCATTCTGCTGGTTTGTTTATGGTATTCTCCACTAGTCTTTGGCTACAAATAGCCAGACCTACAAGGCGGCAGTGGTTTGATTTTAGAGTGGCCTTCTCTTAGATAGATTTCCCTCCCAAAAGTAACAAACTCCATCTATCCACAATACACAATGAAAACCATCGCTGGTCACCATATTTCGAACCATTGTCACACTAACAATCTGGGTCATTTCACAGTCTATAAGCACAAATCACACATAAACAAAAGTTAACGCGCTATTGTAAGTAGAATATGATAATATCCCTTATGTCGGAGAAATATATCATAATGGCACAGGAAACACAGCTTTAGATGACATTTTCTTGCTTAGAAGAATTAGAAGAAATTTTCAGTTGTCCACCGCCATGTTGATCACGTGTTCCTTTTGAGTTGAGTACATAACCACACATAAATTGCTTACATAAAACTGCAATTAGGGTTTAAACTGCAAAAAAAAACTCCAGTTAGTGGTTGCATGTGTACCTTGCATCACATAAATATGAGTAGTAATATATGAGCATGCAATTTTCTATAAATAGAAACACATGAGATGTGTACAGAGTACATGAATTTGATACTCACTGCAGAAATGTTTATGTCTTGAGTAATCTGTTGTTTGACAAGTTCTGTTACAATATGATGACATTTTGCAACGGGAACATACAAGAACATGGCCTTTTTTCTTACAGTATGAACATATTCCCTGTCTAGATGAACCCTTACTTCCACCTCGATCGATCTGCTTATCTGACATTTGTGGATCATATTTGACAATTTCAGTCCCAGGATTTAAAGGTGTCCCAGAATCAGGAATTGCTGAAGTGTCAGGGTGAGGATCTTTCTTCACTTTTGTTTCCAAGAGGTCATGATCAACTTCATCTTCTGAATCACTGTAAAAGTCCTTGAACTTCAGTTTGATGTTTGTTGAAGATGAGACTTCTAATCCTGAGCTTACAGCTGTAGTTAAGGCTTTTACTCCTAAACTTGCAGCCGCTGATGCATCTCCAGCGTCAGAGCTCCCAGTTCCTACTTCCAAAAGTTTACCTGTTGGCAGGCCTCCAGTTTTTGTTATTTTGCTGTATGGTTTCCACCAACCTTCACCAAATACCTTTCCAGATTCCTCTTTTGGGCTCAATTTTGTAGCTCCATCAAAGCCTCCCCCAGCCACTAAGGACTCCACAGCCCTTTCATCTGGCATATTTCTATCATTGTATTTAATTTTACTAAAAATTCCATTTGTGGTATTTATTTTATTTTTCCCACCGCCATGCTTATTTTTATTCTTTTTTTTCTTTCCTGATTTAGATATGCAATGATCTGAACCCATGTCACTATTCTCCTCTTCTGCTTGACCACCTGAGGTCTTCAGCACTGTTTGTACATGTCCACCATCATTGTCAATCTTTGTTCTCTCCATCAAACTAATGATGTCGCAGTAGTACATGTGTGACTGATGATCATTTTCCAGACATTGCATGGAACAGTATCTGCAGAATAAATTACACAAATGCATTTGTAAGCTAGGGTAGATAAGGAAAATGTTACTTTATACAAAGAGCTCAATAATAAATTTTACAATCATGGATGGTGAACTTTTAGCATGCATGCAACTAGTCTACAGACAGTGTATTTTGTGCCGCTGTAGTCAACTTGAGTCGCTCATTGCTATGCACCTCTTTCAACAGGAAAATAAAGATTGTAAACTAACGTCATTCATCCGGGTAACAAAGGTATTGAAAGTAGATAAAATTTAACTTTTTTTTTTTAATTTGTATTTGCAAAGCAAAAGGTTGTGATAGAGTTTTAGTGAACACTGTCTACAATCCATCAAAATCTTTTGAAATATCATCTATATTTTGCTGATCCCAATGACGACGTACTTTTTGGTTTTACAGATGCAGATATTGCTTCTCAGCTCCAGATAGCTGGGGATTGAAACAGCTTTTGATTTTGTGTTTGTTTGTGTGTGTGAGTGCATCGTGTGGGGATGTGTGCGGTGGTACGTGCATACGTAAAGACAAGTACCGGGTATTGTGAATGTAGCAGTATGGTACCTCTTCATCTCTGGTTTCGCAACTTTTATGAAGTTGCAGGATCATTAGGACAAGCTGATAACGTTAGTGAGTTCTACATGTTTTGTTTGCTTTGCCAGAAGATATTATGAACATGTTAATTTGGTTATAAAATTACATCAGAAATAGAATAGCCTAGGCATTTAGCTGCATTTTATCCTGTTAAAATATCAATTTTATATCCAGAATTGAATATACCGAACAAGAATAGTTGAATTTTTTATGATATGTAAGCAGTTTTTTCATTGACATTTCATCATTTTCTCATGTAGACCTATCATACATCACACACATGCCATAATCATTCCTTTATTTCTATTTTAAAAATTATATCTTCAAAAACAAAAAAGTATTGTGTTTTCCAGATACCCTCCGTAAATAACCTAGATTCAAAAGCGAATGTAGTGGCGGAGGAAAATAACACAATTTTAATGCAGCACACTAAATGTTAATAGCCCGCCGAAGACGGATGTGTCGAGCCATTGGCACATATAAAATGGCAACACAACACATTTCCATTCTCAGGACTACATCCTGTTGGAAATCTAGTATGACCATAGTCCTGCTACAAGGGAGATCCAGCGGGAGTTTGAGAATTAATGCTGAAGAAGAAATGTTAATATAATAAAATATATCAAAGGGAGACAAACACTAAATATAGGGTTGATTGGGATGGCCAAAGATCAGCACTTTTTACACTTTAGTGTATTCTGACACCTAGACCTAACTATGGGGCAACAATCTGTCATCAGTGTATAGCTTATCTATCCATCTTAATTTGGGATGGCATTGAAAGCATACATCTTGCAGGTAGACAATAAAATGAGAGTTTATGAACTTATGTAAATGCAGATTATTGCTCCATAAAATGGGACAAAAATCCGTAGGCAATAAGGTGATACAAACCATTATAATATTGAGAGAGTTCGCCAATGCAACAGGTCTAGCAAGCCGGCAGTGTGTGTGTGCTAAGAATAGATATGTATAGTTTCGTAACTTTAATCTGAAAAAGTTAGCTAGTCGTTGGATCATCATCACTGCATTCCGGACAAGTCCATGGGTGCTCAGATCTCTCCTTGAGTGCATCTGCCATTACACGTTGACTGACGGTCCCAGTATACCGTTTATTGGTCATCATTCTTTCTTCTCAACAAAACCGATCCTTTCTATCGACACCACATTTCAAACCAAGCTCCTTATTCTAGTCATGCAACAAGAGTCATCATCACTTATACAGTAATTTGTTCATGCGTTTTGCTGTAGGACATTCAAAATGTCTGCCCTATCAATCGCTCCACCAACAGCCATAATTTCAGCATGTGCAGCCAACCTATCTACTCTCTCATTACCCCGGACTCCTGCATGTCCCGGCACAAAAATAAAAGTAATTTACGCACACAGGAATTCTTCACCGCATCCAGCCACTGTTCCCGAAAGTACCCCACCTGCACTTTCAGAATCATGCTCATCGTGTCACTGAGTATATAGGAATGTGTCGCAGTCTGCGAGCACACCCATTTCAAAGCTTTGGTAACTGCCAAAATCTCCATTGTCATGCTGCTTGTTGTATGCTGAGCGAACGCACCACATTCCTCTCTGATGGTTTTCCCCCACCTTTGAACTATGAAGGCCCAGGCACTCCTGATGTGTCTCTCTACCAACCCATCTGTATATATAATCATATCACCTTCCCTGGAATTCTCACCGATCAGGTGAGCACTTCTAACTCCACCACTGTCGGACTGCATTCTCTATTGAGTGTTATTATTACTTTGAAGGCTGTCAGACAATCTAAGGGCGCCCGACTCCATTCAACACCAGGTAGCACACCTCTAATCTGCACACATTCTGTATAATATCCTATGAGTGCCCCATCCACGACTTTCCTCTCTTAAGTTGACTGCCTTTCATTTTAAGAATTTACGGGTGTAGAGAGAGGGTGCTCTTTATCAGTGGTGATTTGTAGATAGTTCCGAGCATGCACATTTGTATTCTTTGCTCTGCACTTGGGCAATCAAGTAAGTATTGCATAGCCTGTGCCAACATATCTCTCGTATACCCCAAAATGATTCACACTGCCTCATTCTGGATTCTAAAACTTTGAAGAAACGTTCAAATAGAAAATAGTTTGTAAGTTCCGTTTTAAAGCTAATAATATCTTTGTAAAAGGTTGGATGATCATTATAATCATATATATATCGGTCTCTTTCAGCTTTAGATTGGCATCAGCAACTTCCCATGACAACGGCGTTTTCTTCATACATTTTGAATGCTGCCCTTTGCTCCAATATCATTTGGGTTTTTACCCCAAATTACATTGTTAGAAACTATCATAAATTCTAATGAAAAAACAAAGTAGCCTGACAAGATAATGTGCTTAAGAACTTCACAACACAACATATATTTCAGTTTAAACATTTAAAACATCACACTATTAATGATAACAGCAGGCAGAGTATGAGAAGTTGAAAAACAAAATATCAAACATAGTGAAAAAATATTTTTCCGCATTGTTGAAAATTGACTCATCCTTGACCTATTAAACTTCGTTTGATCAAAGATTGGAATGTTGGCATCTAAAGTAGTCACTTGTGGTATTGGGATAAACCCATAGGTTTGCTCTTTGCACTCTGTGGATTTGTGTCCCAACTAGCCAAAATGTTTTTTCATCACTTATCTGAAGAGTTCCTATTTGAAATTGTTGCTTCCATGTGTCCGCACTTCCTGATTTGTTTTCCTTGCTGTCTATGGTATTCTCAGAACTCTTATGTAGCACTTTAATTCAAATGATGTTATTCTTGTGGCCACTGTTTTATTTAGTGTCCATGCTTCACATCCATATGTCGCCACAGGAAATACACAAGTTCGTAGTAAACACTACTTGGTTCTTATGTTAGTACCCTGTCATAGTTTCTTTAGCTGTTTCAATTTTGACAGCGCCATTGCCGTTCTCTTAATCTCAACTGTGCAGTCACCCACATTGTTTATATCAGTTCCTAAATAATCAAAACGTGTCACTTCAAAATTGCAGTTCTCAATACTAATTTTAGGTCTTGATTTAGTTTTGTCAGTTGCCATTTTTTTTTGTCTTTTTCACATTTGAGAACAAATTTTACTGTTCGCTGAACTTTATTGCTGAACTGATAATTAACATCCAGGAAGGCTGGCTTCTGAAAACCATATTAAAGAAAAACTTGTTTTTATCTGTCACATTGAGACACAATGACATGGAGAGTGTTACTGGAGGGGATAAAAGGCAACGCCCAAGATGCAGTTGAACAAAAGACATTCAAGAATGCCTGCTCATGTCACTAAAAGAGGTGGGACAACTTCCTCAAGACCGTGGAGAATTCAAAAGATTCATAGGGAAGACTACGTTCTGGAAAGAATATGTCACCTGATAATGATATGTCAGCACTAGCTTTATGTGACACTTTATAATTCTCTGACTTCTATATGTCAGTACTATCTTAATGTAGCACTGAAGTATGGTACTCTCTGACTTCTATATGTCAGTACTATCTTAATGTAGCACTGAAATACTCTCTGAATTTTATGTCAGTACTATCTTAATGTAGCAATGAAGTAGCCTGACTTCCATATGTCAATACTATCATAATGTAGCACTGAAATACTCTCTGACTCCCATATGTATGCCAATACTATTTAGATGTAGCACTGAAGAACTTTCTGACTCCTATAGACAAGAACTTGACCTACACACTGTGGGTTACAATTTATAGGAAAGATCTGATGTATTTTATTGTAAACATCAGAAAGCAAGAACAGATATCAGTCTGGAGCATCCAAACTCACATCATCACTCAGTGGATTGTTAGAGCACTACATTGCATCAATTAGAGTAAAGCTCACCTATTAGTCCGGTAGGCAAAAATAAATCTCTCTGTGAGCAATCTGAACATGACAAATTTGATCCATTAGCAATCCTTCTTCAGCTTTCATTCTCAAACTCCCGCTGGATCTACCTTGTAGCAGGATCATTGTCCTACAGCAGGATGTAGTCCAGAGAATGGAAATGCGTCGTGTCGCTGTTCTATTTGCACCAATGGCCCGACACATCCATCTTTGGCAGGAATAGCAATTCAATAGTTATGTTTGATCTATAAACAATTTTGTCCATATTCTATTTATGAGTTATTTTGGACATTTTCAGCATCCACTATGTGGAAGTGCTTCAGGTTCTTGGGTCTAAATATGAAAATTACTGTTTTTACCATAGAATTTATACATGAGCAACATGTGTACACATCCCACTCTAAAGGTTGAAAATGTATCCTAATTCAAAATAAGGCGAATATAAACATTTTACTTTATATAAAAGAAGTCATTAATATAAGTGCACAAGTGATATACAAATACTTACTTAAACTGTAAACATCTTTTGCATGTGTCTGCCTCTTCTATTCGGTTCTTACATTTGATGCATCTATTTCGCTGATTTAACTCTGTAAACTTTCTTATCTCATCAGCCATTATGTCTGCACGAAATTAACAATGGGTTAATTTCTATTACAAATGAAAATGTATGTTAGTTTTACAGAAGCTCAACAACATATTAATTATTAATACCTTCTTTCTTAATTTCTGCCTTACATCAGAAAATCAGGAAGAGATCTCTAAATTAGGCCTTTTTATTTGACTCATTCATAATGATTACCTTGTGACTTAGGAATACAGTATTAAGTAATTTCCCTTATTCAGGCCTGAGGCGTAACTGGGAATACGGTATTAGGCTCATGTCTTTCATTTACCAGTGGATGATGTAACCAGCATCATGCTTTTTCTTTCCCAGAAGATTTAGTACTCAATTCCTTAGGCTAGGTCAACCTAGGAGCTCTTGGAATTTAACCTTGGATTCCTCCGATTAGGAATCCAGTGCGCTACCACTCTAATACGGTATTGGGATTGTCCTTTTTTATCACCAAGGGGGAACTGGTCTCCATTACATTAACTATCTTTATATCCAAAAATTGTTTTGGTACCAATTTCCTGAGACTGGGTTGATCTGAAAGACATTTGAGGTTTTAAAAAGCACTGCATCAACTGAAAGTTCAACCATGACAACTGAACTACTTCTTCTTCTTCTGCATTCGTTTTCAAACTCCTGCAGATTAGCAGGATGTAGTCCAGAGAACGGAATTCTCTGTTGTGTCATGGTTTACAGCATTGCTGCGATATCTGCGCCTTTCAGCCTGACACATCTGACTTCAGCATGGCTTTGGGTCACTGGCCCTTTATGGGATGGGACAGCCAACTCCATCCCATAACCTCCTTAGTCGCCTTTTATGACATGCGTGGAAGGTAAACAGTGTTGCTATTCTTTGCTCTCCTTTCGGGATCCGGCAACACACGGGCCTCACAATTGAACTAAGAAGCCAAATCATAACCATACTATTGTGACTAAAAAAATCAGCAGGTAAAATGTAAATCAACATTGTCTTATTTAACACTTTGTTACTTTGGTGCCAAGGGTGGCACACAGGGCAGAAGTCATGTTTCTCCATGCCTTGCGGTTTGCTGCAAACTGTTGTAGTTCATGGGTGGTGTTAATATCCATTGTCATTGCTTTGTTCTTCGTAGTGTTGTCCTGGGTTTTCTATGTTTTTGTTTTCCTATTGCAGACCATGTCAATGCTTAGTGGGTAAGACGATTCTCGTCTGATCAAGCACATGGCCTAAATACTGCAAACATCTTCTAATAATAGTTGACAGATATTCTTGTTTGTGTATGTTATTATTGTTTCATTTGTGACAAAGTGTTTCCATTCTATATTCATAATTTTTTATAGATATTTATTCTCCAAATTATTGAGTCATTTCTCTATGGTTTCCAGCTTTCACATCCGTAGGTTAGTACAGGGATCATGCAGAAGTAAAAAAGTTTGATCTTTATATGTGTCTTTAAGGGCTTTGTTATTTAGCACTCCTGATGATGTAATTAATGGTAGTGCCCAGTGCTTCTCAATAGGGACATTATGACATCCCAAGGGGCTACATCATTTTACTTGTGGTTGTGAAGAAATAAAAAAAGGCCAGTCGTGGGATCACTGAGTTCGTTGAAACATGTCTGCATATAAAACTCTTCATTTTTATTTGAACAATGTAAGAAAATAATCTATATAACTGTTCCTTAATGGTTGAATAAGCATAGAGCAGAAACCAGTGCTCTCCAATTTGAGTAATGTGATGCTGCTGCTATAGTTCTTCTATGGTGTTGAAACCCATAGTCATACTCTGATTTTTGTTCTGCAAAGAGTTTCTCTTGGTTTTTCTCTCTATCTTTTGCCATCTGGTACCCATTTTAATGCATGTGGTGGCAGTCTATTTTAATTTATTCTAAGTAAATCTCCAATATAAGTCCACCATTTTCTTTTTATTGATGTAGAAACATACAAGGTAGCTTCAGAAAGTTCCAGGAATTAGTAGATTATAGAAATAAGTAACAATAGATTTATCTACAATGCTGCACTATCTTCAAAGTATTTCCCTTCAGAAACTACACACTGTGGTCAATATGCATACAGCTGCTGGAAACATTTGTAGAACCCATTATTTGACACCTCAGCAGTCATGTCGCATTATTGATAACGTCATCTGCATCCTTGAATCTTTGTCCTTTCAGTGCTGATTTTATTTGATCAGGTGGTGCAAGGTTGGGAGAATATGGAGGCTGTTCCAAGGTAATTGCATGGTGTTTTGCGAGGTACTGTTTTACCAATAGGGATCGATGTGCAGCAAGGATTATTATGCAGCATAATCCAACTGTTCGTTCATTTTTCTGGTCACTTTCTTCTGATTGCTTTCTAATATGCTTATGAAGCAATGTTATTGTCTCTGAGTGTGACTTCTCAAGCAAAACACATAATTTGACATTTGCATGTTGTTAAATCAAGGATATTTTCCACTCCGACGATGCAACTAGCACAACACACAAACATCTGTATCCTCTCTTTGTGAGTACATCTGAAGATGACATCTGCTATGTCCTTTCATTAAGGTCATTACAACCTCTAAACATATCATCTCCATAACATCCTCTTTCACTCAAACACATGTTGACTATTCCAGGAACTTTTTGAAGCTACCTACTATTGCTGTTTGGTGTCTTGTCTAATTTCCTTGTTTGACTTGAATTCTTCGTAGTCAATATTTAAGTTTTCTGAGACATTTATTTTCAAATGAATTTATTTCTTCTCCACAAAAAATATACTCAAACATAATTATGTGTATAAATGACATGAATCAAAATGTTTTTTAATGTCATGGAGCTGGACACAGGAATAAATCAACAGAAAATGGGTCATGAGTTTACAAATATTGAGAACAATTGGTATAGTCTATAAATCAGGGAATTAGATACAGAAGATGTTAAAAAAATACCCCTTTTCAGTTCTGATTTGGAACCCATTTCTCCATGCTTATTTTAGGATTAATTAATCTAAATATTATATCAATAATTAATTGAAATATTCATTTTTTAGGGTTAGGGGTAGCTATGTTAAGTATTACATAACTAATCCTAACCCTAAATAAATTTATATAAATAAATTAAAAACATAAACTGATAAAATAGCCAAGGGAAATAATCCAATAGGGGACACAGGTTCAAAACCAGAACCCCCTCCCCTTTTCTTTTAAGCTCCTGATTTTCAATGTGGGAAATATGACCTACATGGGATCACATAGAAAAAAATTTGAAATTGTGAGCTACAGACCAACTGTCTAGACGAGCCACTGAAAGGTGCGATATTAAAGATTATTTAATGGAAAGTCTAGTAATAAGTAACAAGTCTTCAAGAAAGTCAACAAGCTTTATTTTTAGACTGCTGATCACATTTTTAGAATTTCCAAGAACTAATTAATATTCAAAATGGCAGCTATAATAATAATAATGAAAATAAATTATATAGGCCTATCTATTAAACAATGAAATACCACAGAAACTATAATATTCGTAAAGAAAAGACACATCTGTTGATCACATTGATGTTATTCTCAGATGCATGTAGAACTAATTAATATTCATAATGGCAGCTAATTGGCATAATTAAAACAAATGATGTTTTTAAAATTAACTGCTGTTTTCAGCTACGTCGAGCATTCATAAAAGCTACCCATATAAAAAAGAAAATGGTTAAATAAATTAATAAATGTGGCAAACCATTCACCAAATTTAAATAGTTTTAATGGATTTAAGTTACCTTGAAGCACTAAATTCCCTATTACTTCAATATGAGATAAAATTTCTGTCAGATTCAATGACCACCATGTGTAACAAAGATCTCCAGTTCCGAATAATACACCCTTAATATGGGCATAGATGCATTTATTCTCAAAATTTCTAAAATACTGAGCATGGGTTGGGGAACTCTGGTAATACAATATTTATAGTAAAAGCAATATTTACTATAGGTCCTACGTTTGTGAACCAGATATCCCAAGAACCTACAGAAATGCTATAATAGTATAGGAAATTAAGAGCTATCTGCTCATAGCTAAAGGGATTATTTCATCATCATCATCATAGAAGAATGTTGAGAATACGAGGAACAGATGTGATGATGTTCCTCCTTCGCAAGCGAAGACGAGCATGGCAGGAAAAAAAACAAAAAAAAACATTAAATGCGATGAAAAAATAATATAGGCCTATATATATAATAATTAAAATTGGTAATTAACTAATTTAGTTTGTAAATGATATAAAGTGTAAAGAACATATTTTTAATGAAGGTTACATTTTTAAAGAAAGAGAAACTGCAAACTTGTTTCAGAAGAAGATAGTCAACACTTTCTTGACACATTATGAGAAGATGAGCGCAGGTAAGTTGAAGAGCAAAAAAAAAGGCAGGGGAAGACCAAAGAGAAGATGTTGGACAGCTTGGCGTTGTAGTATGGGGGAACACCGGTATCAAATAATTACTGAAAATGCATGAAACAGAAGACTGGACATGATAACAAACGGCACACACAGCATGGAGTACACCATTCACGATCTTAGTACAAAATAACATACTCTATTTTTAGGTGAGGATAGAAAACCCCTTAAACTCCCTCATTTTATACAACCTTGATGAAACCTGCTACTTTAATTAAGTGTATTGATCTATGTTGATGTCGAGTGACCGATTTTCAATTCAGTCATAACTAATAATGTGGCTCGGCTAAGGGTCGACTAGACCACTGTAAAAAAATCCTGCTTGGCCGACAGGGTCAGTGATATTAGGGTCGCGTATCCATAATGATTAGGGCTGTGTATTCACCGTGGGCCCCGATTCACCACAATCTTCCCTAAAAGGAGAGGGTTTACCTAAAAAAAGGTGATTCGTACATTTTTGTCAAGTCTGCATTGTGATGAAAATTTGATGACCATTTCGCACAAAATTGCTATGGTAGGGGTTTTTTGGGCTTTTGGCTTGCCTTTTGGTTATATTCATAGTACTAAAAGTAGTAAAAGTCATGTTCCCATTTGCTAAAGAGGTGGTGTTTGAGCCCCTCCCCCCTTATCTACAGGCCAGATTATAAGTATGCTTGCAAGTTTATAGATATGTTATCCTTAAGGAGGTTGGGGAGGGGTGGTTACCTACACACAAAAAAGTCAATCATGCGTTTACTTGTTAGATGTTTTTGATGAAAAATTAGATAACCTTTTGAAAAGTAGGTATCTATAATCTATACACAAGCTAAGGATGGGTTTTGGCCAAATTCCTAGTAGGGCTACTAAAAGCCATGTCCCTGGGGGGGGGGATTCCTTCACCCCTTCCCTTAGCCTAATCCCTGGGGGGGATTCCTTCACCCCTTCCTTTAGCCTAATCCCTGGGGGGGATTCCTTCACCCCTTCCCTTAGCCTATCTACGAGCCAGTATGCATGTTTTAGATACCATCCCCCCCCCCCCAACCTTCTAGGCCAACTTATTGGCCTAGATGTCATAATCAGGTTAATGTTATCATTTGGGAACCACTGTGACGTTGTTTGTGTACATGTGATTTAAAGTTTGGTTGCCTAATGAGTACCCGGCTCTGTTGCAACATGGTATATGGCACATCTGTGACGACCTATGTATCGATTCAAATCCCGCCATCGAATTGTGCATCCGGACAGTTCAGAAAGCAATGACAAACTATTGAAAGTAGGCCTATTTATATTGCCTCCTACTTTAAAAAAAACACCACAAAAAAACGCTGGGTTGATGGCTGCGTCCTGAATAGGATAAGCTATTAAATTTGTTGTTCCCTGCAATTATATTATTTCTGCTACCATCGGCTCTTTTGCACGCCTCAGTAGAATGGTAAGAAGAAAGAAGAAGAAGTAGAATGGTAATAGAGCAAATCTGATAATTAAACTAAAAACGCTGATCACAATGATGACCCTGGCCACATCGTTCCTATCTCGTCACCGCGTTTCATAAAAATACCAAACTAACACTGAATACCCCGATTCACAACAACGAATAACAAATTAATGTTACTTTAAATTTGTTATTTCAAAATTGAAAATGAAAATATTCTAGGTGTCAATTCACAGATCACATAATTTCACCAGACTGCTTTCATTAACTACAGTTCATTATTCATAAACATAATGATTCATTATTCATAGGCCATACCGCAGAATCTAATGTTAACTAGGAAATATTAACTTACCTGAAATACAAGTTGGCCTCTAATATATGTGTTAAAATCAGATGTGCTCTCTCAATTGCCACGGACTATATGGGGCTGTACAAGTCTTGAGTTCAAAATCAAAACCTATTATTCAGTTTACTTCACCACTACAAAAAGAAAAATGAAAGCACTATTCCTGGAAATGGCAATAATTGTGATGCTGGCAATTTTTTTTTTATTAACTAAGCCAGTGTTTCCCAAAGTGGGGGGTCACGCACCACGGGTGGAGGGGGAGGGGGCAATTCAAACAAGTTGTAATTATGCTTCATTTAGAAAATAATTCACTTTTTAAATATTAAAAACAAATATGTATATGTTGCATAGGGTGTGGGGCATCAATATTTTATAATGACTTAGGTGGGGCATAGTTTAAAAAAAAAAGTTGGGAAACACTGAACTAAGCCGTGAGACATTTCGCACATCAAAGAGACATAGACAAAAAGCTCGCGTATTTGACGAACGCACAAATTACGTAATTCAAGTTACCAGCAGCATGTATTTAAGCATAGGTCCCCTACTTAGAGCACATCATACAAGAGACATTACATGATTACAACACGTCTATATTGATCGGAGGTCGCCCTATTTGCAACTTGCGTTTCACTGATGATAGTTATCTTATAGTTGAGTCAGAACAAGCATTGCAAGAGTTAACAGCAAAGTTGGAAAAAGTTACCAACAATTATGGAATGGAAATCAATACAGATAAGAGCATAATCTTGGTTGACAGCAGAGACACAGAAAACCAGACTAATATCATGATGAATGAACATAAGCTTGAGGTGGTGACTACATTCAAATGCCTCGGATCCAGTATATGCAGCGATGGAAAATGCAAAGCAGAACTAAAAATAAGACTGGAGATGGCTTTAGCGTCCTTGTCATGGCTAACGGTGATGTGGAAAAGCAACATCAGTGTTGGAGTGAAAGTGAAACTGTATAAGTCGCTTGTGCTTTCTGTTGTGCTGTATGGTTTGTGAGAGTTGGACACTCACTGCGGACATGGAGAGAAGATTACATGCTTTCGAGTAGGCCCTTCAACTGCTACAGACGAAATCTAAGAATTTCCTATAGGGAAAATAAGACCAATGTATACGTAAGAAATAAAGTAGAGATGTTTTCAGGAACCATTGCCTTCAATAGTAAAACGACGAAAACTAGCATAGTTTGGACATGTATGCAGGTATGATTCCTTGTCAAAAACAATACTGCAGGGAACTGTCGAAGGGAGAAGAAGCAGAGGAGGGCAAATAAAGGCATGGACAGACAACATCAAAGAATGTACAGGACAAGATATTTCCACACTCATTCGCGTCTCTGAGGATATACTTCGCTGGAGGACTTTGTGTGCTGAAGCATCCAATGTGGTACCCATACGACCCTGAAGGGTTACGGGTGTATTGATTGATTTAAGTTATGACTGCTGGTTATCATCAGCACACACCGGCAACTCCGTCGGAGCTGCGATCCACACCAAAGTAAATCCATCAGTGTAACTGCTAACATTCCCAGGTTGATGTTGATTTATCAGTCTCGTCGTATATATTATATATGTTGTGCTTCTCTATACGGACTATTCCGATCTTTAGACCAATCACATGCAGTCTTGAGAGCGACCATGGCTCTTAAAAATCTTCTGAGCGGACAAGGTTCCTTAACATATTAACTCGGTCAGATCGATCCAATGATTATCTATTGCACTTTAGCCATGCTTACCACTGTATCGACTCATTATCCTTATGACTCAGGACCGACTCATTATCCTTATGACTCAGGACACTCTGTGTCCTGGCACGAATATAAAGGTTATCATAGCTTCAACCTATTGACGACGGACGACTCCCGCTACAACTTTACGGTTCATGTTTCATTGAGTCACTAAGTATGTATGCGTGAGAATAGTCCTGTATCATCAGCCAAGATGATGCTTTCGTCACAGCCTTTATCTTCATGGTAAGACTGCTCGTAGTTTTAGTGAAGGTATCGCTAGATTCTTTGACATCTTTGACATACCTTGCAGAATAAGCCAACGAATATCGTTGATGATAAATGATTGACCCATCAGTATATATTATTACATCATTTTCTGCATTATTATCGTAAATGAGTGCCCTAACTTTGGCATCCACTGCCACCAATTTCCTTTTCCTGAAATTCTGTCAAGTAAGATGATTACAGAAAAGATACCATGTAATGTAAACGGAATGTGTATCCACTCCTCCCCAAAATCAATGCAAGTATGGTCATATACTCAATGCAGGATTTACCTATAAGCTAAACAAGCTATAGCTTAGGGGGTACTTTCTTGGTGGTCTCCAACATTTTTTTAGTTTCACTATCTATATACACTTCTTAAGTGTTAAAGGGCCCGTATCTCAAATAGCTTAGGGCTTTATCAAGTCTTAATCCGGCTCTGCATATACTTGTCTGATGGTAGCTTCTGTCTGTCCCAAAAACTATATACATTTTAGAGTCTGGAGCCTTCCACTTTATTGAGATCTGGATGTAATGAGAAGTGTATCGACACTGATTTTAAGATATGCCCAAGCTGGCCACATCTTTATCATGTGAGCTACGGTCGAGAAGTCAAGGAGAAATCTCATCGCCACGCAATGTGTATTCTTGAAACATCCCAAGATGATGCGCATGCCTTGTTCAGAATAGTGTTCAGTCTGTGTATCACTAACAGAAAGTATGGCACACGCGTATTTTAAACAAGTCCTAGAAATAGGTCTCTAACACGAGACTGAAAGTAGATATAAATAATGAAATTTCAAGAATTTGAAATTACCCCACTTTCAGGCAGGACGGAGATGAGGGAGCGTTGATGAGGGAGCATCTAAGGTATATGTAACCAACGAGCTACAGAAACCATCAACCGTCCACACGCATACATCTCGTCATAAGCTTGCAGAGACACAGCACCGTGTTTGCCCAAAGTGCGTCGACTTCGAGTAAGTAAACTAAACTGAAATAGAACGAGCTCCTATAGGTGCCTTAGTTGTAGATTATAAATTAGTCCGTTACTCCGTGGCACAGTGGCTAATAATTTGCCCTGACTTAAAGTTGCATGATCAAAATAATATTGTGATGTTTTGTTGGCAACTTAATTTTTCTAGTGTCCCTGGTGATTACAGCTTTAGCTAAAGAATTACATGCTACAAATTATATTCTTGGCAGGTGGAGTACTGCTCTGTCGAGAGAGACAGATGACATTTGAAATACTGTAGTGCAGTGAAGTCAATTCTATGTGCATCTTGATGTCATTTTTTAAATATTAAGACTGCTTTTCAGGCTGGTCTTAAATGCACACCTAGCCAACGGGACCTCAGAGTTTGTTTTTCTTGAAAGAACTACACACAACCACACTTAATTAGTTGCTGGTTATGAACTGTTGTCATTATGTCTTGAGATAGAATATTTGTTTTCTTGAATAACGTTATTGGCGAGTTGAACCTAGAGCTGTTGGTATGAAGGTCAAGTGTTGAAACTGAACGTGATTATGGTCCGCGCAGTATGATATGACCTTCTTATCATGTATATTATGATGCAAATATTAATGAATAGTGAAATTCTACGCATTAGGGCAAGAATGACTTCAATGAAGCAAGAGTCAACATCATCTCCTATGTTTCTTCTTCTTCTTCTTCTGCGTTCGTTCTGAAAGTCCTGCAGATTATCAGGATGTAGTCCGAAGAACGGAATGCGTTGAGCCATGGTTTACAGCATTGCTGCGATATCTGCGACTTTCGGCCTGACACATCCGACTTCAGCATGGCTTTGGGTCACTGACCATATATGGGATGGGACAGCTAACTCCACCCCATAACCTCCTTAGTCGCCTTTTACGACATGCGTGGAAGGTAAACAGTGTTGCTATTCCTTGCTCCCCTTTCGGGCCCCGGCAACACACAGGAGATCTCCTAGGTTTAAAGAGATATGCACTGTTTCCAACAATCCAACAGATAACAAAGATCTTAAAAGCACCTCCTAATGATGCACATGGAAACAGATTATTTCAAAGCTCGTGCAAAGCAATTTGGACAACGCTTTTTCGATCGTGTCCTGGCAGTTTGCACCAGGTAAACAATATCTCTGAATAGAACCTCGGCTCCCACAGCAAAAACACTGTCACTGCGCAGTTAAAGACAATGGCAGGTCTGAAATTCTGGGTTGTCATTTCAGAAAGGCTTGAATAGTGAGAACTTCTCTAGAGAAGTACGATTTGTCTGTTCAGCACAGCAGTACATTGTTGCAGGGCAGCGTTATATTCTAGAATAAGTAAGAATATCGAAAACAATGTTCACGTTCGAGAACAAGTTTTCAGCTTTCCTCCGGCAGAAATTTGTATGAAATGGTAAAGACATAATAATACTATATCGTTCCTGCACGAAAAGATGTGGGTAGAAGCTCAGACTTGCACGAGATGTTCACGATGGCGGTAAACGAAACCTCGGCTAGGACGTACCAACCCTAGTTCAACTTTACTGTTTGAGCAATTACCTGTACTGAAAGAGACTTGCAGTCCAGATAATGACCGGCACCCGAGGACACAGTGGATAACGGCGTCTAATAATATGAAACAAGTTCACCAACACCTGGTCACCTCGAGCGAGATAGAAGTAGTCGACCTGTCTTCGGAATCTTTCACCAGTAACACGTTTTGGCCTGCGCAGTCTATGGGCACAGTGGGTGATAAATTATCACGGCGTGGAGCAGAAACTCATGTGTTTGTCTTGTGGCAGATACGAAGGCTGTCACAGACTATGAAAACTCACATGAAATAAAAGCATGCCGAAAACGGATGTGCTGGATCGGAAGACACAAAATAGCGCAGATGCACTGTGAAACTAGCAGCACAGTGTGCTTCACGCTTCTCGGCGAAACTTTCATATTCATTATTAAAGAGGAAACGCAGAAGAAGAACATAATCTCCGCTGTGATGAACCTTACTGAAGACCCATACCTGAATTATTAGGAAGGAATCAAATCCCTTATCTGCATCATAAATAGTCTCTAATAATCATATTATTATGTGCCTTACATATATCCTTATAATCGACCATGCGTGAACCTCAAAACTATCAACATGTTCAGGTGATATTTATAGAAGAACCTTACTTAATTAACCTTTCCGAGACCTTGAAAGTCATATAATCACCCTACATCTATATTTTAGGCAAGTTTATACCTTTCTTCAATGAATCAATGCCAGTTATCTTAGCTTCTAGTGTCAGATTTCCTTAATACTTCCCTGGGTTTATCCTTTTTTCGTCTATCTGCTGCCTTCCATCTGAGGATTTACTTTGTGATTATTTGGTTACTTCTTCTCATCATATAGGCGACATATACCTATATTTGTTTATGACTATTGATGGAACTCAATTGCATGCAAATTTCTCTTATGCATAGTCTTGAATGAATTCACAGCCGAAGATGGATGAATCGGGTCATTGGCGCAAATAAAACGGCGGCACAAGACATTTTCATTCTCTGTACTACATGCTGCTGGAAATCTAGTAGGACCATGGCCCTGCTACAAGAGAGTTCCAGAAGTAGTTTGAGAATTCACACTGAAGAAGAAGCAGAATGAATTCCAATGTATACACGTTTTATTTTTCAAACATTTATTTGATAAAATTAACAAAACAAATTATAAAAACAGAAAAAAACTGTACACAACAGATAAAATTATTTATGAATTATAATTATTCAATACATTAATCACACATCAATAATTTAAAAATATATTACATTATTTTCATGAGCTTTGCATTATTGTGCTTTTACTCAAGGTTCTTCTTAGAAACAGAAAAAAATTGTATAAAAGGTTTGTTTTCTTGGGGGTTTTATTTACAAGCTACTGTTTGTTGTCTTCATCGTGAGCTATGAGCACTAGAGCCATAATATCATTTTCTGCAATAGGAAGGGTTTCTCCAGAGCATCATTTCATACTCAGCATGCTTCAAATCAAACAAATAAATAACATATTACACCAAACAGCACTGTTTTAGAAGAATAGATAGATGTGTAGTTAGGAAGATAGGTAGGTAACTATAACTCTCAATGATGTGCAATAGTTTGAGAAGGAGCCTTCATAAATCGCAGGGTACAAAGGTCATTGTACAAATGAAACTCTTATGGACTTCCATAAGAAGACAGCCTCAGTGCATAGGCATATCATCTTCTAGGGTCTTTTTGTTGCGTGATTGCTGGTCTTGTGGTCCATTAGTTAGGCCTTCAGATCTTTTGCAAGCGAGAAGGTCTATGTAGATTGATTTAGTGTACATTTACATTTTCATGAAAAGTTTTAACTGGATAAATGTTGACAAGAAGCATGTAACATTTCATATGACAAAAAACATTTTCAAACATGGCTGCAAAAGAAACCTGAAAGGTTGGCAATTATATTATATTCTCTATAAAAGACCTCCTACATGCTTAGATCATAAGGCAACATGGGTAGCTATTAAAACACACGTACATATAAATTTCAGGATATTAGGATATTCGAATCCATTTTATAACAGAAGATGGATGTGTCGTTTGATTGGCCCAAATAAACCGATGACACAAGGCATTTCCATTCTCTTGACTACATCCTGCTGTAATGCTAATAGGACAATTTCCTGATACAAGATACATCTAGCGGGAGTTTGAGAATGAAGGTTGAAGAAGAAGAACAATACTTTTTATTTTCAGTCCACAGCCCTAGAATTTGCTAGCGAGTGTTAAGTTTCTTACACGACGTTCTTCAACAAATTGTGTGTGACCATGTAATTTACAGGGAACATTGCAAGCATCTAGAGATTAGATACTGCCGCCGAAGACGGATGTGTCGGGCCATTAGCGCAAATAAAACTGCGACACAACGCATTTCCATTCTCTGGACTACATCCTGCTGGAAATCTAGTAGGACCATGGTCATGCTACAAGGAAAATCCAGCAGGAGTTTGAGAATGAACGCAGAAGAAGAAGAAGAAGTGGTTTAGAGATACATGTATAATTGAGGTAATTCCGGATAAATTAAAAGTGAATATCGCCATAGAACGGTAGGGCTGAAAGGCGCAGATATCACCGCAATGCTGTAAACCATGACACAACGCATTCCGTTCTCCGGACTACATGCTACTAATCTGCATGAGTTTGAAAACGAACGCAGAAGAAGATAGGACGGTAGGCAAAAATTGAAAACACATGATAAGTTTTGTGAATCGATGGAACTACACATAAAAACACGTTCAAATCTGCGGTTCAACCACAAGACTTTATCGAAAATACAACACTTCTAATGACGAGTAAATAACGGCACTGTCTTTGATCACATCATAATAATATATGAAAACACACATGCCAGAAGGAGATGAATAACAAATGGTAATACGAAAGCTGAAGGGGCAAAGCAAATCGTTTGGAAAATTGACAAAATAAAACATGATATCTTTAATAGGAATGAAGGATGTTACGACAAAATGGACATAGTGCCACCAAATTGGTGGATATACCGGTTTTCAAGCATGTACATATCAAGTCCAGTCATCAGAGAAGCATACTTTATTGGTAGTTACCGGAACATGCTGGGCCACCAGATGATAGTTATATCTATTATCGGAGGTAGATAGATACAATACAATTAATGTTTGCGTGTTTTGGTCCCCATTAATAAACCAGCAATCAAACTGTTGCATCTGTGTTTGTGTGCAATTGGGAGAGGGGGGGGGGGTCATCAGAGCTTTGTTTCATATCCAGACAAGTTAGACTCTCAGCACTATACAAACAATACTGTGAGAACAGGCATCTTTACTCAAATGGGGCATCAAATTAATAATTGAAATGAGTACGGTATTTTCATGTTAAACACACTGGAAATTAAGAAAAAAGACTAGTAAGCTGATGTTTGGCAAATAGTTTAATTGAAGAAATATCATTTGAATAATTCCTATCCAAAAAAAGAATGCCATTAAATATACATTATCTCAGCGACAGTACCTATGCTGCTGAGAACTTACTGTGTTGGATAAATATCAGAGAAAAAATGTCTATCTATGCTAAAGCAAATTGCAATGAAACGAGAGACATGGAAATCTATGACATCCGTCCTATGTGCCGTCTTTGGCCCTAGAGGAATAACTAACTAACTAACTGACTGACTAACTGACTGACTGACTGACTGACTAACTGACTGACTGACTGACTAACTAACTGACTGACTAACTAACAATCTAACTAACTAAATAACTAACTATTGAAAATTCTCTGGCGAAATATGAGTATATAACAAAAAAAAATGTATGTGAAATGACAAATAAAAAAATATTATAATTATAAAGAAGTACATTTTTTTTTACAGCAGCAACATATGGTCGTGAGTTTTGAGCAATAGCAACGCGACGGATAATAAAATATCAGAATTTGGAATGAAATATTATGGAATATCTTAAGAATACTATGGACAGAGAGATGAACCAAAAGACGTTCTCAAAGACATGAAGAGTAATAATGGAATCTGAGAAACATCTAAAAGACATAAGGTAACATATTTTGAACACATTAAAATAGACACAATCGAGTTATAAGATTAATCTTGAAAGGATAAGTTTCTGAGAGAAAAATGGGTCACCCAAAACGACGATGGGGGTAGGATATTGAAAGCTTCTTAAATATGACACAGAGAAACAGGACATGTTGCACAGAACTTACAGAGTGGCAGTAAGTACAGTTATGCATAAGAGCATCATCATAGTACTCTGGACACATAAATATCATATTTTCGTCTTATGTATGTCCTTCAGTACATGGTAACTGATTTCCAGTTCTGAGTTCATTAATAACTCTTGATGGCAATGTTCTTGAAATAGGTGTCACATTGAAAAAAACTATGATGATGGCCATAATATCTAAACTGAGTGTAACAAGACACTCCACATTGCTCGTTCTATAGTTATACTTCTACAATAATATCATATGAGTGTTCATAATTATATTTCTAGAATGTCAGAGTTAAATGCCATGCTAACTTTGGTTTCTTCTTGATTCCTGATTAGAAACTGGCCTCACGGCACGTGGGGCGTTCCCATAAGTGCTCCGCCCTCTGTTCCAGCAGCCATTCGACTCGATGGTGCTTCGAGTCTCATGTTGCCGAAACAGACGTCAACTTCAGGGCACAACTCTGGCCCTTGCGACCGGTTTCTTTGTTGTTCCGCCCACCCACGCCATGCCCGTAACTAGTTCAAGCACAACGATGGCCTGTCGGAACAACATGGTAACTGTTATCGAAGGTTACGACTACGGGATTGTATAGATGGCATGCCATGAAGCTTCTATAAGAAGATAACCTCAATATAAAGGCATGTAATCTACTAAGGTTTTATGTTGCATGGGTGGTTTTGTAATGACTTTGGTTGCCTCTCTTTAACCTTCCATCAAGTACAGCAAGGAAGGTAATTTTCATGAAAATGTCAGAATCCACATTGAAGAGACAACCAATTTCAGTATCCTCTTCTTGTGCACTTACAAACAGGGCAGATTTCTCTTAGTGATATGAGCAACGCATATATTTTATGCTATTTTTAAACCAATAGCTCAATATTTACGTCTTCCCAGGTACATTTCTTTAGATAGAAACAAGTGTCTGTTCATTGAATTCATACCATTGTTCACCTATTGTATCCCTCAAAAAAAAGTCAGGGTATCCTAATTTTCAATGTAAATATATGAGTTCCTTAATCATAAAATACATAATTTTTAAAAATTATCATTAATAACGATGAATATGGTGACATATATATAATATCATTGGAATAAAATCCATACATGTTCTTTCATCCAATCAGAAAGCACAACCATTTTGTATGAAAGAACTCTTGCAACCTTTTATCAGTCATGCTAACAATCAATCAATAAATTAACAAACTAGTTGGATGCAAATAGTTTTGCATAGCTGTCGTGCGATTCCCATGGCTAACAGATAGCCAAGACCTCCTACATACCTCCTTGATGTGAACTCTGGTCACTAGTAGTTTCAAAGTGTATGAAAATCCCCAGACCAATGCTTAAAGAATTGACCTTACACTGTTTAGACTATGTTGGAATGAGAAATGCTTGTACCCAGAGATATCAATATCCAATATCTGAAATTGCTATACTTTGATCTACTCAGCACCAAAATTCTGCAGCACAGCACTCAACAAGGGTTGTTGTGGATGCCCAGACTATCATGTTTCCCAATCCATAATAGTAAGATCAATGTCCTTGTCTCAGAAGAAAATGGAAGGCACATTTATAGAGTACAAAGTATATGGTATAGATCGCATCACTCTACAGAGCAGCGCATAGTGCAAGTGGCAGTACACTAATGACAACGAAATATGGAAACTATGACTAAAGCAATGTACATGCAGAGATATTGCTTTTATGCCACCTTCCAACAGCATTTGACGAAAATGAGTATGTGTGACAAAAACTCACACTGTCCAGAGAGCGAACCAATCATAATTCAACTCTACTGCCGATTGCTTTAAATTTCTTTCCTAAGATCCGGGCCTACATATTATCTGGGAGGTGGAACGAAAGATATCGAAATATTCTATACATGAGAGAATAAAATTATATTATTCGTGTTTTTATTGATGATTTTCCTGACGTTAAATACTAAACACCTATCACATTCCATTGGGAAACTGTGATCCAAGGACATATACACATGCGCATGAGTGCGTAGTGTGATCTTTATTGTCTTTGAAGACTTTTTGGTCTGAAGCAAGTTTGTATCAGATAGTACATGTCCTCTCCTGTCTAAATCTCCAATTCGGAATGAATGTGATCTATTGCAGAAGAATCAAAGGAATATTACATCGCTGGGCTGTCGATTCTTTATATGAGAGTTCGTTCTTCTACTAAGCACAATATTGTGTTCTCAAATATCTTAGCACCACTACGAGGCTTGTTTTCACGTGATACGATCTTCTGTTAGTTGTCAGAAGCGAAGACATTCATTACTGTTTTATTTTACTTCTTTGTATTGCAACTTTGGTCCAGTAATATACTGGCCTGTGATATCCAATGGCACAGTGGAAAATCAACTGTCATTGCTCAAAGTTGATACACTCTTCACAGATTAAGGTTGTCACGAGATATTTATGCACACCCGAATTAAAGATATGCCGAAAATTGATGTTAGGCCTATATAGTCAGGTTGACCAGACGTTCCAGTTTTTCTGGTGACATCAACTTTAGATGATTTGTCCCAATAATACGAAAACTTTAATGGGAAACAAACATGTCCTGGTTTTCTTAAATCAGTATTTCTCATAATAAGAGTAGTTTAATTGGTTGAATATGTGTCTATATTATACATGTGAAACTTGATCTGAAAAATCAACATCTTGATTATATAGAACGTGTTACAACAGAAATGACTTATCTACGTAAGAATTCTCGGAGTAACAATAAGAAACATAATCAGAAATGAAAACATCAGAAGACTAACAAACACAATGCCAATCCTCGATTAAACCAGAAGACAACAGATTAAGTGGTTCTCACATGCTTCCATACTACCATCATATAGTGCCCCTCAAAAAGCATTGCTATACAGACACGATGAATACAAAGCCAGAGGCAGGCCATGCAAAAGATGGATTACAGAGATAAAAGAATCAACGGAAACAAGCAAAAATGAAGCACACAAAAAGGCAGTCTCCAGAGGACTCTTCCACCTCTGACGCTGCAAGGCATAAAGGGGTATAACGTAAAAAGAAAAGAAAAAAGTTCGGTCTTTGTTACATTAATCCAAAATTTAAAAAAAAATAGTTATCAGAAATACATTGTTCTGAGAAATACAAGACAAAATATTAATTGATACAGTCTTTCGATGTATGTAAATACAATACAATGTTCTTATAGTTTGTAATTTATAAATAATTATTTGTTACTCAGCCCTTTTACATCGTGATTTCTGAGTAAAATAAATTAATAAATACAAATATATAACTGTCGTGATTTCTCGCCTGATATGTTCGCTGCTTCAGTAAATTCAGTTATAACTGGGTACCTGACACATGAGTTGGGGAAGATAAACACAGTAAGGAAGGGAGCTGGTCGCCCACCTAATAGTTTCTGCGGCTGAGTACATGAAGAATTATCTTTATCCCCGATGGCAGGTTTCTGCATATTGGGAAAGGGGGCAATATTGTATCATTAACGGTGTCCCGGTTGTTCATTTCACAAATCTAGTCACCCTGTATAAAGTCAACTTAAACCTCAGCATCTGGTATCCTTGTATATTGTAAACTTAAATGTTACCACAGCGTAGTATGTTCTCCAGCTTAGATCACATGTGAAATCATGCTGGTAAATTGCGAATTGATGCAGAAGAATTATAAAACTAGTGGTGCCCTCCAGCAGACAAGGTAAGTGGGGTATTCTAAAATGTGTAAATGTTTTTGTTTTCCACCTTGTGACCTGTGGTCATCACAAACTGTGCATCTCTTGTATTAATTTTCCATTTAATAATTGCTTAATATAGTCACATTCACAACTTTCTAATTGATGAGAGATCTGTGTTGTTCAACATGATAAGTCCTAGATACGTGCTGTCACCGTAGTAGGAGACATCCCCACTGCCAAACACTTCCACGTGAATTGTATCGGATTTCATCATTTGAAAGATACCAGCTGGAAAAGAAAGAAAATCAGAGGAATGAGCATACATTTACTATTTCATAATGTATTTTATGTTATTACTTGCAGCATGTTTTCCCTTTAGGGGGTGCAAGAGGGTACTTGTAGCTGTATAAAAAATGCTGCAGGCCCTTTCTGTAGCCATGGGTTATTTTTATTTTTTATTTGCCCTCTATCAGAAAAAAATCCAATCATCATTGAGAGTCGAACTATGAATCTCACAGATGTGAGACCAACGCTCTAACCTCTCGAACATTCTTTTTTATCACAAGGTCGATTTATCACGTTTAATCTGACTCAACATCTGTGTCTCCATCCATCCATTTGTACATCTACCAACCAATCAATTTATTCTCTTTTTTTTCTTTTGCTTGTTTGAAATTTATCTGGGTTACTATATCTGCAATTTTATTTCTCTTATAAACATTTATCTCTCTCTCTCTCTCCTAGCTCATACAATGTTATCTCTCTTATAATTTAACGTCTCTTACTTATATAGTCTAACTCTTACCTACACAGACTAACTCTTACCTACATAGACTAAATCTTACCTACACAGACTAACTCTTACCTACATAGACTAACTCTTACCTACACAGACTAACTCTTACCTACACAGACTAACTCTTACCTACACAGACTAACTCTTACCTACACAGACTAACTCTTACCTACACAGAAACTCTTACCTACACAGACTAACTCTTACCTACACAGACTAACTCTTACCTACATAGACTAACTCTTACCTACACAGACTAACTCTTACCTACACAGACTAACTCTTACCTACATAGACTAACTCTTATATGCGCAGATACTGCCATATATTACCTGCGTAGACTTACCTGCATAGCCTATCTTAAATGCGCTGCTAATACTCTTACCTGTGTAGCTTGTGTGATATTCATTGCGACAGTTATCACAACATGTGTGAGATGATTCAACCAAGTTTCCAGACATATGGTTGTTGCTTGGACTAGTCCTCATAATAAAATGCTGAAAAGTCTGTAGATAAAGGAAGACACAAGAAAAACTTTGATGAAGCAGACAAACATTTTAGAGTTTTTGAAAATGGTGGGAGAAATCAAATATGAAACACGGTATCTGCATTCTTTTCGTATCAAGAGACAACGGATTTAGCACCCTATTGGGAAATTGATCTGAAGCTGTATCTGTTTATTTTTGCGTGCCCAGTGCAGTTGTGGGCAACCTTTATGTGTCGGCATGCCAAATTTGTTAGATTTTCTTAATGGTTTATTCCAATTACATATTTTTTGTTAGCCATTTTACGTTGACTGGTATTACAAAAAGCCAACAAAGTAATATGTCACAAAGCGCCGGTAACTTTCTCTACACTGATATAATTGCATTGTTTGAAGTCTCTAGTTTCGGACATAAAAGATATTTTTTTAGCTAGTTTTAGAGTTGAAAAACTGAGGAAAGCCTGAAGAAGAATAGTAGAAGAATATATCTTAAGAGATCACAGTTGTCGCCATATGTTCCACAGGGAACCAAAAGAGAATATAATAGTAGAAATTGTATTGGACATTGTAATTTAACTATTGTTGAATTTGTATGCACCACTAATCAGTGGCGTACCTAGTGTACGTGCTGCCCAGTGCGATAAAGATTTTGTTACACCCCCCCCCCCCCCTGAAATTAATAAAACAAAAACCAAAAAAATACGAGTAAAATTTTACAAGTTTATTATTATCATCGATTTCATCCACTTTTAAAATTATAAATATACTTTTCTGAATGAAATTTTTTTAATATATATGAATGAAGGCAAGTAATTCTAATGGCCTTTAGTCATTTTCTTTAAATTCTAGTTCACTTTAAAATTCTTTAAATTCTTTAACATTAGCTAAGGATTTTTTTTATAATATCCAGAATGCACTTGTACACAACACTTTTTCACTACCTGATTTCTTCACTGGTTATTGTTAGGTTATAGGACTTTATGATGCGCTGAAACACGAGCCTGATTGTGCCTGCCAAAGTTTAACTTCATTTGAGTGTTTGATCTTTATCAATGATAGAGTCGCTGTCGTTGAATGATATCAGTATTACTTTTCGTTTTTCTTACAAGCTAAAATATAACTTTGAAGTAAATTGTGGGAGTGTCTTCTTTCGAGAGAAACTAATTCTACTTATTTATTAATTTTAATTTTAATTTTAATGTTTTATAATAATGTGCCAAAAATGTGTTATTACCTAATTGCCTAATAAATGGGCTTAACAAGAAAATGTTTTATTTTTTAACGGTGTGGGGCATCAACTTTGGCACGGCAAAGGCACCTAAGCCCCATTCAAAGTTTTCATTATTTCGAGGGAAATTTTGATGCCCCTCAAGCCTAGATGTCCGGTGCGGCCGCACACCCCCCCCCCCCCCCCCTCGGTCTGCCACTAATACATCAAACACAAGGCTGGCAATTAGCTTTCGAACCGCAAGCTAATTCGACTGAGTTGGGTTTGTGAGATGAGCTGACTATTCACTCTACCACTGAGCCGACGCTGTTGGTTACACAATTGAAGAAATCCTTTGCACTAGTGTCTGTAGCGTGTTCACACGCCCATTACCTTCACCTTCCAAAAAATGAAATACTAAACGATATATGGCTAAATAACAGAGAGGTAGGAGACAATGACATACTGAGATAAGAAGTGAAATAGTCAGCCCCTGTCACTGAAGAGAGGAATTGATCTCCAGAAATTGATAGCATCCCAAGACTGAGAACAGAGAGGAGTGGTGAAATTTGTGTGCTGATATTTCCAGTGGCATTCCTAAGACCCTGAGGGGTTATGGATTTGATGACAATGCGCATCCCATCACAACTGTTGATACATGGAATGAAATAAGGTGATTCTTCTTCTTCTTCTTCTGCGTTTGTTCTCAAACTCCTGCAGATTCGCAGGATGTAGTCCGGAGAACGGAATGTGGTGTATCATGGTTTACAGCATTGCTACGATATCGGCACCTTTCGGCCTGACACATCTGACTTAAGCATGGTTGTGGGTCACTGGCCATATATGGGATGGGATAGCCAGCTCCATCCCACAACCTCCTTAGTCGCCTCTTACGACATGCATGGAAGATAAACAGTGTTGCTATTTTTTTGCTCCCCTTTTGTGTCCCGGCAACCCACGGGCGTAATAAGGTGATAAATGTCATGACAGCTACATGTCGGAATATATGGTCAACAAAAATAGTGACTCGCATCTTGGACGCAGTCATTATTAATTATTATATAATAATTATTATATTAATTATTTCCTAAAGAAAGATGGCTTGAGGTCGTGGAAAATTTACTGAACAACTAGTCTCATTTTATATCCATGCAAAGTTATGCTGATGATTTGACTCAATAGACCAATAGATTAAAACCCAGGACGGAGGAAATCCTGACAGAAGAACAAGTCGGTTTGAAGAAAAACAGAAATACCATTGAAATAATGTTTAACCTGCTACTAATAAACGAAAAACACCTAGAACATCAATGTGATTTATTCCATAACTTTAGTGATTTCACCAAAAGATTTGATTGTGTGTAGCATTCATGTCTGTGGAACATTATGGGAGTTTAGTTTTGACAATAGCATCATCATTGTCGTTGTAGGGGCACTATATAAAGATACAGAAAGTGATGTTTTCATTCACAATGGAACTGGTGAATTTTTTAAGAAGTAATGTTGGTGTAAGACAGGGTTGCCAATTGTCGCCATATTATTTAACATATACGTAGAAGCAAGCATGTGAGACGTGTTGAAGGATTTCCACTAAACAATATCAACTGGTGGATGTTAAATTGTAATTTTCGCTTTGCTGATGACACAAAACTGATGGCGACAACAGAGGCGGAACTACAGGAGTTAACAACAAGGCTGGAACTAGTTAGCGAAACACTTCGCATAGAGATCAACGCAAATAAGAGTAAATATTTGTTACTAGTAGTAAATTTCAAGTTCCAACCAATATAAATCACAACGATCTAAAGCTTGAAGAAGTTTCGACATTTACCTACCTAGAGCCCAGATTAGCAATGATGGTGAATCAACAGTCGAAGTTAGAAAAAGACTGGTGATGGCTATGATTGTCATAGCAAGGTTAACCACAATTTGGAAAAGTAGGATCACTACCCGCGTTAAGATTAACTTATATAAATCAATGGTTTTGTAATTATTCATGTACGGCTGAGAGACCTGGACTCTAACTCAAGAGAGACGAATACAGGTCTTTGAAAACAAATAATACAGACCTATGTTGGGTATATGTTACCGAGAGCATAAGACCAATGTGTTTGTGCATGATATAATTAATGAATTATCGGGTAAACAGAAACCACTATTGTCGGTCTTGAAACTTCGTAATCTCCGGTGGTATGGACACTTATCAAGACATTCTTCTGTGTCAAAGGATGTTCTTCAGCGTACGCTCAAAGGTGGAAAAAGACGTGTGGGCCAGAAGAAGACTTGGTATGACAACATCAAGGACTGGATAGGATGAGAAATTTCCAAACTCATCAGGTCGACAGAGAATAGGAATGCATGGAGATCATTCTGAGTCAAATATCTCAATGTGACACACCAGTGACCATAATGGGTTATATTATTATTATTATTTCAATATTTATAATATTGTTTAAACTGGAAAAGAGATACAACAGGGATTGATAAGACAATGAAAGTAATGAAAGAATGAGCTAAAACTTAAAAAGATACAGGAACGATTGGTAAGACATTGAAATAAATGAAGGATGGACTAAAAAGAAATTGGTAGCATATCCTTTTCAGGACGTAGCTATCAACCCAGCATTTGTTAGCTGTGGTGATTTTCTAGGCAATAAATACGCTCAGTAGCTTGCCATTGCTTACTGAACGGTCTGGATGCACAATTGCCTGTGGCGAGGATCGAACTCGGTACATTGGCATGTAATGGCGTGTAATGGCATGCTTATGCAGAATCCTATAAATATCGCTAAGAGACAGATTGAGGCACCGCTCCAATCTTGGAATATATTCTTCTTCTTTTTCTTCAGCGTTCATTCTCAAACTCCTGCTGGATCTCTATTGCAGTAGGACAATGGCCCTATTAGATTTCCAGCAGGATATAGTCCAGAGAATGGATATGCGTTGTGTCTCCGTTTATTTGCGCCAATGGTCCGACACATCCGTCTTCGGCGGTTGGAATATATTAAGAGCCAACAGATCAAACGTTTTGCACACATCAGCAGACTACCACCAGACAGCATACCACAGCAGGTTATGCTACACAGATACAGTCAAGGCAGACCTAGAGGCCGATCACGAAAACGATGGACCACCAAAATAAAAGAGGTGACACATTCCACAATATACTCAGCACACGCGAGGACCATCTCCAGAGAACTCTTCTACCCCTGACGCTGAAAGGCAATAAAGGGTTTAGCGAATATATAGATAGAAATATAGATCTGTTTCTTTTGATAGTACGTTATTGGCACATCTGGTTGACCCTCAGCAGCTTCCTCAGCCAAACGATCTGCTTTCTAGTATCCAGGCATTCCACAATGTGATGGTATCCACTATATACATACTTTACGTTGATTTCTAAGTTCAGTTAGTATTGTTTTCTGGATTGGGGCGCTTGAAGTACTGAACTTGCATCTTTCAGGAATACTATTGGCTGTGTTTCAAGATTTGTGCTCAGCAATTTTCCAGTTTCTACCTTGATTGCCTGGATTTCTTCCTCGCAAAGGATGGGCTAAAAACAGAATGTTACATGAGTAATTTGTAAAATATTGGGGGGAAATGAAGGATGGGTTAAAAACATAGAAATATACAAAAGGAATTTATAAGACATTGAAAGAAATGGAATGATGAGTTAGAAACAGAAAGATACAGGAGAGATTTGTAAGCCATGAAAAAAAAATTGAAGGATGAGCTAAAAACCGAAAAATGTGGAAGAAGTTTAGTGGAACAAAATTGAACAACGGGAAGCTGAAAAGTAAAAGTAGAATAGAATTGTGCAAGTCGCATTGTCGTTCATATTACCTTGCTAGGTAGATCTTTGCATGGTTTCTCCGTCTTGAAATTGAAGCTGGAATATATTAAATACAAGCCAGTCATCTTTATTTCAAGAGTGTTGTTGCGAACAGTCACATCATTGGCGTGTTCTCTGTACGGATCAACTTCATCATTTAATCTAATTTTGTAGCTGGCTTTCTCAAAGTGAAGTTCGCCGTCTGAGGAAAAGATTTAATCGTCTATTGTCAGCATGATGGTGGTAATAGTAGTGATGTGGTGATAATGTTCATTTTGGTAATTATGATTATGGTTGTGGTGATGCTGTTGACTTGTGGTGGCTGTGGTAGTGATGAGGATAGAATCCCGAGAGAATACGAGCTTGTCAATCTTATCATTATGCCAGATGGTGACGTTTTACTTTCAACTCCAGATTGGTGTTTCTCTGGCACCTCTTCTAACGGAGAAGCTTACCAGAGCATCTGCATGTCCAAGATGACTGATTCAATGTGGCTGTTACCAGAGCGTCTGCATGTCCAAGATAACTGATTCAATGTGGCCGTAGGATGTAATGCAACACACTAGAAAGTATTATATTCTAATGTAATGTAGATTTTTTTCGTGAATTTATTGAAATCTCTTTAACAGACTACGTCAGCAGTCTAGGTACAGGTTTCAACAGATTTTTTCTCGGGAGTATATTAACAAATTTCAACAGATTTCATCTCAGCAGTCTGCGTACAAATCTTCAGCAATCTTCATCCCAGCAGTATAGACACAGATCTTCAGCAAACTTCATCCCAGCAGTATAGGCACAGATCTTCCGCAAACTTCATCCCAGCAGTATAGACACATCTTCAGCAAACTTCATCCCAGCAGTATAGGCACAGATCTTCAGCAAACTTCATCCCAGCAGTATAGGCGCAGATCTTCAGCAAACTTCAAACTGGCTTGTCATCCCTAAACTCTTTGCAATAATGTGTAATGTATTTTAATACGTCCGAATATTTTTATGTTTTTTTTTGCTGTGATTGCTTGTGTTTTGTTGCAGTGTAAATGTTAACTAGAGTGATCTCCCTTTTAGAACATATTGATGGTTAATTATTAACGCTCTGGCCATGTCACATACACTATTCTTTGTCAAATGTTCTACACTCACAAAAATGCGCCATGTTTTTTTTCCTGTACTGTATAGGCTACGGTATTTTCACAGTTGTGTGTTGTTATTATCATAGTGCGTGGATATATCAAGTGTGTTTTCAATAGATAAGATGAAGCTGTCAACTGGATGTATAGTGACCTTAGTGATCTATCGTCTGAATACTCTCACTACACATGTGGTTGCGTATGTGGGTCTCACCAAATGTACTAGACATACCAACCATGCAACAGAAAACCTTAGGGGATGACATGCCGTTATATTGAGGTTATCTTCTTAGAGAAGCTTTATGGCACGTCATCTATACAATTATGCTTTTATTTTGTTGCTGAAATGTGTTTAATGTTTACCTGAAAATAAATGTATGCACTTGATTGGGAGGGAGCCAGAGATGTACTATGCAGCACTGGGGAGGAGGAAACTGACAGCACTATTTTTTTCCTTTGGCTGAGACCCAGAACAGAGACACAGTGACTCAGGAAGTGACAATCTTTTTGACTTGAACATTTGGTTGCATGCCTCGAGCAATAGAGAAGTTCGGCATAACCAGTAGTCAATTGGTGGCGGGGAATGAGCACAGTGAACCATATCTTGGCTACAGTGGCTAGAAGCAGTGCATAGGTTGAAACCTACCTTCCTGGAGGTGTGATAGTTATTCTCTGGCTCTGTTCTAAGGCGGGCCGAAATCCACAGACTTCCCAGACATTTAATGGCATTAGGTCACAGGGCATGAGACCATGGACTGCTGGATCCGCAACCAACCAACCAACCAACACTCCCACTAGTGGCCGTTGTAAGAAGTGTTCAGTCACCACGCTGAACTGGCAGTCTGTTATAAGTCATAAAGTTGGTGATGTCATGTTGAGATTGTCTCCAAAAGGATGGCAGTCTTGTCAGTCAGTATTCATAAAACTTTATTTTTGGCGAATTTACGCGTTTGAGGTACAATAATTTATCGGTCCACCGGGCATGAATTTTAGCAGCACGGTATGGACCTTACAGATTGTGGTGAGACACGTAAAAATCTATGGTTATGCAGTGCATGGTACTTCATTTCCAGTCATCTCGATTCGTCTAGCCACTGGTTTCAAATAAGGTCCCACAATAGAGTAAGGTCGACGCTTTGTACAACTCTTCCTCGAGTAAATCAAAAGCCCCAGTGCAAGTCATTTCATATCCACGAAAATTCACTAAAAAGGAAAAGGTTTCCCCACTGACTTTAAGTGCATAAATGTGCGCACACAATTCGATATTGATTAACATTAATAGACCTGTTAGAAGAACGACCCTGATTGGGAGAGAGCTAGCAAGATACAATATTGGCATGGCAGCTCTAAGTGAACCGGGCCTGGTGTCGGTCAGCTCAGCGAAAGAGGTGCCGGATATATATTATTTTGAACCGGAAGAAGAATTGAGGAAAAACGGGAAGCAGGAATTGGCTTCTCTATTATAACAGCATTCGTTGGTAAATTAGCAGGCCTACTAAAGGCAATAAATGATAGCCTCATGACGGTAAAAGTACCCCTACTCTTTAGTAAGAAATATGCATCCATCATCAGTACGAATGCGCCAACGCTGATAAATCAGGAAATTAAAGATACATTATATGATTAACTGCATGCTGCTATCATTGCAGTTCCATAGGTCAACAAGCTCATTTTACTTAGAGATTTCAGTGCAAGGTTGGATACAGACAATATCTCCTGTAATGGTGTAAAAAGGAAATATGGGATGGGTAAATGCAGCAGAAATGAACTTCGTCTTCTACAAACATGTGGCGAACATGAACACCTCATTACTAACACCATTTTTCAACTTGATCCAATACATCCTTAGTCACCTCTTAAGACATACATGGCACGGCACAGTGTCACTATTTATTGCTTCCCTTTTGGTCTCAGACAACAAACGGACCCGGGCACCGTAAGTGCTATAGTAGTAATAATATTGGTAGTACAGGTAAACATCTGTGGTAATAAAGGTAGTATAGTACACATGCATCAAACTTGTTTCTTACCTTCTCTCTGTGAAGCTTTTCCACCAGGTCGCAAGTGTTTGTGAGCGCTTATTGGGCTTGGGCGATATTTCTGTCGTGTAGGTGAACTATCAACTAGAGAAAACACACAATAAACACATAAAACAATGAGCAATAGTTATTGTCAATCTGAAACATATGTTCAATCATTATGGTTCCAGAAATTCAATTAAATGTCACATAATGCAGTTTGCTGTACATCTCTGTTTTGAATAATATCAAGAGAACGATTTCAATCTTAGCGTCTCTTGTTAATGTTCTTTTCGGTGTTTCTTTTGGTCGACATATTTTCCATCTTGCTGTTTCCAATCTGAGGACGTGCCTTGTGTTATGTTATGTTATGTTCCTCCGGGGCCATAGGCGGCGCATAGGGCAGAAAATAGGGCATTTCTGTCTTTGTGTTGCCAGGTCTTTCAATTTTTGTGTGTTGTTTAGGTTCATTGATATGCCTTCTCTATTAATGGTTCTACGTAGAGTTTCTCTAGGTCTCCCTCTTCTTCTTATTCCGGGTGGCATCCAATATAGTGACTAATGGGGAATTCTTAGGCTGTTCATTCTGAGAACATGGCCGATGTAAGTCCAACGCCTTTATCGAATGAAGGAAGATATATAAGTGTGTTTGCTTTCCTCTCTTATACTAGGGTTAGATTTAAAGTCACTTCACTTAACATTCAGAATGGTACGTAGACATTTGTTTTCAAAGGATAGGGACGTGTCTTGTAAACCTACATACATCTATTTTTTTCTGACCGGATAAAACTTAGTTGCATGCTTATTTCTCTTAATTCTGTATTAGTCATTCCAAAAAAATATTAATTTAATCTACTATAACATCGATTGCTTTTTTCCCAAGCTTTCACGTATGCATGAGTAAGAATGGATGCTATGTTTAATTTGAATATCATACGCTTTGTGTTTTGGATTTTCTATTTTTTTCCCCACATTTTCAATATTTCTGAATAAAGTACTTATGCTAACCGTTTTTGATATTCTGTCTCTAAATCTACTTTCCTTTATAAGGCAAATAATATAAATAATATAAAGGGATTTCTTTATAATATATAACAGATTTCCATATTCAACAACACTTTTTGAAATCCTTAATTATTTTTATTCTTTACTGTTTATACTGTATACTCCAGGAACTTACATCAAAGTTGGAAGAAGTTAGTCGAAATACAATTTATGGCATGGAAATTATCATTGGTAAAAGTAAGATATTGGTGACTAATGAAACCAAGAAATATTCGACGAATATCCGGTTAAACGAATATCCAGAAACGATTCGTTTTCTACAATTATTTTGTAAGGAGAATTCGAGGGTGGAAGGAGGAGAGGGGTAGGAGAAAATCCTGGATTGATAACATCAGGGAATGGTCTGGTCATGATCTACTCCTCCGAATGTCTTAGGATAGAGTTGCTTTGAAAGATGTTTGTGTGCTGATGTATTCAGTGTGGCACCTCTACGACCCCGACTGGTTATGGGTCTTTTGTCTGTCTGTCTGTCTGTCTATTCCCTAAACCCGTTATTGTCTTTCATCGTCAGAGGTAGAAGAGTTCTCTGGAGATGGCCCTTATGGGTCTTATTATTATTATATACTATATAGAGCTAATTACTGTTATTACATAAATATTATGTCAGTCTAGATCAGGTTGTTATAATTGGATTCCACTGGATCTCGCCTCTCTTGGTTTATGCAGCTTTGTTCTCGTAGATACACGAAATGTTCTACTTCTGATATTAACTTCAATACAACTTCAACAAAATAATTGTGTGTCACGATGTTGTTGTACTGGTGCACTAATGATGATGATGCTGTTCCTCCTTCGCAAGCGAAGGTGAGCATGACATGAACAAACAATGAAAGAAAAACAAAACATTCGTAATTGTCTAATTTGGTTTGTGAGTTCGTAGATGCCAGATTAGTCCGATTCGTACCCGGAACGTTATGTCGCAGTGCGTGCAGAGGATTCGGGGTAGGAAAGTTTTCGGATTTGTCCTCCCGCTTCCGTCGCTTTTAAATTGCCAGCAGTGTTCTTTCTTTTTGCAAATTTGGTGATGCCAGCATTGATCTGGGTGTGTTAGGCTGAGAGATCAAGGGGTGTAGTCACCCTGGAGGTTGGATCGATGCCGAATTGTTTTAGGTAATCCTTGAAGCGCTTTTTCTCCCCTCCGCTTGATCGTTTACCATCGCACAACTCCCCATGGAGTAATTTCTTTGGAATACGTGTGTCTGGCATACGGACGATGTAACCAGTCCAGTGGAGTTGGGACCTAGTCAGCAGAGCATAGAAGCTTTGAATACTGGACTTTTGAAGGATGTCTGTGTCTTGTACTCTATCCTGTCAACGTACTCCCATGAGGTTTCTTAGGCACCGAAGGTGGAAAGAGTTAAGCTGTCGAGCGTGTCTCGCATAGACAGTCCAGGATGATGTAGCATAAAGCAGTGTTGGTAGAACCACTGAGTGGTGCACGTTCAACTTAGTTGTAAAATTGAGGACCACGCCTGATCCAGACATTGGCACGAATACTCTCGAATGCCGCACTAGCGCTACCAATATGCATGGCAACATCCTCGTCAATTGTCGCAGTTTGCGATAGGGTGCTGCCGATATCTATCTATTCGCTAAACCCTTTGTTGCCTTTCAGCGTCAGGGGTAGAAGAGTTTTCTGGAGATGGCCCTCTTGTGTCTAGTAGTCGTCTCCAGAATACTCTTCATTTTACTACGAGATATTGTGTTCTCACTGACGGTTTGCTAATCCTGTCTCAGTGTTGTATCAGGAAATCCACATGGCTACACCGCGATCTTTAACTAACACATACAGAAATAAACCACACATTCCATGCGAATAGTCCTGGAACACCGAAGTGAACTTCCATTTGTGGTCACAGAAATAACACATCTGTTGAATATACAAACTTATTGGCAGTATTGAGTTTTTGTCCCTTTACTGTGATTACTGGTTCTGTGTGGGGACACCTGGCGCTAGTGGATACATTACTAATGTCTTCGCTTTGCTGATGGTGAGACCAAACGCATCACAGGCCAAAACGGCCCATGTTGTCTTCCATGTCTTTTAGACTGGTAGCGTTTAGTGCACAATCATCGGCGAACAAGAGGTCGCGAACAATGTCCGTCTTAGTTTTGGCCTTGACCTTCAATCTACTTAGATTAAATAGTCTCCATCAACTCGATAACTAAAGTAAATTCCTGCAATGTTATTCCGGAAAGCATCGTTTAACACTGCAGAGAACACCATTCTGAAGACTGTCGGAGCTTAGTATTCAACACTGCTTGACACCGTTAGTTACTGGAAATGGATTAGAGTGTGCGCAGTCATCTTGCATACAGGCTGTCATACCATCATGGATCTGGTGAACCATGTTGGTGAATTGTTCGGGACATTCGAATTTGGCCACGTTCTTTCATAGTCCTTCGCTATTTACAGTGTTGAACGCCTTAGTTAGGTCGACAAATGTGATGTCGACAATGTTCTGTTCACATTTTTCCTGTAGTTATCTGGCAGTGAATATCATGTCAACCTGTGAACTGTACCTCTGTCCTATGGGAAGCCACATTGGCTCTCTGCGTGTCTACCTCAAGATTGGTTTGCAGTCTGTTTAACATGACCCTAGCCAGGATCTTCCCTGCTATAGAGAGCAGGGATATGCCTCAGTGGCTGTCACAAGCTAGTCGATTTACTTTTCTGTTGTATAGATGTATAATAAAGTATTGTGGTATCGCTTCCAGATTACACATTGTCTGCTGGAAGAGCTCTGTGAGTTTAGCAGTCATAACAGGAAAATGCACTAATAAATAGATTACATATACGCAGACAGCCGAGACACACACACACACACACACACACACATATATATATATATATATATATATATATATATATATATATATATATATATATATATATATATATATATATATAGACGGCAGACAGACAGATATATAGATAAATGAATGAATGTATTTGCTGACAAATATACAGTATTTATTTTGTGTTCGTTAGCTTTCATTCTCAAACTCCCGACGGATTTCTCTCTTGTAGCAACACATTGTTCTTACTAGATTTATAGCAGGATGTTGTCCAGAGAGATTGTCAAAACCCACGGCCTAATCATGGAAAACGCAACAAAGATGGCCAAAGACAGAAAAACTTTAACTCCCACGACGCCTTACAACATTTGTAGAAAAGACAATATCTATTAGATGTAGTCCAGAAAACGGTTATGCGGTGTTTCGCCGTTTTATTTCCACTAATACCCTACACGTCCGGTTTCAGTGATATATTTATTTTGCAGGAACCAATTATAATGTGTTCACTTACCAATCACGTTTTTCTGTTTACTTGTGATCTGTAAGTAAACACACACACAAACAATTGAAATAAACAAATCAATGCACATAAAAACAATGTTTTTGTAGTAAGATTCGTTTCACAACTTCAAATGTGTAATCCTATATCATACGTGTGTATCCACACTTGTCTTTACTACTCTTGTTGACTTGTTGTATTTTTAGAAAGGTTGCAACTGTAGTGAGACTGTAAACCAGTAATGGTTAGCACTTCTAGCATGAAAAGGACACTAACTTTTCTCTTATTAACCGGAGGCCGTCGTGGATGGATTACCAAAACCGTGACCTCCACTATTGTTAACGGTTGCAACGCTCGGATATACCCAAACTGGACTGACGTCTGCGGTTTAAATTAGTGTAGCTCACTATAAGAGGTACATTTACTTAACCAACCAACCAACTTCTAACATCATGTACAATCTGTCAACGATGCTCCCAAGAGCAGACCATGTGCAGACAGCAAACACATTCGCAAACTGTACACTGACAGCAGTTATGGTCCGTTCTTACTTGATGTTTGTTCTTTATATACTTGTTCACATTCAACATTTCACTATTTCTTGATGAGACCTCATCCATCCGTATCCACTTCCACTTTTATCCACCTTGCTACACCTTTGCTGATACTCAACTCTTTTGAATTCGATGGAACTTTTCGATTACATCAGTGGTGTTGTCATGGGTACTAATATAGGGACCTAATTGTGGTTTTCATTTGGAACAGATTTTGAAACCTATGATGAGCCTTTTCCATTTCTTTTTCATAGATACATTAATGGTGACATAGGCATTACTGACTGAGGATGGTTTGTCTGGTTTCATCAACACTTTCAACAATTTTAACCCCGTTATTCACTTCATATCTTAACTTCTGTCAAATGTATTTACATAATTGTCACAATTCATGAATGAATGTATTGTTATTTAGCACATCTGTATACTACAAACCGACTGATGTATATATATATATATATATATATATATATATATATATATATATATATATATATATATATATATATATATATATATATCTGTAATATATTTCTTCTCATCCACCTGCTTGTCGTTAACGCTTTGCCTCTATCCCGACGTCTTCGCTTTCGTCGCTTATGTAGTGATGATAACGACTGCCTTTGATAAATCATGTGATGATTCATTTCTTTCGTAGACGCACATATACCCTGACAGTGCCCATTCTATCACATTCTCTCGCCATGATACCTTGACGAATACTCATAGTACTTCCTGTTCTGATAAGAGTTAAACTTGTCCTAACTTTTCATCCCTATAACTATCCGCCGAATACGGATGTGTCGGGCCATTTGCGCAAATAAATTGGCGAAACAACGCATTTCCATTATCTGGACAATATCCTGCTTGAAATCTAGTAAGGCCATTGTCCTGCTGCAAGAGAGATCCAATGGGAGTTTGAGAATGAACGCTGAAGAAGATGAAACCCCTTAACTCTACTGTCCGTAGATTATTTTCAACCATTATTTCCTTCTGTCTGATCCTCAAACAAGTACAGTTTTCTTAGATTTTCCTCTTGTTGCCTACAGGCGTGATAAAAATCCTAACCACATCCACAGCGAAACCGTCGGTAGTATAGTAGACCTGTTCGCAAAATTAATTAGGCCTCCATTCTTTCCTTTTCTTGATTATTCTGGTGTTTTCCGTTGGTCACTATTTGTGTACTTGGAATCGCATTTCTTACCTTACACTTCATGCCGAAAATAGCCAAGGCGACTCCAAGTAGCAGAGACCGCTCGCAAGAACGCCAATAATAAAAAAACGTTACAAATGAAGGCTTAATTACTTATTTTAAAAGTCTTTCTTGGAGAAGGGCACAGTTACGTCACTGCTAATGTTTACCACAATATTTTGGCGCTGTTCATTGCGGACAGTGGCGTTGTAACACCTGTGTATCAGTGGCGTAGCGTGAGTTTTTTAGAGAGGGGCCGCCGAGAGACCTTTTTATTAGTAGGTAGGTAGCTCCCCCCACCCACACACACACACACATTTTTTTGGTCACCCCAGAAACACATTTTTACTTCCCAATATACGATAATTACTAGTTTTTAAAAAAAAAGAGAAATATACCTTATATAATCTTGTAATCTTTGAAAAATATGCACGCTGCCACTACAGGCATTAAAATGGGTACCAGATGGAAAAAACAGGAAGACCAAAAGAGACTCTTCGTAGAGCAACCATCAAAGATATGACTATGGCATGGGACTCAGAGAATACAATAATTACACACAGTAGCATCACATCGCCCGAACAGGTGAGCTCTGGTTTCTGCCCTCGCATCGTGTTCAGCGTTGGAGGAGCAGATAGACAGACTGACTGACTGACAGAATGACAAACTGACTGACAGACAGACACAGACTGGTTGACAAACAGACAGACGGACGGACCAGACAAACACACCAGACAGACTAAACAGACAGACCAGACAAACAGAATATTAGGTAGGTAGTTAGGCTGGTTAACCGGCAGACAGACAGACAGATAGACAGAAAGACAGACAGACAGGCAGACAGAAAGGCAGACAGACAAACAGACAGACAGACAGACAGACGGACGGACGGACGGACGGACAGACAGACAGACAGACAGACAGACAGACAGACAGACAGACAGACAGACAGACAGACAGACAGACAGATAGATAGATAGATAGATAGATAGATAGATAGATAGATAGATAGATAGATAGATAGATAGATAGATAGATAGATAGATAGATAGATAGATAGATAGATAGATAGATAGATAGATAGATAGATAGATAGATAGAATCTACATCAAAAGATAGATAACAATATTTGAGTCTGGTAAACTTTTCCCGTAATTTAACAGTTAAACACACCACAACTAAGTACACACATATACAAAGAAATAATAATTACGATTTATGCAATGTGTAGCAGATAGAAGTTTTCAGTTTACAATTCTCAGAAAACGCGTCATCATTTATTATTTCTAACAGTACGATTCGTCTCAAGGCAGTGTTCTATACGCCAGTGCGGTATATATTTATAGATCAGCGTGTTTTCCAACTTCTACATTACCAGGCAGTACATTATCGAGTACAAATGTTGCAGACGAATTCTACGAATTTCCTATATGGAACATAAGACCAATGTGTACGTAAGAAATAAAATAGAAATGTATGCTGGTGTACAAGAACCATTGCTTTCAATAGAAACGACGAAAACTAGCATGGTTTGGACATGTATGCAGACATGATTACTTTGTAAAAAACAATACTGCAGGGAACTGTCGAAGGGGGAAGAAGCAGAGGAGGGGAAATAAAGGCATGGGCAGACAACATCAAGGAATGGACAGGACAAGATATTTCTAAACTCTCCGCATCGCTGAGGATAGAATTCTCTGGAGGACTCTGTGTGCGGAAGCATCCAATGTGGTACCCCTACGACCCTGAAGGGTTACGGGTTTATTGATTGATTGATTACCGGGCACTACGGAACGGTTGTTTTTTTCCTATTGTCATAAAAATATTTTTCGACACCACAGATTCTTAGCGTCAAACTTTTATCGTAGTGTTTCCAAGTAGTTTTTTTTTATTGACGCCAAAGACTTCTGGTTTCAAACTGCAAGAGCAGATACTTAGTGTGTTCCTCAAAGGCGGATAGTTGTCAAATAACGAATAAACCAGCTATTATCTTTCTGTAATGGTTATAGCAAATAGATTATTAATTTGTGTGGCCTACTTACGTTATTTAAAGGGGAACGTTCGTTCACAATGGCTCTCATGCCAATCCAGTTTCAAGAAATCAAATTTCTCAAATTTAATGAAACTGGGTACACTCGATGGTAAAGTGGATATAATGCTGAACTCGGTCGCATGTGGACTTGTTTCAAAATCATATCGTCAACAATGTACTCGAGAGGCTACTCGGTGTATCAATTTTGTCAAAAAATTCAACAATAGTTGAAAAGTTGTGATAATACAAAATATGCATCAATTATGAGAGAAATCAAATGCTGGCCAACAATCAAAATTTGACATAACAATAGGTTCCATATAACAACCTGAGGTTGGCATCATATTATATTCAGGACGTCGCAATCAACTCAACATTTTTACTAGTGTTCTGATAGGAAATATTTGCGCTTAGTAGATATTCCTTGCTTTATGAAACGTTCTGAAATGCACAACTGTCTACGATGGGATATCAACCTGGTACATTGCCGTCACAGAAGCGTTCTGTACCATTCTGTCACTGAGCCGGACATTTGGGTCAATAGAGAGTGGAAATGTATATCTTGATTGCGAACTATGCTTTATATTTACTCCAGGCACTTTCCTCAGAAATCTCATTTGTTTGTGTATTACAGCAAATATCCATGACTTGCATCCAAATGTGAAGATTGTGACATCGGTAGAGCTATACATAGTAATCTAAATATTCTTACCAAGAACATTATTAAATTTTTTTAAAACTCCTTTCTTCATGGATTGAGCAGTTTTTCACCTATTACATTTCAGATAGCCAACTCTTCCTCGGCGCCCTCCCTCCTATCTATAAGAGCATCAAAGTACTTGGTTGGTTGGTTGCTGATCCAGCGGTCCATGGGCTCATGCCCTTTTACCCAATCAAAGTACTTAAAGTGATTGACTTTCTTGAGCATCGATTCTGCCAGCTTAGTCCTCTATTAATTTTCATAATTTATCATGAAATTATGGTTATGATATGTTTTCGATCATTGATTGAAATTACCATAAATCATACATTACTCCTTCTTCTGTGTACATTCTCAAACACATGTTGGTTACCAAGATGCAGTCCACAAAATGACACATGCTTCGTGTCATAGTTGCATGCTTAGTTTCGATGTTTATACTTTTCGGCTTAACATATTCGATTTCATCATTGCTTTTATGTACTTTTACACAAGGGATGGAACAGTCAGCTCCACCCAAATATCTCCTTAGTCGTCTCTTACGACATGCATGGCAGGTCAATATTTTTTTATATTGTTTCCCAATCTCAACACTCAGACGTCATAAAATACAATATCAAATATTCGTTTTTTAAAGAGATAAATAAATCCAGTTCTGACATCTCACAATTTAAAGATAAGACATCTGATATCACCCCTATCACGTCATTAATCACATAAAAATAGTAGGAGTAGAGAATACAATGTATTAAGTTTTACAGTTCATAAAACATACTTAGTCACACGTGAGGCGTTTACAAGACAGCTGAGTAGACGTTTCTTTCAAAAGGCCTTTCTCGAGAACTAATGTACAGTCTAGCCCGTTTGCAATATTCGTTTTATTGTTTTCTCTCCCTTTGTATTGAAGTTTTCTCTCGCTGAAGACCTTTTTGGTTCCAACGTCGATTTATAAAGTTCGAACTGTTTTATAAACTGATATACAAGAATTTTGTGCGCCGCTGTTTTGTATTTTATGAACTATAAAACTGACTACTCCGTATTCTATGTTGTTACCTATTGGTATTTAGTTTTACTGCAGTCCCGACAATCACAGAACAAATACGAGTTTAACAGCATTGACTACAAAAAATTAAATAGTAATGAATAGTGTTTTACTTACAATTTGCAGAAGGGCCGACATCTGACCACTATTTCTAGCGCAACAGACGTCTAATCCCTCAGAATTTCTTTCCGTTACTAGACCATCCCTCAAGAGACTGTGTTGGCTATCTTCTCCGAGAAGATGTTTACATGGAATACATATATCGTAGTCGCCATCCTTGAAACTGTTTTCTTTTTGAGAAGGCGCATAGTTAAATACAAAGCAGAAAGTTGCGAGGCCTGCTGAGATTACACTGGACGTTAGAGAGATCATAGCGATGATAATCAGGCATCGTCTTTGTAAAAATTGTTGGTTTCTAGGTACTTGCCTGTGACTTCGCGAAGACACCGTTTGTATTTGTGAATAGTGACATCTTGATGATGTAGTGGGAGAATTCCGTCGAAAAGATGGATTCACAATGTGATTAGGAGTTCCTTGGGGCCGGCTTCCGGCAAATCGTGACAGCGGAGGTGGGACAACCGAACCTGATCTTTCAGAGCACCTGGATATGTTGTCACTATACATAGAACACATGTTAGAGGCATTGCTAATAGAAGACTCGCTTATGCTGTTATTATGACTTCTGTGTATTTCTATGACGACACGTTTCAAGTGTGTGACCTCTGTGTCAACACTCGGAATGTTAATATGTTCCACCAGCATTTTCCAAATACACCTACATATATCATACATACACAAAAATCACTAGGGTTTTTTTTTTTTTTTCTTTTACTTCGTATCTGTTTTGTAAATGTTACCGATGATTCGTTTCTTGTATGTAAATGTTATTGGTGATTAGTTTCTATTTTATAATTGTAAATAATTAGTTTCAGTGTTGCAATTGTTACTGTTTCTGTTTTGTAATTGTTATTGATTTAGTTGTTTTATAATTGTTACCGATTTGCGTTGATCAGCTCCAAAAATCACTTAACTATTGATATTATGTCCAAATATCAATGCTGGCAAGGCGAGAAACTATGCAAATATTTAATCTACCAAAAGTTAGCAATACTGTATCAAAAGTCATAACTCAGCTAGGACTGTTTATAATTATATGATTTTCGTTAAACGAAGATCATGTAATCAGGTTAAAGAAATTCGTGGAAGAATCCTGGTATCTGTGCTATTATTCCTGAAACAAATAATATTCACATCATTATCGTAATGAAAGTATATTGATAATAACAATAAAAATCTAACAAATACTTTAGCACATTAACAATCAAGATTCGCACAGAGACATCAAAATTAACCTTTTATCTCCGTCAGGAAAGAAAACAATGTTCCGTCAACGATATCAATGGACATGGGATATCGGCGACTTTTTAATATGATACTGGAAAGAAACATGACATCTTGTAAAGAACAAAGATACTTACAGAGTGGAAGAGATGACAACATTCTGTTAGTAACACATCATATTGAAGATCTCCGTACGTACTCTCAACACACATAAACAGTTTTACAGCCCTCTAGAATGCAAACATTGTTACATACCATGCGTGTCGTAAGAGGCGACTAAGGAGACTTCTGTGTGGTATTGGCTGTCATATCCCATTCTGATCCAGACTAAAATTGGCCCAGAATTCTTTGCTGAAGTCGGAAGTGTCTTACAAAACGGCGCAGATATTATAGCTTAACACGACAAAACACATTCCGTTCTCCGGACTTTACCCTGCTAATATGTAAGAGTTTGAGAAAGAATTCAGAAGAACAAGAAAGTTCTATCAACTCGTCAAATACAGCATCACTCATTTTGGATGATGCTTTTGTCCCGCGCTTTTCATTGGCCATTTTGCGCATAATGTGTGCCGTCAGTCAATGAGAAGTCGAATAGGCCAAGATGATTGACGTTATGTGTACCTAGTTCAAGATGACTGACGTTAGTGTATCTAACGTCCGGTTTCAGTGGTATATTTATTTTGCAGGAACCGACAAGATAAATGACACAGCAGATGGTTTTTTTGTGGGATATACGTTCATATATCCAGTTGAAGATAACTGACGTTTTGTATATCTATTTCAATATTGACGTTATGTGTATCTAGTTGGCAGGACTTTCTTCTTCTGCGTTCATTCTTGAATTCCCGCAGCTTATCAGGATGCAGTCCATAGAAGGGAGTGCGCTGTGCTATGGTTTACAGCATAGTTGCGATATCTGGTGGGAATTTCTATGTCCTTCTATGGAATTGAACAGTCAACTACCTACTCATAACCTCTTTAGTCGTCTCTTACGGATCTTTATCTAAAGAAGGATTTGAGTATTTGCTTTAGGAGAGATCATTCAATGTCAATTAGTTATTGCGCCGAAGACTGATGGGTCCGGTCATTGGTGCAAATAAAATAGCGACACAGCGTATTTCCATTATCTGGACTACATTCTGCTGGAAATCTAGTAGGATCATGGTCCTGCTACAAGGGAGATCCAGCGGGAGTTTGAGAATGAACGCTGAAGAAGAAGAAATTAGTTATAAGGCTTACTTCTCGTGATATGAGTGTTTTTATTGTGTAATTTCTCTAGTTTCACTTCTCGTGACCTAAGTGTTTTTGTTTTTACTGTGTCGTATTTCTCTACACATATAAACTGTTTTAAAGTTCCTGGTTTGTTTGACAATATTTCTATATCTACATACTTGTTAGTCGATATATTGTTACGTAAGCTAAGCTAAGGGTCGTTATTAAGATAGGTCGTCGCTTGACTTCGGACACGGATATTTAGATACAAGGACATGCAATGAAACTTTCGACATCACGAAAAGGAATGCTGCAAACGCAAATATTATTGGTAGTCTCTTTATAGTGGTATGAGTTTTTTCTTATAAGTTTTTGAGTTAACCCTAACCCTAACCCTAACCCTAACCCTAACCCTAACAATTGAAATTACTTTAAGCATTGCCTGCATTTTGTCAGCTATTTGTCTGCAACATTCTAAACGTTTCTACCGTGTCTTTCAGCGTGCACATTGGGTTTTATCAATACACCATTACGTTTTCACACAGACTTCTATTGTTTGAAAAATCATTGGGGTCGGAAGGGGGGGGGGAGGGTGCTTGGCGAGTGAACATCTACAATATAGGACCTGTTAGCTATTTGCAGAAAAAGTCTTTTAAAATGGCTTATTTTTCCTTTGATTTTCATTGGCTGTCGAAATAAAGTATACACAAAGTGACCAATGAAAATCACGAGAAAGGTAAAAAAAAACGTTGTAGAAGATTTAATTTCCGTTAGCCAACAAGTTTTATATTGTTGATTGGGTACAGTACAAGTAGATGACACCACATGTTTAATTATTTCCCTTGTCTATGTTTGTAAATTTCATGTTCATCGTTTAATAACTGAAATATTTATTTCTTTATGGTTGGGATTAGGATCATTTAAGTAAAATACAATTATCATAACCATAACCCAAACCATAAAATAAATTAATATTTAAATTATTAAATGATCCACGTGAAATTTACAAACATTGACATGGGAAATAACTCGACTATGTGGTAGACTGAATGCCGCGTATTGTCTCTATTTTCCATATTTCATTTCCTGTGCTTGTCAAGGCTAAATCTGATATTATTCTTTAATAAAGGTAGTATTTAAACGTCTCAATCCTAACCTCCTCCCTTTTCCCCAAATCAATGTCTACGTGACTAAACCACAGTTTTGGTAAATTAAAGAACATATCTTCTTCTTCTTCTGCGTTCGTTATCAAACTCCTGCAGATTAGCAGGATGTAGTCCGGAGAACGGAATGCGTTGTGTCATGGTTTACAGCATTTCTGCGGTATCTGCGCCTTTCGGCCTGACACATCCGACTTCAGCATGGCTTTGGGTCACTGACCCTATATGGGATGGGACAGCCAACCCCATCCCATAACCTCCTTAGTCGCTTTTTACGACATGCGTGGAAGGTAAACAGTGTTGCTATTCTTTGCTCCCCTTTAGGGCCCCGGCAAAGAACATATGAATTGATAGAAAAGACCAACCTACTTTTGTTGCAATTTTTATACCTTGGAGTCTTTGTTTTTGGTACCTTTAATATTTTATGGTAGTTTGTCCTGATATAACTTAATTTGACTTTGTTGTCTGCTGGTTTAAAGGGGCACGGCTCTGCAAATGAGAAGCAAACTAATTAACTATCTACCTACCTATTTTTGTTGCTGAACTAAATATGTCAAGTTAAAGCCAACGTGAGGGGGGGGGGAGGAGCCGAGTGTTCAACCGTGACCTTTAACATTACTATATTCTAATGGCGAAAGTCACGGTTTAATCCCTTTCTTCTTGGAAAAAGTATGGCGTGACGTGTATTAATAAGAAACTAAATAAGAGGACGAAAACCCCGTTGCCCTTCAACCCTTTCCCAATTCGTTAAAAAAAAATTCAAATAAATGTAATTTGTTTGGGATTTTAAAAATAATAAAGAGACCCCCCCCCCCCCCCTTATCAAATTCGATTCTACTACGGCCATATTACCAAAGAAGTACTTTCGAGGGTCGCTGTAACACCTGACTTTGAAATTCTCTATTTTATGCAATGGTCATGCACTTTGTCCAAGATAAGTTCTCAGAGCAGTGTTTTAGACCATTCTAGAGAAAGACTTTAATAACCAAACGAAAAGAGCGTTAGAGCATTCTAATAAAATATAGTTTCAGTAAATATGTTTTGTAACCCAATTATTTAGGTAGTTAATTATTTATCAAATTAATTAGAAATTATCTAATTAATTTGTTTGTCAACGTATTAATTAGCTAATTAGCTAGCTTGTTAAATATTAGAACCTACTCTGATGCACTTTGATCAAGTACTTATGAATATAATCTCTAGCGGAAGCTAACAAACGTGTGTATGGTGGTAAAATGGACAGTACGTTGTGATGAGAAATCTGATTGAGAGTTTATGGCTAATACTTGAGTCTCTCATTCAGCTAATACTTACTCCCGTAGAATGCCGCGTAAGATAGAAAACTGCAGGATACGAAAGGAGTGGGGCACTCTTCTCAATAACTCTCTAAGTATAACATGGATGTACTCTTCAGGCTATGCGGGAATCAGCGGCAGCGAAAGAGCTGATACGTTGGTAGTTAAGCTATAGTGGATAACAAACTGATGAGAAGAAACTGATATGAGTTAATTAGGGCAATTATTAATACACTACAAAGAGATGGAGAGGATGCTGAAAAGGAAAATATACATGTTTAAAAATGATAGAAATTTGAGTTGCCAGGGAAGAGGTGAAGATGTGCATCCTGACAGGAAAGACCAGAAAACCAACAGCTAACTGGGACACTGAGACTATATACTTTTAGATGGTTGACGACGTTACAAGAAGATCATTTGTGGCAATGCTTCTTGTACAGTGATGCTGATTCCTGATAAGTATCAAGCAATTACTTGTGGTAAAGTCATCGGCAAAAGTAGTGGATATGTAGAACTAATGCTTCCAATATAACGATTAGAGTCCCATGCACAACTAGAAAAACTAACGAAGATGTACGAAAAGAGATTGAAGTCACAAGAAAATTACTTATCAACATAAACGATAATCCATATTTATTGACTATATCATGAGATGAGGAGATTTTAAATACAATGTAACAACATACAAAATTCAGGGGAAAAGAAACAGTGGTCGGCAACGAAAAAAGATACTTGGTAGCTTGACATTTTGGCATTGTAGAAAGACAGCAATATTGCTAATAATAAACAGTACTGCATATAGAATGCTGTAAAGATCAATGGTAGCCTACACCACCAATTGATGATGATGATTTGATGTATGAGGATGAGGGTTGACACTGTTACTGTAATCAGTGTATGCTAGACATGCACACACAAAAATAATTTCCATCTTACATACCTACGTAAATTACTAAACATCCATTGTGAGACAAAGTACTAGACTACGAAGTCTTAGAAAAATCAACCTCAATAAGCATCTACACACTACTTATGAAGCCACAAGCACGTTGGTCGGGTCATATTGTACGGATGGAGGACTCGCGTCTGTCAAAACAAGTATATTATGGAGCACTCAAGACAGGAATTCGAAAAGCTGGTGGACAGAAAAAGTGCTTCAAAGACGCTCAAGTCATCACTGAAACATCTTAAAATTGACGTGGGCGCTTGGGAGAGCCTCGCTCATGATACAACAACATGGCGTGACAGAATTAGAACGGGAGCACTAGCAGCGGAAGAGACCAGACATAATACTGCAAGACAGAAGCGGGAACGTAGAAAAGAAAAAACATCTCAACAGTCCCATAGACACCCTCCACAGTTGTCAATTCTGTAGAAGAACATTTCGTGCTCGCATTGGACTTTTTAATCATTTACAAACGCACTATTAACTTTATTATTTTTTATTACTTATTGTTATTATTATTATGGTTGAGTTTTTGGTCATCGTCGATTACGACGGACGAACATCATCATTAATCACCCAAATGCTTACTGAAACTCCATTTAAAAGTTAATTTGTTTTTAGTGATATTCATCCCACGCTTTGAGAGATTCAATGAAGTATGAGTAGATTTGGGTGGATATCATCTATAGATTCTCTCCGCCTCCTGGTTATCACATGGGCTACTCCCTCGACGTTCTGGTTTTCTCGATAATGAGAGAGAAGACAGACTTGCTTGCATGTATCTATATCGGTGAATTGAGGATGGGCAAGGAGAACATAAGGAAGTTATTTATTGATCTCCAGCTGGATGTGAATAATACAATAGATTTCTAATCAAGGATTCTACTTGAAAAATTTAGTATTAGAAGTAATAGAAATAGGAGTGGGGAACCTGTCGAGCAAATGAGTGTTTGAATAAGAGAGTCGTGGGAAGTATCAGCACGCATACCGTTCGACATATATTGAGGGCTCCTGAATACATATGGGTTTGCCTGGTGGGGACTAACGTCGTTTTCTAACAAACAACAAAAAAACAAGTCCTTTAGTGCTTTCTTGTCATTCTTTGGGTAATGCAGAGAGCTAGCTATAAATAATGCAATATATCTATACGAGTGTATCGCGGTCAGCTTCTGAAGAAGTATCATACAACATAACCTTTCAGATACAAAACTAAGATTTATGATACAACATTAAGATTTATGATACAACATTAAGATTTATGATGCAACATTCAGATGTATCCTACAATATCAAAATTTACGATATAACATCTAGGTTAATAATGCACACCTCGGTACAATTGCTAAATTTTTTTATTGATATGCTAAAGTTTATGTCGGCATAGAGAAATATTATACATTTATAATGTTCACCTCTAATATTTTACTTTGTTCAGCTTTCATTTATGGTATTTTATTTTGTTCCCCTCTAATATTTTACTTTGTTCAGCTTTCATTTATGGTATTTTATTTTGTTCCCCTCTAAAAGAGATTATTCACTAGAAAATTTCGGCAAATAATCTACGTTTAAAGGTTAAGTTCGACTGTAATCTTGTTTTACGAATCAAATTGTCTGAATTTGAATAAAACCACACGTGTTCTGCCGAGATCCGAAATGGGAACAAATAATAGAGATACTGTTACCTTCCAAACATATTATAGAAGTAATAGCATTACTGTTACTTTCCAAAAAAATAGTAATAGCATTACTGTTACTTTCCAAAAAAATAGTAATAGCATTACTGTTACTTTCAAACATATAGCAATAGCGCTACCGTTACCTTCCAAACATATAGTAATAGCGCTACTGTTACTTTCCAAACATATAGTAATAGAGATACTATTACCTTCCAAATATATCATAGGAGGCTTCTTCTTCTTCTTCTTTCGTTCACTTGAAACATGTCTATATCTGTAATTCTGTCTCCTTAATAAAACTCACTGTCTTTTGTAGTTCATACAGTGTCCCATAGAGTTTTGATTCCAGTGTTGTTTCCTCTGGCCAATATGTCTGCCTTAGCGTTTCATGCTCAGAACACTCTTGAAGTATATGTTTGGCACTCTGTGCTGCCTGTCCACATGTACACATGGCCGTGTTGCCAATCTTGAACTTTGTATACATGTGACTGCGGAGTCGGTTGTGTCCTGTTCTGAGACGTAGAATTATAACTTGTTCTGGTCTGTTCATAATATGATAGTCATCTTGTGTTGGTGTTTGTGGCTTTCTTATTGACTTGATCATCTATTTTTTCTGATGGTAGGTGATTGGTATATCTGGTTGGTCTTCGGCAGCACCTTCCTTAGCCAGTTGGTCTGCTTTTTCATTTCCTGGTATTCCACAGTGAGAGGGTGTCCACTGCATTGTTACCATATACTGGTAAGACAATTCGCTAAGTAGTTTTTTCAAGTCTGTTAGTTTTTCAGACTGGAGAGCTTGAAGCACTGACCTTGCATCTGTCAGGAATACCACAGGCTGTAGGTCAGAGTTGGAGTTCAGCAGTTTTTTAGCTGCCACACTAATTGCCTGGATTTCTGCATCATAATTATTGCAGAATTTTCCTGTCGGTGTTCTGATTGTATCTCTAGGCTTGTGTGGATATTCTATATATACACCTGCACCTCCATTCCTCACGGCATTCTGTGCTGACCCATCTGTGTATACTCTGACCCATATATCTTGTGGATATTCCTCATCCAGGAAACTGAGGGTGACTGTCCTTCGCTGCACACTGTTCTGTTCGTCCACGCTTAGTATTCCTTTCACATGGGTCTGAATGTATATTGGCATTCCATGTCTTTCACTCCACGGGGTTTGTTCTGGTACAGGCCTTAAGGGGCTGTCAACTTTGGGTAGGTCTGTAAGTTGTCTGCGGGGTCGTTTAGCTTGATGGATAAAACTGCTTCTTTTCACTCGTCCCATTGCTAGATTTTGGAATCTTTCCTTCATTGGATGACTTGGCATACACTGAAACTTTTCTGCCTGAATTAGTACTTTTGTGTCTCTGCGTTCGCCAAGTGTTTGCATTCTTCCCATTTTCTGCATCTCTGCTATGGGTGTTGATTTCATTGCTCCCAACATTATTCTAAGTGGCTGGTTTTGCACTTTATCTAGATCTTGTAATGTGGTGTTTGATGCAGGACACCACGCAGCTGAACCATATTCCATGTGTGGTCTTATGCCTTGCTGGTAAACTTTACTGAGTATATTCCCACTGGCTCCCCATGTGGTTCCACTTAGTTTTCATCATAGGAGGCGACTGAGGAGACTTTGTTGGTAGAGTTGGCTGTCCCATCCCATGGACGACTAAAGTGTCTAGAAGTCAAGCTGACGTCGGATGTGATAAGCAAAATTATCGCAATCAAGCTGTAAACCATGCCATTAAACATTATTTTCTCCTGACTAAATCCTGCTAACTAGCTGGAGTTTGGGAACGAACGCAGAAAAATATGAAAATATAAGAACAAAGAGTGTTTTAACGTTAATTAATATGTGCTTCGATCACAGAAGATCATATGCTGGAATATTTACAGACCCCCTTCCACTCCCTCTAAATGTTGACGTAATTTATGGACAGCCCCTTCTTAGTTTCTTAGTTGTCTCTTACGAATGCGTATAGTTATTATTCTTTTATTATTAATGTTAATATTCTTTACTTCATTTTCTTGATATGGTGAGTCAATGATGTTTAAAAAATTCTAGATTGTAGATGAAATACCCCAGTTAGTAATGTATGTGTACAGGAGTATGTTGCTTCCAGGACATGACAACGTCTAACACACATTTTTGGTGATTAATCTGTGTTGTAAATGTAGTCATAATAGGAACACAGTAAGTGACTCTCTTATCATCTGAAATGATTGCGTTGTTAGTGCTATCAGAAGTTAATTGTTTTGTCTTGAGCTTGCATCTTGAATGGGTGATTCATACACTAAGACGTTCTCAGAATTCATACATTGAGACGTTCTCAGAAAGATAGCCAGGGCCGGATTTAGACTTGATAAGGTCCTAAGCTTTCCTGACGTGTGGCATTGGGACAAATAATGCTGCAATATATTTAAGTATATTTGACAATTGCTCAGGAAAGTGGGGGCCCTAAGCTATAGCTTGTGTAGCTTATACATAAATCATGCACGGAAGATAGCTGAAATAAAGTTTTCTCTTTCATCTGTGTTCACTTTACATGATCTAACAACTATTTAGTTCACTTTCACTGATCTAACAATTATTTAGTTCACCTTCCATGATCTAATAATTATTTAGTTCACTTTCCATGATCTAACAATTATTTAGTTCACTTTCCATGATCTAACAATTATTTAGTTCACTTTCCATGATCTAACAATTATTTAGTTCACTTTCCATGATCTAACAATTATTTAGTTCACTTTCCATGATCTAACAATTATTTAGTTCACCTTCCATGATCTAATAATTATTTAGTTCACTTTCCATGATCTAACAATTATTTAGTTCACTTTCCATGATCTAACAATTATTTAGTTCACTTTACATGATCTAACAATATTTTACTACACTTATCATCTTTTTAGCCGCAAAATAGAACACTTTCAAAACAGAATGCATTCAACACTAAAAGAAACTTAGGAAGACAGTGTCAGCTGACCACTTTTCATGGCCAGAATAGGAGGAAACAGAATAGGGGTAAACAGAATAGGGTAAACAGAATAGGGGGAAACAGAATAGGAGGAAACAGAATAGGGGTAAACAGAATAGGAGGAAACAGAATAGGAGGAAACAGAATAGGGGGAAACAGAATAGGGGGAAACAGAATAGGAGGAAACAGAATAGGAGGACACAGAATAGGGGGAAACAGAATAGGGGGAAACAGAACAGAAGGAAACAGAATAGGGGGAAACAGAATATGGGTAAACAGAACAGAAGGAAACAGAATAGGATGAGAAGCAATTACTTTTATCGAAGCAAACCCTTTTTTTTATTACAAGACTAAGATAAATGTATTTAGGTCTTCCGAATAGCATATATGGCACGTTCTCGGTTACACATACCTACTCCGGACTAAAATATTCGTTCGTCCATCACAAGTAAGGATGACAATTTTTACATCCACTTTTCAAAATTCTGTCAGAATTATGCATAAGATTTCGTAGATGGCTAATGAGTCATATTCAAGCTGTAAATGTCCTTGGACAGTTCGGACTTGGAATGACCCCTGTATGCGGATTTTAGTCTATCCGTGACTTTCTAGCTACACTACGTTGTTGGACTGCAGCATTTCTCCTCTATTTACAAGATGATGCGCTCTTTTTGACTGTAGAGCGCCATGTAGATCTATTTTAAACAAGTTCTTTCCGTCAGGTCAGGCCAATCTTCGTGTCAGGCGGAGGCGTGTTAGAAGTGATAGAAATAGGAACGGGGAACCTGTCGAGCAAATTAGTGTTTCAACAAGAGAGCTGTGGGAACTCTATCAGCACGCATACAAATTAGTGTTTCAACAAGAGAGCTGTGGGAACTATCAGCGCGCATACAAATTAGTGTTTCAACAAGAGAGCTGTGGGAACTATCAGCACGCATACAAATTAGTGTTTCAACAAGAGAGCTGTGGGAACTCTATCAGCACGCATACAAATTAGTGTTTCAACAAGAGAGCTGTGGGAACTCTATCAGCACGCATACAAATTAGTGTTTCAACAAGAGAGCTGTGGGAACTATCAGCACGCATACAAATTAGTGTTTCAACAAGAGAGCTGTGGGAACTATCAGCACGCATACAAATTAGTGTTTCAACAAGAGAGCTGTGGGAACTATCAGCACGCATACAAATTAGTGTTTCAACAAGAGAGCTGTGGGAACTATCAGCACGCATACAAATTAGTGTTTCAACAAGAGAGCTGTGGGAACTATCAGCACGCATACAAATTAGTGTTTCAACAAGAGAGCTGTGGGAACTCTATCAGCAGGCATACAAATTAGTGTTTCAACAAGAGAGCTGTGGGAACTATCAGCACGCATACAAATTAGTGTTTCAACAAGAGAGCTGTGGAAACTATCAGCACGCATACAAATTAGTGTTTCAACAAGAGAGCTGTGGGAACTATCAGCACGCATACAAATTAGTGTTTCAACAAGAGAGCTGTGGGAACTCTATCAGCACGCATACAAATTAGTGTTTCAACAAGAGAGCTGTGGGAATTATCAGCACGCATACACATTTTACGGATACAAATTTTGAAACTATTAAACATGGAGCATCCCTGAATTTTTAACAGTTGTTGACAAAAGTAGGATTGGTTAAAAATTTGCACAGAACTTTTGACGTAATTTGTGGACAACCCTAGGATGTCTATAAATAATCTTAATGGGCAGGCAGTTGATAATATATTGATTAAACATGGCCCACTAACACTGATTCATGATACAATTTACCGTCTACCTGTTATCTATATCCGACCATTAGACACATAGACCTCCTCTCCAAAAACCTTAATTGATCTGCATGCAAGAGAAGGATCTTAAGAGCATCCTGGTTTACAAATTACAGTCGTCACAACATTAATTTTTTGAACATCATCAGCGCATCTGTGTGCGCATGAACGGAGACTTACATTTTAGGATATGTATGGTTTCGTAAGTAAACTAGTACTGCAGTATGTTTCTAAGTAAAGTAATGATGTAGTATGTCCTTAAGTAAAGTAGTCGTGTGGTATGTTTCTAAGTAAAGTAATGGTGTGATATGTCCCTAAGTAAAGTTGTAACGTGGTATGTCATATCAACCCAGCATTGTGTGGGCTTTGGTGATTATGCTGATAGTATTTACGTTCAGTAGGTTGTCATTGTTTTCTAAACGGTCTTGATGTGCAACTGCCTGCAGTGGAATATGAACATTTTACCTTTTCCTCATAGATGCACTCTGTAACTCTCCATCACAGAGCCGAGGGGTGAGGGGGGGGGGGTCATTAGCGCCAGGTTTATTATCGAGATAGGCTTTATGTCAGAATTTCTGCAGTGGTATTTAGGGAACATCTTAAAAGTGATGAAAAATGCGTTACCCGCATAGAGAATAACCATTGAGGAACAGATTGAGCTGGGAAGAACCGGGAAGGAACTGACATTACTGTTACAATATTGGAAGAGGAAGAATACTTGTTAGACATTATGTTCGTTTGAGACACATAATGATGATGATAGTTACGACGACTACGACGATGCTAAGAATTAACGAAGAAGCAATATAGTTAAGAGACGAACCACGATTAATAAGAAGAAAAATGAATGAACGGAAGCACACACGCAAGCCATGCTGATTACGACGACGTTGATTATGATGATGATGATTACTAGGAGGGTGATGATTATGATTACGATGACTAGGACGATGATGATTACGATGATGACAACTACGAGGATGTTACTGATGATGATGACTACGAGAATGATGATTATGATGATTACGACGATTAAGGCAATGATGTTTATGGTGATGATTACGGATACTACGATAATGATGTTGATGATGACAAGAATGAACGAGGAAGCAGTGAAGTTAGGAGAAGAATCAGAATGAATAAGAAACATGAATGAGAGAAAGCACGTTAACAAACGAGATTACAATAAAGGCATGATTATTCCAATAATCTGAGAACCTTCAATGATCAGGACTGTTAGTATAAAAACGCAGCATACCAGGATACCGAAAATCCTGCGTTGGCAGCCATTATCTTTTTGGTAGATAATGAGTTAACAATGTTTCCATAACAAGGTCAAGGCTATATTGCGTGACATACACTGAATGTAGACCACGAAGTTTTAGCACAGCTTATAACTAATGTATTTCTATATTTAAGGTCTGATAGAGCTGACTTGGATTGTCTTTTATACTTCTAGGAATTAATCTTTGGGGATTTCCATAAATGACGTCAACAATTTTTGAGAATTTGTGACACCTTTCTCCGTTGTCAGCAACTTTCAATAATTCAGAGACCCCTACTTGCCGTAATTGTGTTAACAAAATTACCCCCCCCCCCCCCAATAATTATTTTAGCAGATAATACTGCAAAATATGTATTTTAATTTTAGAGAAAAGAAATATATTTCAAACAATCTAATTGGTGTATATAAAAACACTATTGTTGACGTTAACCTTTTGTCAACCAGTTCTCCTTGTCTAAAATTGTTAACATTTTTCGACGTCCTCCTCCCCGATTGCTGACATAATTTGTGGACAACCCCTTTCCTAGTCCAGGTTAAGTGTAAAGAATCACACTGGACAAGATCCTGTTTCCCCATTCAGTGCAGCGCTCCAGTAACAGATTTAGCTCACACAGCAAGAATCGATACTGACCCCGCCGTGGTGAAGCCTGCCTAGCAAACAAATTTAGCTCACACAGCAATAATCGGCATGACTCCGCTGCACTGAAGCATGTGAAAACATATCTCTGGACTACTACAAGGGAATCCGACTTTCTATCTGCAGCATACCTCGAGACTCCATGAGTCACGTCAAAGTCCCCCTTGGCGGTAAAGACTAGTCAGCTATTGGTTTGCTTCCAACAGCAACATTGAATCAGTCACCTGGAACTTACAAAATTTCAACAAAAAAAACAGCATTGAAAACAAAATGGAAAGTAAAACCCACTTCCTGGCACAGGGAAAAAGAGTGACAAACTTGTACTACATGACAATTCTCAATCAATCGATATATCTATATAGTATCTTCTATAACTGACAGGCCTTAAGGATACTGAAATTTTCTTATTCTTCTTTTGCGTTCATTCTCAAACTCCTTCAGATTAGCAGGATGCAGTTCGGAGAACGGTATGCGTTGTATCATGGTTTTCAGCATGATTGTGATATTTGCGAATTTCGGCCTGACACATCCTACTTCAGCATGGTTTTTGGGTCATTATGATCCTCTATGGAATGTAACAGTAAATCCCACCCCACAATCTCCTACATTACCTTGTACGACATGCATGTAGGTAACTGTTGCTATTCGCTGGTCCCCTACCGAGCCCCGGCAACACACGGTGAAGATCTTATATAACGCAAATCAAGTGCAGGATGTCGTGGGTGGTACATACTGCAAAGAACAATAGGCGAGGATACGACAGTCCGGAACTACCAAACGTACACAAAGCTATAATTATACTAGGAAGAACATAAACAGATTAAGGCAATAGGAAATTAGATCTGAAGTATATTTACTGGTGGCTGATAACGCTGGTAATGATAATGGTATTGTGTTTACAGAAGGAGCTGTTGGTCGTGACGAAACATAAGCTGGGATTTTATGGCTAATCTTCGTGGTACTTCTTTTGAATAACGTTCGACCGGTGCAACTAACTCTAGTATGGTGATGAATTCTAGTATGAATTCTAGTATGGTGATGAATTCTAGTATGAATTCTAGTATGGTGATGAATTCTAGTATGGTGATGAATTCTAGTACGAGGATGAATTATAGTACGAGGATGAATTCTAGTATGGTGATGAATTCTAGTATGGTGATGAATTCTAGTATGGTGATGAATTCTAGTATGAGGATGAATTTTAGTATGTGGATGAATTCTAGTATGGTAATTAATTCTAGTATGAGGATGAATTTTAGTATGTGGATGAATTCTAGTATGGTAATGAATTCTAGTATGGTGATGAATTCTAGTATGGTGATGAATTCTAGTATGGTGATGAATTCTAGTACGGTGATGAATTCTAGTATGGTGGTGAATTCTAGTACGAGGATGAATTCTAGTAAGAGGATGAATTCTAGTACGAGGATGAATTCTAGTACGAGGATGAATTCTAGTACGAGGATGAATTCTAGTACGAGGATGAATTCTAGTACGAGGATGAATTCTAATATGAGGATGAATTCTAGTATGAGGATGAATTCTAGTACGAGGATGAATTCTAGTACGAGGATGAATTCTAGTATGAGGATGAATTCTAGTATGAGGATGAATTCTAGTATGAGGATGGAGGTTGAAATAGATATAAAAGTCTTCCAATGGACTATTGTCTTTATGTACAAAGTTATCATGCTTCATTCTCATGCCACGCTTCCACAGACATTTTTGCAGTTTGTTTTATTTGATCTCCAGGAAGTATTAGCAATTGTGCTCTTCCATCCTTTATAAAATTTGGGAGGATGTCTCCAAAGCTTTCTTTCATGTACAGAAGAATCCAACTCTGACCCGCGTGCAATCGAGACAATCTATAATATAAAACTTGTTGGCTAGTTGGGAAACAGCCTACTTAAAAGACTCATTTAACTTTTCCTGCGATTTTCATTGGTCACGCTGTATACACATTGTATCAACAGCTAATGAAAATAACAGGATAAGTGAAATAATTCATTTTAGAAAGTTGGTTTACAATTATCCAGAGGATCTTATATCGCCGATGGTTACGTTCAACATCTTAATGGGTCAAGATTAATCTTTCTATTTTGCTTGATTGCCTCGATTCCCATGAAATACCAGCTGTTAGATTTTTCTTCCCAAGTACTTCAGCTTTGTGGCGGCGAAGCACAGAGCTCGCCTCTGATGGCTAATTTACTAGCTTAAAAATTCCACCCCAGGCAATTGTGCATTCGGACCATTAAGAATCAATGGAAACTACTGAAAGTAAATACCGAGCTGCCAAGAAAATCACTACAGCCAAAAGTGCTGCGTTCAATGCTACATGCTGAATAAGATATGTTACTGATGTCTTCTCCTATGTGCATTAGTCATTTTTCTAGAGATTTTTTTCATACCAAGAAGACTTCGTCGGTGTACAATCCTTTTCAGAACAGGGGAGAGATGTATATTCAAAGAGTGTTAAAACATAATTGTGAAATTATTTACTTATTTGGTTGTTTAGTTAATTAGTTAGTTAATTAGTTAGTTAATTAGTTAGTTAATTAGTTAGTTAATTAGTTCGATAGTTAGTTCGATACAATACCAGTCTATGTGCTCGCTCATTGCCTTGAACATTTTAATTACAAGGCACAAAAATGAATGTGATACCCTCAAACTTCTGTATAGCTGTAAAGGATAGCTGTAAAGATGAAGTGAAGAGCTTCCACGAGAAAGCCTCACTGTAAAAACATCTCATCTACTAATGGTTTGCTATTACATGGTTGGTTTGGTCGCCCACTGGAGGGGTCTTCAAAGCTTCTGCCTGCAGAAATTTCATATAAAGCATCGCAGTAGGTCAGCGACGGATAAGGTGGATTTGCTGAAGTTTATTGGGTGCCTACTGGATGTAGACTTTGGAATATTAATGCAGTTGGCCTATGATTGGGTACATTCGCTTTTAAATGTGTCACTGACATGCATTGAAATCACAATAGTGTTGTGAGCAACGGAAATGACATGAATGCTTCAAGTCATGTTAAAAAGACAACTGGCATCTATAAATCTGCATGTGCAATGACGTTTGTTCCCAATCAGTTTACAATAAGACCATTCTCATTGAACTTTCACAAGCTACTCACACTACGTGCTCTTCTCTCATAGGTCGCGATCCTAAACGATTTTCTGTTAGATCGCCAGTTGGTACAATAAACACAAAAATGAAGATTTTAAAATGCGTAACTAAAATTATATTGAAGTATATTATACCGAAAAATGTATTTTCACTGTTCCTACATTAAAGAGTCATGTGTTTTAATGTGTCAGTGTAGTTGATAGATTTACAGCTATGCAATGTTGACAGCTATGCAATTGTTAATGACCTATTAAAAATTGATTTCTATACAATGCTGTTACCTATTAACGATTCTAAAAAAATGGGGTCATGAGCAGAAAGTAGATATGCTTTCGTTAAAGGAGTTACCAAAAAGTTCATTTTATAGTTTTTGTGGGGATTTTGGTGATCTTTTCTTGAGAAACCGTTCCGAAAAGAAAAAAAAGAACTTTTGTTTACCTGTTTTTACAGCTTACTTCGTAGTACTTACTAGTCCGATTCTCGGAGTTGCGAGATTTCACCTTTTCTTCCCTTTGCCAGGTGATGGTTGTGCATGTCTTCTTCAGCTGTGTTATGTCTGTATAAAGGGCGTTAGTGGTAACAGTTGTTATCGCATGTATTGTAGTGCAGGGCATTCAATATGGTGGTGTTTTACTGTTTCCTCCTCTTGTCTGTTTCAGTGGTTGCAGTATGGTGTATTATCTGCAGTAATTCTTTTTATGTGTTTATTAAGTTGTACATGTGTCGTTTGCAGTCTAAATAGTGTGGTTTCATCTTTGCGGTGCAGTCTATTTATGCTGTTGTGTTGATTTGATTGGGACATGTCTGCATATCCACACTATTCCTTTTGTGTCAGTGGCCCAGCAGTCCAAAGCGAGTCAAACTTTAATTGTTTGTCAGAAATTTATTTAAAGGTCCCTGTGTCAGGATTACATAAACAGCGACTTTCGATATTGTGTCATATACTAACAAAATAACATTAATGATCTAGCACAGCAATGCGGAAAAAGTCGTGTCTTACACATAAAGAGGATTTAATTTCAAATAAATAGTAACTATGCCACTTAGTAAACAAGCCTTCATTCCCCCCCCCCCCAGTGTTACACAAAACAGTCGCGAACACAGAAGACCCGTTATCAAAATTAATTAGACGTTCATTCGTTCCTTTTCTTGGTGATTCTCGTTTTTTCCGTTGGCCACTATTTGTACACTTGGAATCGCCTGCCAAAAATAGCCAAGGCGACTCCAATTATATAAATAGTGAATAACAGAAATAACGACAATAATAAAAACTCTACAAATGAAGGCGTAATTCATTCTATTGAAAAATCATTACTGGAGAAGGTCGTGGTTCAACTCTATTTTTATGAATTCTATTTCAACCAAATATATAAGTACCCAGATCTCAACAACAGACCTGAATACATTGAAGACGAAAAAACGATTCTTCATTTTCGTTTAATAACAATTGTAATCTTCCTGGTTCGGATCTATTTAACTGATAGTATAACGCGAATTACTATCACGTGATTTATTTTAGGACCATATAGGTTTCTAAAAATTGTATTCCTCGGAAATAGTATATCAAGTGTGTCATGATGAACTAATTCTCTCTTTGATCTGGAGTATCGGTTCTCACACTACCCAGTGTGTCATGGTGAACTAATTCTCTCTTTGATCTGGAGTATCGGTTCTCACACTACCCAGTGTGTCATGGTGAACTAATTCTCTCTTTGATCTGGAGTATCGGTTCTCACACTACCCAGTGTGTCATGGTGAACTAATTCTTTCTTTGATCTGGAGTATCCGTTCTCACACTAACCAATGCGTCATGTTATGTTATGTTATGTTCCTCCAGGGCTATAGGCGGTTCATAGGGCAGAAACCATAGCTTTCCATTTCTGTCTTTGTGTTTCTAGGTATTTCAATTATTGTGTGTTGTTTAGGTTCATTGACATGTCTTCTCTATTAATGGTTCTTTGTAGAGTTTCTCTAGGTCTCCCTCTTCTTCTTATTCCGGGTGGCACCCAATATAGTGACTAATGGGGAATTCTTATGCTGTTCATTCTGAGAACATGGCCGATGTAAGTCCAACGCCTTTGTCTAATGATGGAAGATATATAGGTTTGTTTGCTTTCCTCTCTTATAGTAGTGTTAGATTTATAGTCACTCCACTTAACATTCAGAATGGTACGTAGGAATTTATGATGAACGTGCGTCTTGATGAACTAATTCTCTCTTTGGTCTGGAGTATCAGTTCTCACACTACCCAATGCGTCATGAAGAACTAATTCTCTCTTTGGTCTGGAGTATCGGTTCTGACACTACCCAGTGCGTCATGGTGAACTAATTCGTTCTTTGGTCTGGACAATAGTGGTGATACCAGATGGAAAGATGGTGTCGTAGTCGTAACCTTCGATAACAGTTACCATGTTGTTCTGACATGCCGACGTTGTGCTTGAACTAGTTACGGGCACGGCGTGGGTAGATGGAACAACAAAGAAACCTGTCGCAAGGGCCAGAGTTGTGCCCTGATGCCGACGTATGTTTCGGCGGCATTAGATTCGAAACACCATCGAGTCGGATGGCTGCTGGAACAGAGGGCGGAGCACTTATGGGAATGTCCCATATGCTGTGAGGCCAGTTTCCAATCAAGAATCAAGGAAAGAGAGTGCCGCGACTGGGCTGCCAACAGAACAAAGGAAATGATCCAAGAACTCATACTGCAGCACTCGAAGCCACACGATACAATAATTTACACAGATGGCTCAGTAACGCAAGAAACAAACAGGTGTGGTTGGGGTTTCGTGGCCTACCAAAATGGCAAGAAATTAGCTGAGAAGTCAGCTGCCTACCCCACTACAACATCGAATGTGAGAATGGAAATAGAAGCGGTGACAGCAGCTCTCACTTGGCTGGCGACACAATCACCAACAGACTCAGTTATTCTATCGGACTTTCAAAGTATGCTACGCAAGATAGGAAAGTGTATGACCAGAACTGAATGGGTCACTCTTCTCGGCAATGCGCAGAAATCTCACCGCTTATCTCTGTTGATAAAATGGCCACTTTGTCAATGGTTTTTGTAGGGAAAAAAATTGTCTTGGCATTGTTGTAATTTTATAGTTGTGTTGTCTTAATTGGTTTTTGTTTCTTGACAAAGGTCCCAATAGGACTAACACGTTGAAAATGGTATTTGTTCTTTGTTTTGTTATTTCTGATTTATTTATATTGATAGTAGGCTATATTCAGTAACCTTTATAATTAACTTCGTATTTACCTCTTATTTGTCTGGTTACTGCGGCACTTTCCATTTTGTCGGACATCCTTCGATATTTTGGTTATTTATATTTGGCACCGAGATAAGAAGAGACAGGACTGAATTTATTAGAGCAGTCATAGATACCTACGAGAAGACGAGGAGGAAGTCGAACGTGACAATGTACATATTCAGAGAATGGTATAAATGGGAGTGACTAGAGGCGATGGGAGATAGTGCTCCCTCTTCGGAAAGATCAGAAGAACGCTCAATCAGCAACTGACTGGGACACTGAGCTTATACACTTTCAGATGGCTGACGGAACGGCAAGCAGAGCATTGGAAATTCCTCCAGTGCTGTGACGCTTGTTCCTAATCAATAATCAAGAAGAAGAATCAAGTTCTTTGGTCTGGTATATCGATTCTCACACTATCCAGCGTGACATTGTGAATTCATTCATTTTTTGCATACACTTGGATATGTGCTGAGGAAATCTGGGCCCCTATCTGTATATCTGTATGTCCGGAGTGCAATTACGTTGATTCATAACCAATAACCAACCCAAATGCTGCGAGAACGCTTTTATTTACAGTAAAGTCCCTTATCTTCTCCCCCCCCCCCACCAACAAAAAATGTAAACCAATTGTCTTATATACCTCTATCTCTCTGTAAGTATCAAGTATCTTTGAACTATCTAAGCGCTAATTTGCATATTTGAATTTACTGACTTCGACTGAGGTCAAGGATGTTAAGATCACATGAAAGGGGAACCCCCCCTTAAATTAAAACTTAAACACTTGAGTAAAATAAGGTCATGAATACTCATATTCGAAACTGACATACAGAAAGTAGATGAAAATATTTCTGACGGATGAAACATGATCGATGGGAGGTAGGATTAAGTGATCTTAAGCAAGGACGGATAGGTCAAGATCTGAGCTTGTTCATAGACAAGGGAAAGTAGGATTAAGTGATTTTAGGCAAAGACGGACTGGCCAAGGTGTGAACTTGTTCATAGACAAAAAGGTGGGAGTGGGTAGGATGGTAGGTTTAAGTAATCTAAAGCAAGGATGGATTGGTAAATGTGTGAGCTTGTTCCTAGACAAGACAAGTAAGCATTGAAGATTGTAGAGTCCCCTTCCATCATTAAAATTTTTTTTTGGTAATTGGTAGCATATCCTATACAGGATATAGCCACCAATACAACATTTTTGACTGAAAGGATTTTCTAGGCAATATAAATACGTTCAGTAGTGTGCTATTACTTTTTTAACTGTCCGGATGCACAATTGCCTACGGCAGGATTTGAATGCGGTACCTAGGCCGTCACAGACACGCTCTGTACCATACCACCACAGAACAGAACCTCTAGATATATTAGAAATAAAAATTGATGTTGTAAGTATTTAAAATGATAATAACTGTAAATAGAGTATTCTTAAGTAGTTTTGTTTCCAGGAATCAATATATTCTTAAGTAGCTTTGTTTCCTGGAATCGATATATTCTTAAGTAGTTTTGTCTCCTGGAATCCATATATTTTAAAGTAGCTTTGTCTCCTCATTCCATATATTTGGAAGTAGTTTTGTCTACTGGATTCCATATATTTTCAGTGTGTGTGGGGGTGGGGGAGGGGCTCTCAGTGTGTAGTGGGAAGATCGCTGGATTCGCCAGTAGTCTTTGCTGCTGTTAAATGAGTCTTTATCGATATTTCGAAATAGGAACAAAGGTATTGTCAGCTTGATACAAGCTTCTAGTTACCGGTGCTTCCAGTCCGAATCCAACTCTACTGTCGAGTTTTCCTATACCAGAATCATGTTCGCGGAGAGAAAAGGTTCAGTACCCGATGGGCACAATCACAAATCTCCAAGGAGACAAGCTCTGTTCAGCTCGATAACAAACTTCAGGTTCCCGGTGCTCCTAAAGTTGTCCGTAGACTCAGACTTGGACGAAGGGTTCAAGACGTCGGTGAACAATATCTAGGCTAAGAGGGTGATCGAGCCTGGGCCCAACTCTTCTGTCGAGTTCTTCCTAAACCGGAACCGAGCTCGGGGATGAGAAAAGATTCAGTGCCTGATGGGCACAGGCACAATACGTCTAATTACACGACACAAGTTCACTGGCTGCGAAACACCTCGTGCAAAATAGAAGTGAAGGACAAACCGTCCAGGCGTAGGAACAATACACATTTACCGCCTAGCGACAGATAGGAAGGTTGTCACAGGCTAGGCTAGCCCACCCGAAATGCCATGGCATGCCACAAATGACTGTGCTGGACCTAGAGGGTGCATAATGGTTGCACAACGTAACTACGGTCCAGGCGGAAATCGCACGAATCTTCGTGTTAATTAATATGGAGCTAACCCAAGTAAAAAAAAAAATATATCAATATTTCGTTTCCTTAATTAATTTTGTTCCGTTAAAACGTAGCCACGCCTTCCCGCATACAACCCAGCTTTGTCTCCGGGAATCCATCCATATATGTTTAGACGTACTCCCCCCAGATCAGATGGTCTGCAGTTATTGATATCAGGGACAAGGGGGGGGGCGGGGTTTGTTACGAATAAGCCGTTACTATTGCTCAGAGAGTAACTTTCAACTATCTGAGGTAATTGCTCCAGATGTGGCAGGGGCGCATGCCCTTTGACCCAATGCCATTGTGTGATATATGTTTGTGCATGTGTTTGTTAGTTGTTGTTTTGTTCCGTATAATGTGTTCTGCTATCTGGCCCTGGAATCAACTATCTGAGAGAACTAGTAAACAAGTCTAGAAATTATGTTGCATCGATAAAAACGAAATTGTACTACTATAACCATAATACAATTACTACCACCACCGCCGCCATCACCTAGTGCATTTAGCACTTGAATACATTTCCTGGTGACTGAGTTTGCAATCTACGAATTAACAATGAGATTGAACATGGATTGCCTGGTCGGCTGTTAGTGATTAAATATCTACATTAACATCACTATTAGGAAGTCATTTTATACGCGGGTATACCCGAGTTTTACAGAATGTTCTTGTCAATCTTTAAAATGTCAGCGGTTTTCGCATGTTATGTGCATACAGGTCCTCCGAGTTTATCGACTTCAATATATTTGCACTACGCTCTTAACAGTTTCATGACTCAGTAATGAAAGAGATCAACATGGAGAAACAGCATCGAACATCACACAGTTTAAAGCGAATCCTCACGTAAGAAAAATTACAAAAGTATGAACTTTAATATGAAACGACATATTGCACATCATGGAACTTATGTGTGCTGTCCCCACGAGCAGATGATGAAGTGTATGCATATCATTGGTCCACGTGACTCTCTGGTTGAAAATCACTGCATATGCCTTGCATGGTTCAGTATTACTACTACCGCACTTGATACCGAATTATCCAAATCAATTACACCAATCTTAAAACACAAATATATCCGGATCAAAACCAAAAAGCAAATCCTAAATTCAATCTTCATATCAACATTATGTTATCAATGTCAGACATTTACACCATTAAAGAACGAAAGTGAAAATTACTACGCGTGAAGTGAGATCTCTAAGAAACACAGCAAACAGACCAATACTGTATCATGTGAGCAATGAAAAGATTACAAAAACTGTTGGAGCAACGTGAGTGGTCAAATATATTGAAAAACTGAGATTGAAAATAGTTTGGCCACTTAATGAGAATAAACCAATATTTGCCAGCAGCAAGTACATAAAAATGAAAATGGAAACGACAAAGTGCAGAGGAAAATCAAAAATAAGATGCACTTCTTCTTCTTTCGTTCACTTGAAACAAGTCTATATCTGTAACTCTGTCGCCTTAATAAAACTCACTGTCTTTTGTAGCTCATACAGTGTCCCATAGAGCTTTGATTCCAGTGTTGTTTCCTCTGGCCAATATGTCTGCCTCAGCGTTTCTAGATGCACTGAAAGTTACCAACGTTCTGAGACGTCACAATATTACATGTACCATATCAAGCGATCAAACGTTCCATAGCCTGAAAACCAATTGCAATTCAATCATACGGGTGCCTTACATCACAAGCAGAGAAAATACAGTAGGTAGATGCACATCAAATATACGATAATTGAATCATATTATGTATAAAGTATAAAGATTTGCTTTTAAACTGTTATTGAATTGTTAGACACTACTTACATGTATCAGTATAATTAATGCTGTCAAAGCTACGAGAAACAAAACTTTACGAAACTATGATGAAGATAAGTTTGGTAAACAATACCTACCTGTTACATAATCTAAATCACGTTTAAGAATTCGCCCATCATTGCAGTATCTACATGCCGTCAGCTGTGATCTAGATTCTAGACTACATCATCTGAGACTCAATGACGGAACTAGATCATCTTTGGTCCACATTTCTAATAGTCCAGACGAAGATTCGTAAGTGTCCGGAAATTAGATAAAGTATAGGCTCGAGATCCTCCATCTCGTTTTTTTTTAAAATTATTTTTAAAACGAAAGTTAGATTGGTTGTTTTAACGTTCTGGTAATTCAATGTTATTTCCCCGTTTGTTTATTTATAGCAACACGCACACTAACAGCGGAAACTTGACATTGAGAGTTCAATTTAACTTTCAAATATAACAGTTAATATATAACAGTTAAATTTGTAGTTTCGTTCCTCAAACTATAATATTTGTCACTGCAAACATAAGATTATTTGGACATTAGTCGAAATTAGAGCCGGTTGTAGTTTGTGTGTCATTAACAGTTTATGGCCTGAAAATGTCATTCCATGTTGTGTTCCAAATTTTCTGGCAATTTACAATGGTTCTCAACATATATGTTCTTGTGTCTTCGTTCTCAGAATAGTCGTGATTTAAATTATTGCAAATAATATTAGCTTTTCTTGGTCGGACACATGCGATTTCAGCATGACTTTAAGGTCACGTTTAATCGATGATGATGCAACACTACTCCCAAACCTCCTTATTTGCCTCTCATGACAGGTCACAGTATTGCCACGATTTATTTTTCTTTGAACAACCAGCCGTCTCATCGCGGTATACATGACATGGGTACATGGATTATAAGAGTAGGAGCTAGGGGTGTGTTATTACCTGTGATTCACTACAACATTCTCAACACAAAAAATAACTTAACGGATATCATATTTTTTTCTGAAAATCCCACTTCTTTAAAACTACGTTTCTCCCCAATTTGCATATGTTTATGTATTTAAATTTGTGCGTGCCTAGTTCTGTTCTAAAAGAACCACTTTATATATTTCATTTTGTTTTGAGCAATTTGAACAAAGTACTTTGTGCTGTTTTAAAGCACTTCGACATCCCGACGAAATACATCAATATCATGAAAGCTTTTTACTCCGATACGGCTTGTTGTGTAAGAACAGAAAGTGGTTTTTGCTGCTGGTTCCCAGTGAAAACGGGAGTAAAACAAGGATGTGTTTTGTCCCCAATACTGTTTTGCATCGCGATTAACTGGGTGATGAAGAAATGCACAGAACAAAAACAACTAGGTATCAAATGGGTAAAAAACAAGACCCTGGAAGATCTCACCTTCGCAGATGATATTGCTTTACTGAATTCAACACACCAAGATCTCCAAGAAAAGACAGAGAGACTCAAATTTTTTACGCAACAGATATGCCTTCAAATAAACACAAATAAAACGAAAATCATGAACTTTATCGGCATGACAGAATTAATTAAACTAGATGACAATATACTAGACAACGTTTCCAATTTCGTATATTTGAGAAGCAAGATAACAGCAGACGGTGAAACCAACTCAGAAATCAAGACACTCGAATCGCTCTAGCCTCCAATGCCTTTAACAAACATCAATCATCTGGAGATCGAAGATCGCAAGTAAACACACCAAACTGCGACTATTTAATGCAAGTGTGATTCCATCATTGAAATATGGATGTGAAAGTTAGAAATATACCGCAATAATGGATAAGAAGTTAGTTGCCTTCGAGAATAGATGCCTCAGAAAAAAACGACAAGTCTTCATGTGGACACCAGACGGGTAAAGAAAACAGGCAAGACCAAAAACAACGATCAGAAGAACATTTATGAATGAATTAAAATCAACAGGTGTAAATGCACAACACCTGCAATCCTTGACAACTGACCGACAGGCATGGGGAACATGGCATCCGCCCTATGTGCCAAACTTGGTAAAAGAGGAACTGACTGATTGACTGACTTTGTACTGTTAGCTTACAGAAAGCTGCAGTATTTGCACCTAAGGGTCCACGATATCTATTGTCTGTTCAATTTATTTCTGGATCGATGTCTCTATTGCCTTATGTCTCTTCCGGAAAGGAAAGGTCACATTTCTTAATCTTAATATTTTTTAATCTCAGCTTTTATCGTAGTCTAATGTCCCTGAAATATCATTTTCAATAGGTTAACAACTACCAAAACTGCACATTTATAACTGGCAGTATGAAAAGTTCTCTAATTTTGAAAAAAGGAACATAAACTGATATATTGTATATGGCATAACTTGTTTGTTTTCCAAGTATACCAAAGACTAATCAGAGATATAGTTTAAAACTGTGGTGCAATATGTAGAACTTTTGGTATGACACATGCGACTTCAGTGTGGCTTTATAACACTTTGCCCATCTATGTGACGGAAAAGTAAACTACATCCCACAAAACCTCCCTAGTCGCCTCCTACGACGTGCATGGCAGATAATAGTGCCATTTTCCGCTGCTCTCCTTAATTCTGACCTTCAACACACGGGCTAAATGTAGATGTTTGTATCGTGCAGCTTGAGAAATTCATCTCAGATACAGACTTATAAAATCTAAAACTACACCGAACATTTCACTTTTAGATCATGAGAACGGAATCTCTCAGAAATTCCGTTCCTGTTTTCAACAGAATCCAAAAGAAAACTTGTTACAACAGAAATGACTTTGCGTAGAATCCTCGGAGTAACAATAAGAGACAGAATCAGGAACTAAAACATCAGAAGACTAACAAACACAATGTCAATCCTACTGGATTATATCAGAAGACAACAGATTAAGTGGTTTTCGCATGCTTCCAGACTACCATCAGACAGTGCCCCCTCAGAAAACATTAATATACAGACACGATGGTTACAAATCCAGGGCAGACATTGCAAACGATGGATTACAGAAATAAAACAATTAACAAAAACAAACATATATGAAGCACATAAAAAACCCCATCTCCAGAAATTCTTCTACCCATGACGTTGTAACGTTGCAATGCGTAAAGCGGTATAAAGCGAAAAGAAAGAGTTCCTGTCTTTCCGTAATATATTTCGAAATCAATATAAATCATTGAGGATTTATCGACTTACCGCCATAGCAGGTTGGTTTAAGTGACGATTGTAGAGCTCTTGTACTTACGTAAGGAGTTCATACACAGTATGATACAAGAAATAGCTTCTTAAAATCAGCGAAGCATACCATTATAATCTAAAGAACCGAAACTTCTACTATTTGAATTGAGTTCAATTTGAGTTCTTGACAAGAGGAGATATTTTTTTTAATACACCAAATGAATTCCTTGAATTTGAAACAGTTAACTAATTATCTGAAAGAGCAGGAAAATTCATGTAATTTTTTTCCGCATTTATTCTGCTACAAATTGAATTTTATGTGAGGGATTTTCTAAGGCATAATTAGCATGGGGGTCTCTGAATTCATTTGGCTATTAACAGGGGGTGGGGTGTTTAAAAATAAGAAATCAAAATTTTACATTATTTATGAACCTGATTGAAGATGCTCATTGCATTGTTGGCTAGCAGTTTGTCGAATATTGATAATGCCACGAGCCGCTACTTCTTGTTTACAAGTGCATTGTGTCTGAAATTTTTGTGGAATTTCATTTGAAGCTATAAGCTACATGTTATGAGTGGTACTTGCGGCATGCGGCTTTCTGTTCTTCTAAGTGAAAATACCAATACAATGAAGTCAATCCTCGACGCCGTTTAACTCTATATCTCCATAAAGGTTTTCAAGTCATGTTTTAATGCATTCAGACTTCACTATAAAAGGGGAAATTTTAGTGGCTTACCGCACAGTTAGTGTACCGAAGTGGGTTTTCTTTCAGTGGCTTAATGGAGATAAATAGTTTATGCCATTTTTTTTAACACTATTTCCCTAAACACTGGCGTGCTTCCTGGCCACCTGGCCATCTGTAAAGCGCAAAAGGTTATTAACATTATCAACATTTCCCTAACGAACGCAGAAATTGGATGTGGCAGGCAATTTGTGCAAATATGAACGGTAACATGACGCATTTCTGTTCTCTGGAATACATGCGCTGGAAATCTTGTAGGACCATTGTTCTGCTATAAGATATATCCGGTGGGATTTTGAGAACGAATGCAAAGTAAATTACCAATAAAAAATTTACCTAGAGCAGGCGCTCTCATTCTGATGCTCGTGATCGCCTTGGAGTTCTCATGAGAACATAAGCAATATCATGAGAGTTAAAAAGTAATCACGAGTACTAATGGAGATTGGCGGTGCTCGCCGTCTGAAAAGGTTGAAACGTCGTATTCCTAAAAACCTTAAAATCAAGTCTGAAGTGAAATACAAAGCAGCAATAATTGCATGGTGTACTGAGAAAACAATATAAGTAGATATGTCTTCGCTATGAGAGGGGGGGGGGATAGATGTTGCCTAAGAGAAGGTTATTTTTTCTGCTCTTCAAGAGCAGATCTTTCATTTTCATTAAATGTGGGGGGGGGGGAGAGATGTTGCCTAAACGAATAAACAAAGATCATATGCCTCTTTTTATTTTAATTATTATTATGGGGGGGGGCAGTTCTTTCATTTTCATGAAATTTTGGGACTTTTATTGCAAAAAAAAGCATAAATGCCTACCTAAATCTAAGAGAGAGGAGAGAGAGGGGATGTTTACTCCTTGTCTGGCTTCTTCCTTGTACTAAATATCATGTTTTGACTTCCTACGGGCAATGGGCTTGAACCCTCTCTCAACCGTCCTCCACATTTATCTACGGGCCTGGGTTTATCCCATGCATTTTGTTCCTCTCAACAGCACAGCACTAACTCCATGGCTTCAAGCAATAATGCCAAGGAATCTCCGAAAAATGCACTTGTGAACAAGATTATCAACTTAAGGTATTGAACCCACGACCACATTATAAATGGCAAAATCACTATGCATGTAGATCTTATTTAGATACAACTTTCGTTACTGCGTATTTTTCTGCTAAGAAGTGCATGGAGGCTTTTAAAGCTGTGGGAATAAAGGCCGCTTTGCCAAAGCTGTCGCCGCGACGTGTACATGAAGAATTTTTTTGTTGCACCTCAGAAAGACAAAAATCCTTGTCCCAACCTCGGTCCCAAATTTGATACAAATAATTACATGAAATTCTAGGGAAATTGCCTTACAGGCTTGCGGACATGGTTTTCGAAACATGTTGGATTTTCCGTTTCATGTTTTAGACCAATTTGGAAAATGTAAGTCACCATTCAAAATTCACTTATCAAAGATGTATAGTGGTCCACAAATGATATCAGTTGTATCGAAGTGTAGATTAAGGGATATTTATTTAATATATAAAACGGAACAAACACAATATATTAAATAAACAACGAACCACGTGAATTGCAAAGAAGCGTTAACAAATATGAATATTTGTAAAAATCTACTAACCTGAATCCCGACTTTGTTTTTGAAGGCTGTGAGAACGTCTCATACGATCAATGTACCTAGTTTAATTTCAGCTGCAGGCATTTAGAAATCCGGACTCAATTGTAATTAACAGCAATGACAGCCAACTGGCTGTAAATATCTCATAGAAAATCACTACAGAAAAAAAATCTGGGTTTGTTACTATATCCTGAATATGATAAGCTACCAACGAACCTGAACTAAATAAATCTTAACAGTCAGTTTGTAACGTCTGCCTTTATATATTTATGTATGCATCTGGTTTTTTGCACACACACACAAACTAGGTCGAATGCGCGCAATGCAAAAGAGGCACTTCATAGACAGTGGTTTGTGTGTACATACTTTGAAAACTTGTTCAAGTTTGTTGATAAACAAATCCAAAGAGAGGCGGGAAATAGTAACGTGTAGTTACAGTATAATACCATGGCTCTTGACTGTGACAATACTAACCATGACCGTGACCTATCTCCGGTATAAGACCTACTTATGGAACCACGTAGCGCATGGTTAGCGCACTGGCTTCGCATATGAGTGGTCCTGGGTTCATTCACCAGTTGGGGCGGAAATGTTTTTCAGATCGAAAAGGCTCCCGGGTCGACCCAGCCTTAAATGGGTACCGGATTAATCTGGGAAGTAAAGACTGCGAGTGGGAGGAAATGGCTACCGCCCTCATTTGCAGAGCCACTGAAATGTGAGATCGCTAACATCTCAAACCCCTTACGACATTAATAAATGTTATGGGTAGCTTTACTTATTTTAGAAGACCTACTGACATACCTGGTATTTTTGTTAATAAAAGCCTTTTGGGTCATGTTTTCGAATATTGCCCTGTTGTTCGTTGGTCACTATTTATACGCATTGTCACCTGCTAACTCTAGCCTCGAAACACGCGGGAATAAACGAAAACATTATCCAAAGGGATTGTTTGAATTTTGTACGTATATATGTCTTCTAATATTGACTGGGCTATGAGAAAAAGCACATCCAACACAAATTTAGGAATCTAATGGATAAATAAAGCAACACTAGAAGACCTGGATTTTGCCGATGATCTTGCACTATTGAGTGAAAACCATCAAGATGCACAAACAAAAACTGATAGATTAAAACTCATTGCAGGACAAATAGGTCTCCAAATCAATTCATTAAAAACAAAAATTATGGACTTCACCAATTCACCTAACGAAATTACTTTAAACGGACAACAACTTGAGAAAGTACACAAATTATCCTATCTAGGAAGCAAATTAACACTCGACAGTGATGTCATGCCAGAAATTACAACTCGCATTGCCCTAGCATCAAGTGCATTAAACAGACTGTCTAATATCTGGAAGTCAAAGTCAATCAGCACACGCACGAAAATGCGCTTATTTAATTCCTGCGTTAATCCGGTGCTATCATATGGATGTGAGAGCTGGAAAAGCTCTTTATCTTCAGAACAGAAATTACTGAGTTTCGAGAACAAATGTCTTCGTGGGATAACTAACACCCATTGGAGTGAATTCAAATCGAATGATAAAATCAGGGAAGAGATAAATCAAAATTTCATCACAGATGATATCAGAATACGCCGTTGGTCCTACATCGGGCATGTTCTATGCGCAGACACAAACATAATACACCACCAATCTCTTGAATGGATACCTACAGGCAAAAGAGCAATGGGTATACCAAAAGAAACACTCAGAAGAATAATACTTAGAGAAAGTAAAACAACCAATATTCATTCTATTCAAGAACTGCACAGAATAGCTTTGAATAGACATAATTCTGAGAGGAGAGATCTGACCTCTGCCCTATGCGCTAACTTTAGCGCAAAAAGGAAAATGAATGAATGAATATGTCTCCTAATAGTGGAAGTCGCACCATGGCAGTCTAATACAGGGGATCCAATCGTTTTCAGACGGCGATCACCGCCGACATGTAATCGTAAGTGTTCGAGAACACTTTTTAACTAGCTCGGTCGGAACAAATGTCCTTACCAAGTCAACAAGGATCTCGCGTGCAAAAATTGTGAGAACGCCAAGTCTACATTATAAGACTAGCTAATTATAAATCAAGCCATTTTAATGACTCATTTGTCTATTCCCTTAATTTTCATTCGCTATCACACAAAGTATAGCGACCAATGAAAATCACAAGAATAGCCAAATGAGTCATTAAGAACGCTGGGTCTCAGTGGTTTATCCTCCATGAATGCATGCACTGCATGACTTATAATTTATTTTCAAATGTAACAAAAAATATTTGTTTAAAGCAATAATTGCACAAATATTTTATAAATATTTATCACTAGTTTCTAGTATAATAATTATTAAATAATTACGAAGTCTCTCTTCTTGATTGTTGTTTATGGAATTTACAAAAGTAAATCGCATTGATAGTTTCAGAAGCTTCAAGTGTGGCTAAATGAAAGTAGCGCCAAGGCATGCAACTCACAGAAATGCCTTAAGGACAGTCAGTTCATTGCTAGCGGTCGCAAGTGGAAATATTTTGGATTAACTGTATATCTATTGTAACCTTACATGGAACATATCATGATGTCTCGGATGTGCATGCAGCCTGATCTCTACATAAGTATTACTAACTCCGTGAAGAACCCTGTCTTGTCAACACTTCCTAACATTTATTTTCGTACAGTGTCCAATTTTTGTGTTCTTATTTTTTTTGAAAAGTACTATCTAATCAAAATACAGGACAGCTGATTTTAGCATTATCCTTCGTCAATTTCCCTTGTCCGACAATCCCGACAGTCTGTCATAGATGTTCTTCTACACACCACACTAACAAATAATCAGTATACATGGCGGCTATTACGCCTTGTGACAGTTCACCGATTAGATCATTTGTGAATACCATAAACAGAGTTGGAGATAGTGCTAAGCCTTGAAGAACTCCAATATTTAGTGGAACTTTGTTGCTGTTGTGACCTTCCATAGTGACTCTTGTTTTCAGATTATGTATGAAATATCGTATCCACTTACTAATTTTACTCCTGATTTCGTTTCTTTGCAGCTTTACTATAAGTTCATCGTTCCAGACCTTGTAAAATGTTTTTTTGGAGATCTATCAATGTGGTGAAAACGTTCTTCTTTTCATGAAACGCATCTTCTATGGTCTGGGACAGGATTATTATTTGGTTTTCTGTGCTGTTGCACTCTCTAAATCCACATTGATATGGCACCAATAGCTTCCCTGATTCTAGTTACTATTTCAATCTAATTTTGCCCATCCTTTTCATTGTCTTGCGAACACAATTAATTAGGCTTATTGGTCTGTTTGTCCTTGCCTTTTTTTAATGATAGGACACATGAGCGCATCTCTCCATGAATCTGATATGTTGCCAATACCTCAATTGTAGTTATATATCTGTAGTAATTTATACGTTGCTACTGTCCTTGGTTCTTAATAATTTCCTTGGTTTCATATTATGTTGAAATGGATTCTTGATAAAGAACTTTGATAGAAACGTCAATATTCGTGTGTTTCCAATGATTATCAAAACTTCATCCCCTTTTATTTAGTTTCCAGTGGCATTAAAATCAGAATAATGTGTGTGTCTGTGTGTGTTGGGGTGGGGTGTAAAGAGTTATTCATATTTTGTTCTTACAGCTTTATGTATAATTATAATTCCAGTTTCATATATTTAAAATTTGATTCATAATTTCCTGGCAATGAAAAAAGCTGACAAATTGGGATAAAATCGGAAGGCAGCCTTCCTCAATCTCATATACGTCAAAGTAAATGCTCTGATAAAACAATACACACAGTTTCAGTGAAAAGAACAAAATAGAAACTCCAGACCTGAGCAAGACAACAGACAGGTAAATTGAAAACAAAATTAATATTAACGAGTCAGATCATTTTGATTGACAACGGGACACTGCGGTTTAAAGGTACACTTACGTCAAATCGGCGTCAGCATATCTGGAGCCACATTTGTGGAGTAGCAACAGAGACAACAGACACTGCAGAGTTGTCCCAGTTATACAGTTCACAGAACGGTACTCTGACCCAATGGAGCATCTCTGAAAATCGAATTGTATGGAACTTACAACTACCTAAAAACAATTGCTCTGTATATGATCAATATTGGACTACATAACAATTTAACGCAGAAGAAGAAGTTTAATACTAAAAACACATATAAAATAATGCTATAGTCCGTTTACTAATTCATAAACATGGTTGGACGACATTTTTTCTGGAACTACCTATTAGATCGTACAGATTTGTTGTCATGCAACTTTCAAATTTCAACGACGCCAAAATATGCTAATGATTTTGTCCATAGATATCATAATTCTTATGATGTTTTAGGACCATTGCAAATACATGTAGTCACATTAAAAAATTTACAGTACGCAGGATATTTTCTTGTTACATTTTAATTTATAGTCCGATCACTGTAATGCCTTGATAGGTAAAGTAATTGCATGTTGTGTTCGTGTTTATTTAGTCTTAGACTCGAAAATATGTACTCACTGTGCGAAAACTGAAATGCAACAGGTAAAAGGTGTAACTGGGTAAAGAAGCTTTGCTAATAACATGAAGCCCACATAGGTACACTCGTAAACATGGCTCAAATAGGTGACAGTCTTGGCCTTCGATCACCACTAGACCCCAGGGTGTCTTAACTGCATCGAAAATTATATCGTTGTAGACGAATTTCGATAAAATGTTGTTGTTTTCCCTGTGCGTTCACTTAATAGTTTGTTCAGCATATATTTATTTAATCATATATGTGAAATCTGTGACGTTGAAGCTAACATTTTCCTTAACAAGCCATACCTCCATTTGATATTTTATATTTGAAGCAGTTGGTACTTTGTCTTTCTGTGATGATACTGCATTGTGATATAATGCATTGTCCATTATTAGAAATCAAGACCCTTCCAGGATTTGGAGAATTGTGTTATTCATTTAAAAATGCATCCATTCATTTCAATGTTGTAGTACCTCTGCACAGAATTAATTAGGACTTCATTCGTTACGTTCTTGCTTATTGTCGTGTATATTTTGGGCACTATTTATATATTTGGAGTCGCCATGGTTATTTTTGGCATGTCACTCCAAGTATATAAACAGTGACCAACGGAAACACGATAGTAATTTAAACAGTAATGAATAAAGGCTTAACTAATTATGTGCCGAAGTCTTCTATTTCAGACGGTCATGCGTCCGCTTGGATGGCACCTACTCGTGTTACATGTGTTATCTTTGTTTACATTAAGACCTAACTGGCCATTGTAGTACGGATGCCTTCTAGCATGTACGTATGTTAAATGATTGTGATTCTAGAGGTATTTACATACCTATGCCGTGTATGTATGTTGTTGTCTGTGTGTCGATCGAGCGGTTCATATTCATAATGGTTTGAGAATATACACGTTAGAAGTCTTGATTAAAATCACATCTTATTTTAGTCGAAGACAAATGCAGTGGAAGGGGATGAATTCAATTGTAATGCCCGTAGGGAGTAGTGGGAGACATTCCAACGCGCTATTATCCCAAGATTACCATGCTATGCTGGATCACAGTCATGTTCATAAATACGACTTCAGTATGGAGAGGGTTTTACCTAAATAAAATGACACATGCCAGTTTTCATGCATATGTCTAATTCTTTCTTTTTGATGAAAAATGTGCGTGATGACCTTTTTTGAAAATTCGTTATGGGGAGGGTGAATCCATTTTTTTTTACTACTTTCTAGTTCTGAAAGTCATCTGATTTTCTAAGGAGCAGATTGTTCCAATAACTCATAATGCTTCTATCGGATTTGTTGGCACATCTAACATTCTCCATCACCTGGAGTTTTCAACAAAAGGATAAAGATTCAATGGCCGCTGGTCTGCATCTCTTCGTCATCCATGAGACTATTTTGACGTCTCATGATGATTGGTTTATGGTTTTAATAAATGTTAATTTAATATTAATGAAAGGACACGCCCCCCTCCCCGTTACCACTACTTCTCACCGCCACCAAAGAGCGGGATATATGAACATACTATTTTCTATCTATTCGCTGAAACCCTTTGTTGTCTTTCGACGTCAGGGGTAGAATTTTTTTTTTTAACGGTCCTCTTATGTGTTGAGTATATTGTCGAATTTGTCGCCTCTTTATTTCAGTGGTCCATCGTTTTCGTGGTCGGCCTCTAGGTCTGCCTTCGCTGTATCTGTGTAGCATAGCGTGCTGTGGTATGCTGTTTGATGTTAGTCTGCTGATATGTGCAAACAATTTGATCTGTTGTCTCTTGATGTATTCTAAGATTGGGGTGGTGCCGGTTTTTTGTCGGATGCTCTCATTCCTCACCCTGTCTCTTAACGATATTCCTGGGATTCTGCGTAAGCACACTATTTCAGCAGTCACAAGCTTACGTTTGTCTTGTGCTGTCGTTGTCCATGTTTGGCATTAGTAGCATAGCGTTGGCTTAATAATCGTTTTGAATAGTGTTATTTTGGTGTTTAAATCTAGGTATTTGTTTCTGAAGATTGGTTGCCACTTGTCCTAGGGCGTGGTGTGCTTTGCTACATCTATTGTGTATTTCTTTGCTGCTCCTGGACATACTATGTAGATATAATTATATAACATACTATGTAGAAATAACATAGTATTATAACTCATTCCTAATGTATACTCAGCCAGTACAACGATACGTTGCAGCCGACACCGAATCGAGACAGGTTTTACGCAGGAAACACAGTTTTTCCTATATCAGATATATTAACGCCATTCACTCAGACAACTCCGCGAGCTCGGATTTTCAGTTTTCTCTTAAGTGAGCTATATCGACCGACTCAGCAGCTGAGTCAGGCATCCTGTTGCTGACTACATACCACTCATATAGACATGCACCTCAGACATGAGATAATATTCTTCCGGAATGCTCGGAATATGAAATGTTGAGGCAAATACACTGGCCGAGAGAAACAACAGTGGAAGAAACGCTACGAACCACTGTACGAGTTAACAAAACACAGTCAAGTTTATAGAAGATATAACTTCAAATATAAGCATGTTCCATGCGAACGAATTAAGAAGATGATAATGACAAGATGTAACAATTGTGACGTTTTTTTCACAGGTGACAGGTTGACTATTACTAATTTACCTTAGTCGCCATCTACAACATGCCTGGGAAGAAGACATCAGTCCTATTCTTTGCACCCTGATAGAGAAATCTACGCCCTAGTTGCTAACAGGGCGATAAGAAATTGAGAAATATGAAGGATAGACTGAAAACTATTTATAACTTAAGAAACGCTTGAGGAATCCCAGACTAAATATAACGTAAGATAACGCGCTGATATTTTATAATAAGTCCAGGAAGAATTTAGGGAATAAGTTAAATATAGAATATTGGTATTTGGGGAAATATCTGAGCAATGGCGTGTGTTTCCGGGACTATAAAAGCGAACAAAAATATTTCATGACTCGATTACAAGAACCAAAATGTTCATTATTTTTTTTTTAATGTTTGTAAAATCATGATATAACCAAATATGACTGAAGTACGCGGTTGAAATCAGCGTACCTCACCATAAAAGGTCCATTTTACTTAAGAAGACCAAACTTTGACTAAATGTATAAATATCTAGGAGGTAGTGATGATTTGATTACCATAACCGCGACCTCCAAATATTTGTGTATGGTTGTAAAGCTCTCATATAAGCAAAATTTGACTAACTTCCGCAGTTGAGGGGAGCGTACTTCGCCATAAGAGTTATATTTTACTTAGCTAAATATAATTGACAGAAAATCTGATATAAATAGGAAATCTGCTAACTGCTCTGTTAGTCACCGTGCACAATAATTCGGCTGTCCGACGTACCAAAATATTAAAAACCAGCTGATGATTAAGAGTATGCACGTTAAACATCATAAAATAAATAAACCTAAAGAAAGGTGCTGAAAGAACGTTCCTAGAGCCAAGAGACTAGTCTTCATAAGGAACAACCATAAGACAGGAGATGGGACCAGCTGTAGGAAAACGTGAATCAGAAATGAATAATCAACAAAATAGAAACGTCATATTGAAGAAGTCTATCTATTGTCTATTGTCATTCCCCAGGTGGTTTGTGATCCAGTCTTACTGCTAAGCGTAGGGATGATTGGAGCTCGAGCTTGTGTTCTAAAGCAAGATGTGTGGCCTCGGCTGTGCTATGACCGTGTCTGTTCAGGATGTCCCTGGTGTTTTCTATCCATTTTTTCCGTGGTCTTTCTCTGGTTTAATCTTGTAATGTTTAATTGAAGAAGTTACAGGAAGATATCAGCAGTCTAGGCGACATGAAAAAAAGGACAATGAAGAGCTTCTATGAAGAATTGAAGCTGCGAGACATCTAGATAATGAGAAAAGGAGACAAAGGTAGAAACAACAAGAAAAGGAGGATGATTGGAAGGACATGATCATAAGGGATCTAATAGAAGTTAGAAACATTGTGAAACTAATAGTTCAGAACAGTCAAGGAGAGGAAACTCAGAGTGGGTGTTTGTTGTATACAGTCTTCAGTTTGTGCTAGCTGTTCGGTATACATTTTTAGTCGTCCTGTGTTTCCAAACCCTCTTATGGCCAATAACATCCATTCTTGAGTTCCCTTTCCAGGGCCCCATCCACTTCCCTCAACACTTTTCATGGCTTCATGTCACCGAGACAATAATTCATCCGGTTCTGCTCGTCAATGCCAAGATTTCCACCTATTCTTTTCAAGATTTTTAGTCCTTCTCAGACTGTTTAGTCCGTTTCGGAACTTTTGGTCCATTTCAGGACTATTAGTCCTACTCTGGACTTTCAGTGCTTCTCGTGACTTCTACTCTTTTTCCTGACTTCTCCTTTTTTTCAGCATAGCCACTTGAACAGAGGAACCTTCGCCAGAGAAGACGCCTGGTACTATGGATTTTCTTTGACAATAATTGCATGCACGGTTATATAATTATCACAGACCAAAGGTCACACTTAGACAAAAGTCAATACGGCATGATATAGCCAACATAGACTCATGTCTTATGATGAAAGAGTAACTAGGATGAAATAATGAAATACATAAATATGCATGTCATAAGAGGCAATTGAAGAGAGAGTTAGACATGAATGTTGTTTGTCCAGTGCTTCTCAACCGCCGTGCCGCGTCCGGTACTACGGTCACATGCATACTGTGTCGCGGCAACATGTCTACCGGCCACGAGAGCTGCTCATTCGATTGAAAAGTTATTTTTGAAGATATAAAATTTGTTTGAACAGGTTCCTGGTTTGTTTTCTTTTTGGTTTATTTTTTTGTGTGTGCAGTCTCACAATAGCATTTTTTTTTCTACCCACAGTACAGGTTTCTCAATGTGTTCTCGACGGCACAAAAGTTATTTTTTAATAACTAGACCGCCCTTGTGTTGAATGGACATGAAGGGTAGCAAAACATGATACATGTCATCTTTCATATATGTTGATTCAGGCAAACACAGTAAATGTCATCTTTCATGCATGTTGATTCAGGCAAGCACAGTAAATGTCATCTTTCATGCATGTTGATTCAGGCAAACACAGTAAATGTCATCTTTAATGCATGTTGATTCAGGCAAGCACAGTAAATGTCATCTTCCTTGCATGTTGATTCAGGAAAACACAGTAAATGTCATCTTTCGTGCATGTTGATTCAGGCAAACACAGTAAATGTTATCTTTCATGCATGTTGATTCAGGCAAACACAGTAAATGTTATCTTTCATGCATGTTGATTCAGGCAAACACAGTAAATGTTATCTTTCATGCATGTTGATTCAGGCAAGCACAGTAAATGTCATCTTCCTTGCATGTTGATTCAGGAAAACACAGTAAATGTCATCTTCCTTGCATGTTGATTCAGGAAAACACAGTAAATGTCATCTTTCGTGCATGTTGATTCAGGCAAACACAGTAAATGTTATCTTTCATGCATGTTGATTCAGGCAAACACAGTAAATGTTATCTTTCATGCATGTTGATTCAGACGACTACAATTTTAAGGCTGTGGTTGGTAACCTCACCCCGTGATCTCTTAAATCACGGCAAAACCCAAATCGGAGTATAATACTGTCCTCACGGCGTTCAATCAATCAAATGCCATGCTGAGTGGAGTAGGCGACCATGTTTCTCCACAACTCTCTGTCTCTTGTGTTGTTAATAAGTTCAATTGATGACTTCTTTTTGTGCCACAGTGACAACTCATCCAGAAATTTTTCTCTTTGTCTTCATTTGTTTCTTCTCCCCTTGATCTTTTCAACAATTACTAAATATCGCTCTTACGTGGCGACAGCAAGTGAATGCGGCCTTTATCACACAGCTACAAAATCCCTCCCTGCAACTCCTAAAGGGAAAAATGCAGTATTGATAGTTGACTAAATGTTCAAGTTTTATTTTTCTCAAGCACATGCCCTAATAAAACCTTGAGACTGTTTCTAATTTTTGCTATAATTTGTCGTTTTATTCCAACATCTCTGAGGACTTCTACATTACTTTTCTTGACTGTCTATGGAATTTTCATCATTCTTCATAAAATCTCAGTTGCCTAGAGCTTATCTTGGGCACTTTTGTTTACTGTCCATGCTTTGCTTCCATAAAGAAGGATTGGCTCAATATAACATCCTGACATTCGAACTCGTGTATGTATTGATATTACTCACTTGCATAGAAAGTTTCTCATTCTTTGAAATGTTAATTTGGCCTGTGCTATCTTGTTCTAGATCTCATTGGAGGACCTGTTATCTGATGTTAAAATGGTGCCGAGATACTTGACTTCATCCGCTTTTTAATTTTGCATCACTGATAGTAATACTGCATTTTGGCGGTGTGTATTTTTTTTTTAAAACAACCATTACTTCTGATTTCTTCTTGTTTAGACTGAAGCCTTTGTTTTCACTTTCTTATACTACCGTGTCTAACAGGGATTGAAGTTCTTGTTCGCTCCTTTTATCAGAACTTTATCGTCAGCATATTTTATATTATTCAGATTGTAACTTCCAATTGTAATAATACTGATTTTTTAATAGTAAGAAATATGTATTGGAAACAACGGCTGCAATGAGAGTTAACAACACTATAGGTAGATTTCAAAAGATAGAAATGGGTGTCAGGCAAGGTTGTGTAATATCACCGGACCTTTTCTCCCTGTATACAGAAAACATTATGCGAAATATAGGAGATATGCCAAGGATAAAAGTGGGAGGACGCAATATAAAAAAACTTGAGATATGCTGATGACAGTACTGATCGCAGGAAGCGAACAGAAACTACAAGCCATGTTAGATAAAGTAGTGAAAGAAAGTGAAAACAAAGGCATCAGTTTAAACAAGAAGAAAACCGAAACATTGGTTGTCCCGAAGAGACATACACCACCAAGATGCAACATAATAATTAATGACACAACATTAACACAAGTTGAAAAAGTGAAATATCTTGGCACCCTGTTAACATCAGAAGGTAGATGCTCAAGTGAGATAAAGAGCCGAACAGCACACGCCAAATCAGCATTCCAAAAAAATGAGAACCATTTTGTGCAATGGAAGAATATCAATGCAAGTCCGAATTCGAGTGCTGAGATGTTATATCGAACCAATTCTTTGTTATGGATGTGAAGCATGGACTGTAAACATAAACATTCAAAGTGAATTAGAGGCTACAGGGATGTGGTTTCTAAGAAGAATGATGAAAATATCATGGACAGCCAAGAAAACTAATTCAGAGGTTCTCATTGATGCTGGCGTAAAAAGATCAATCATATCAAACATTAGAGGCAGACAGTCAAGGTTTCTAGGACATGTGCTGAGAAGAACACAGCTTGAACACTTAATAACCACTGGAAAAATCAAGGGGAGAAGAGATAGGAGACGACAAAGAGAAAAGTTACTAGATTATCTTGTATTGTGGCACGGTAGAAGCTCAGCAACTGAGCTTATTGACAACACAAGAGACAGAGAGTCGTGGAGAAACATGATCGCCTACGCCATTTGGCATGGCACTTGATTGATTGATTGTTTCCAATTGCTATTCTTGGCATGCTTTCTATTTTTCGCATAATATCCTTTGTATACAGGGAGAAAAGATCTGGTGGCATTACACATCCTTGTCTCTTTACATGTCTATAATTACCACACACAAACACGCACACAAACGCACGCATGCAAACACACGCAATACACACACACACACACACAAACACAAACGGATTCGTAAGTATAGCTGGAACGATGTTGTGGTGATTAGATTACCAGAACCGTGACCCCTCCATTATTTATGGTTAAAAGTGTTGAGACAACCAAATTGTACTAACGTCCGCGGTTGAAAAGAGCGTATGCCACTACAAGAGGTATATTGTACTTATCCAAAAAAGGCTTATTTTGAATCCCATGTTGAATTATGTTTCAGGTGTGATTCGACTCTTTCCACCACACAGAGAGTATAGGTACCACTCAACATTTAGAAAAGTCCTCAGTTCTGGAAACAAAACGCTCATAGAAGCCCAGTATATATATATATATATGTATATATATATACATATATATATATATATATATATATATATATATATATATATATATATATATATATATATATATATATATATATATATATATATATATATATATATATGTGTGTGTGTGTGTGTATGTGTGTGTGTGTATGTGTGTGTGTGTTACTAAACCAAAAAATGTTCATTCAGAATCTAATGTTGAAGTATGTTTCAGGTGAGATGCGACATTTTCGACCACACAAGAGAGTACACCTTACGTACACCTATGTACGTAAGATTATTTAAAGACTTGGAATGCTAAATGGCATTGGATATATTGATAGACTTTCGCCCGCTTATTACATGGTCACATAATGGTAACTCAAAAATTGTAATAAAAATTGCAACAACATAACCTGCCATGTACATTGTAAGAAAGTGTTAAGGAGCTTTAGTGTGGTGGTTGACCGTTTCATCAGATAAAAGATCAAACATAGAACAAAAGCAGCTTTATTGTGGTGATTGACAGTTTCATTAGATAAAAGATCAAACCTAGAACAAAAGAAGCTTTATTGTGGTGATTGACAGTTTCATCAGATAAAAGATCAAACATAGAACAAAACGAGTTTTAGTATGATGATTGACAGTCTCATCAGATAAAAGATAAAATCTAGAACAAAAGCCCATGTTTTGCCGGGGCCTGAAAGCGGAGCAAAGATTAGTGTTTTGCTGGGGCCCGAAAGCGGAGCAAAGATTAGAAACACTGTTTACCTTCCTTGCATGTCGTAAGAGGCGACTAAGGAGGTTATGGGATGGATTTGGCTGTTCATCCCATATAGGGTCAGTGACCCAAAGCCATACTGAAGTCGGATGTGTCAGACCGAAAGGCGCAGATGTCGCAGCAATGCTGTAAACCATGACACAGCGCATTCTGTTCTCCGGACTACATCCTGCTAATCTGCAGGAGTTTGAGAACGAACGCAGAAGAAGAAGAAGAAGAAGTAAAGCCATGATGTCCATCAGACGTGTCAGAATCAAATGTGCATATATCGCAGTCTCGTAGCGCAGTGGTTAGCACACTGGCTTCGCATATGAGTGGTGCTGGGTTCATTCCCCAGTTGAGGCGGAAATGTTTTTCAGATCGCAACGGCTCCCATGTCGACCCAGCCTTAAATGGGTACCGGATTATCCGGGAAGTAAAGACTGCGAGGGAAAGGAGATGGCTACCGCCCTCATTTGCAGAGCCTCTGAAATGTAAGATCGCTAACATCTCACACCCCTACGGCATTAATAAATGCTATGGGTTACTTTACTTTTTTTTAACTTTTATATCGTAGTCTAGACATAATGCACGACACAATGTGTTTCCTTCTTCCATGTTTGTAGATACGAGAGGGGGGAGGAAAATATGAGTCTTAACTTTAAATGCGTATCATTCCTCTGTTACGGAGAATCTATGATGATTCTCATTTGAGAAACCACTATAGGAAGGGTATTACTACATTTCGAAACTTCTTTGCTAGTTTAATGTGTTATGTCTTATTATATTTTCGAATGGGGGATAGGGGGGCCTAAAACGCCCGCGAAAAATGGGATACGGCAGATATTATTATTGTAGTTTTTGTATCTTCCTATAGTAATTGTAGTACATTGTACACCAGAGAAGCAATGGATAGCCTCTCCACTTCCCCCTAAAATCTAAGCATGTTATTTAGCACTAGAAAAAAACAAATAAGCGAGCAAGCCCCCTCCCCCAATCCCTCCCTCTCCTCCCTTCACGAACTTCCCCCAGCAATAACAAATAATGAAACATTCCACAAATACAAAATGAATACTTTTTTTGCATTTTAGACAGACCAACCCCCCCCCCCTCCCCAATCCCCTACCGAAAACATATCTACATCCCTGCCCGAATACCCTATATTCTTTAATTCACTGTATCGCATTCTGTGATATTGATTGTATTTGTATATTTTAACAAAACTCAAGGAACATAAGTAATTTCTTAAGCTGAAAATATTATCACAAGTTTTCTCCCATGTATTTCTAGACCAAAGACATGTGTGCAGAAATATTTTTTTTTAAATATAATAATATTAATACACCCCTAACCCGTCAAAGTCGTACAGGTGCAACACTGGATACATAGTACAAAATACCCTCCAAACAGCTCTGTCCTCAGTCATCCGGAGAAGTGTAGAAAATACCCTCCAAACAGCTCTGTCCTCAGTCATCCGGAGAAGTGTAGAAAATACCCTCCAAACAGCTCTGTCCTCAGTCATCCGGAGAAGTGTAGAATATATCCTACAAACAGCTCTGTTCTCGGTCATCCGAAGTGTAAAAAATATACTCCAAACAGCTCTGCCCTCAGTCATCCGGAGAAGTGTAGAAAATACCCTCCAAACAGCTCAGTCATCCTGAGAAGTGTAGAAAATACCCTCCAAACAGCTCTGTCCTCAGTCATCCGGAGAAGTGTAGAAAATACCCTCCAAACAGCTCAGTCATCCGGAGAAGTGTAGAAAATACCCTCCAAACAGCTCTGTCCTCGGTCATCCGGAGAAGTGTAGAAAATACCCTCCAAACAGCTCTGTCCTCGGTCATCCGGAGAAGTGTAGAAAAATCACGCCCAGACCATTCCTTGATATCATCAATCCGGGATGTTCTCTTATCTCCTCCCTCTACCTGCAACTTCTCATTGCAAAATAATTTGAGAGAGAGAGAAAGAGAGAAAGAGAGAGAGAGAGACGTGTCTCGTTACATGTCCAAATCAAACAACTTTCGTCGTTTGCAATGTTACACACATTTTTTATAAGAACCACTGAAGTTAATTTTGTCCTGTTTAAGTTAAATATGATTGTTCTAGGCTTGTTACTTAAAAACAAAAGAAACAAGTCTAAAGACTAAATAAGATAATCCGTAGACAAACAAACAACCAGAATGGACAGAAAGGTGTAGTCGTTAAATACCGGTGTTTTCGGTTCTTTCGGTTATGGGATGCCCATTAATCGCGCCAACAAATTGGAGGAAGGAGGGATGTATGGAAAAGTTTGACAACACGTTGACAAAGGGGAGAAGATGGGAAAAGAGAAAAGTTGACGTCAAGCGCTGTATTTACACAATTTACATTATTTTAAAATACATAATGAATTTAAGCATAAAATTAGCAGCAGTTATCTTATCACTTTATATTGTTATTTTTTGACACGTAGCAGTAGACCAACACCTTCAAATGCTTAGGCGTAGCATTCTCTTCAGATGGAAAGATGGACACCGAAATAGACATTCGTTGTAGCAAAGCGAATCAAATACTGGGTCAAGTATCCCCTTTATTGCAACACAAAATGCTACCAATGTCAACAATAAAACATCTTATCCAAACATCTTATTCATTCCAACTCTGTGTTACCAATGTCAAACATGGTCCTTAACAACAAAACATAAGAGATAACTGGTTACAACAGAGATGAGATGTCTGAGAAAAGCATCTGAAGTTCAGAATTTAAAGAGAAATAATTTATTTTTCCTTCTGCATTCATTCTCAAGCTCCTGCAGATTATCAGCGTATAATCCAAAGAATAGATTGCATTGTGTTATGGATTACAGCTTGGCCGAAATATCTTCGCTTTTTGACCTGATACACTATACTTCAGTGCCGCGTTAGCGCAGTGGTTAGAGCACTGGCTTCGCATATGAGTGGTACTGGGTTCATTCCCCAGCTGAGGCGGAAATGTTTTCGGATCGCAACGGCTCCGAGGTCGACCCAGCCTTAAATGGGTACCGGATTAATCCAGGAAGTAAAGACTGCGAGGGAGAGGAGATGGCTACCGCCCTCATTTGCAGAGCCTGTGAAATGTGAGATCGCTAACATCTCACACCCCTACGGCATTAATAAATGCTATGGGCTACTTTACTTTTTTTACTTTTTTACTTCAGTGCAGCTTTTGGGACATTTTTGTCACTACGGGATGAGACAGTCAACTCCACCCCCAAACCTCCATAATCGAATTGAATGTTGAAGTGTTGCCTTTATTTGCTCCCCCTTTTAGACCCAGGAATACACGGGCATAATTTGCTAAAGTAACGATAATGAATATGATGCAGAAAGTGAGTCAAATTTTTGGTCAATTACTTGACAACTATCCTGAATAAACTCATCCACATTGTCTTTAAACCAGACCAGAAGAAATACTGCCTCTAAACCAGGTCAGGGGATGTATGTTGCCTCTAAAGCAGGCTGGCAAATATAATCATCTAAAGCAGGCCAGGAGAGATAAAATGCCTCTAAAGCAGGCTGGCAAATATAAGCATCTAAAGCAGGCCAGGAGAGATAAAATGCCTCTAAAGCAGACCAGGACAGGTATATTGCCTCTAATACCGGCAGGAGAAATTCGCCTTCTTCTTCTTTCGTTCACTTGAAACATGTCTATATCTGTAATTCTGTCTCCTTAATAAACCTCACTGTCTTTTGTAGTTCATACAGTGGCCCATAGAGCTTGGATTTCAGTGTTGTTTCCTCTGGCCAATATGTCTGCCTCAGCGTTTCATGCTCAGAACACTCTTGAAGTATTATGTTTGGCATTCTGTGCTGTCTGTCCACATGTACACATGGCCGTGTTGCCAATCTTGAACTTTGTATACATGTGACTGCGGAGTCGGTTGTGTCCTGTTCTGAGTCGTAGAATTATAACTTGTTCTGATCTGTTCATAATATGATAGTCATCTTGTGTTGGTGTTTGTGGCTTTCTTATTTACTTTATCATCTGTTTTTTTCTGATAGTAGATGATTGTATATCTGGTTGGTTTTCGGCATCACCTTCCTTAGCCAGTTGGTCTGCTTTTTCATTTCCTGGTATTCCACAGTGAGAGGGTATCCACTGCATGGTTACCCTATACTGGTAAAACATTTCATTAAGTAGTTTTTGCAAGTCTATTAGTTTTCCAGACTGGAGAGCTTGAAACACTGACCTTGCATTTGTCAGGAATACAACAGGCTGCAGGCGAGAGTTGAAGTTCAACAGTTTTTTTAGTTGCCACACTAATTTCCTGGATTTCTGCATCATAATTATTGCAGAATTTCCCTGTTGGTGTTCTGATCGTATCTCTAGGCTTGTGTGGATATTCTATATATACACCTGCACCTCCATTCCTCACGGCATTCTGTGCTGACCCATCTGTGTATACTCTGACCCATATATCTTGTGGATATTCCTCATCCAGGAAACTGAGGGTGACTGTCCTTTGCTGCACACTGTTCTGTTCGTCCTCGCTTAGTATTCCTTTCACATGGGTCTGAATGTATATTGTCATTCCATGCCTTTTACTCCAAGTGGTTTGTTCTGGTACAGACTTTAAGGGGCTGTCAACTTCAGGCAGGTCTGTAAGTTGTCTACGGAGTCATTTAGCTTGGTGGATAAAGCTGCTTCTTTTCAATCGCCCCATTGCTAGATTTTGGAATCTTTCCTTCATTGGATGACTTGGCATACACTGAAACTTTTCTGCTTGAATTAGTACTTTTGGGTCTCTGCGTTCGCCAAGTGTTTCCTGCAACATAATAATTAATGACAGAAAATTAGCACAAGTTGAAAAAGTGAAATATCTTGGCACCCTGTTAACATCAGAAGGTAGATGCTCAAGTGAGATAAAGAGCAGAACAGCACACGCCACATCAGCATTCCATCAGCATGATAACCATTTTTTGCAATGGAAGTCTATCAATGCAGACCCGAATTCGAGTGCCGAGATGTTATATCGAACCAATTCTTTTTTATGGATGTGAAGCATGGACTGTAAACAAGAAAATTCAAATGGAATTAGAGGCTACAGAAATGTGGTTTCTGAGAAGAATGATTAAAATACCATGGACAGCCAAGAAAACTAATGCAGAGGTTCTCATTGATGCTGGCGTAAACAGATCAATCATATCAAACATTATGGGCAGACAGTCAGGTTTTCTAGGGCATGTGCTGAGAAGAACACAGCTTGAATATTTAATATCCACTGGAAAGATCAAAGGGAGAAGAGATAGGGGACGACAAAGAGACTTTCGCCCCTATGGGGCGTAGGCGTCACTTTGGGAAATACTGGTTTAGATCATGGTGGGCCACTGTTTAGATGACATCAATATTCAGCTGTAACCGTCGACAGTATAATGGACTGTCCATATCTTACGTCGGTAATAAAGGTGTCGAGGCGACTGAACAAGTTTGACAATTGTTGACTAGGAGATGAGTTGACATCAGCAATACTGTTTTTATACACTAATTACATTTTTTAAAATTTGAAGCAATAATTTGTTTAAAAAGAGAACAAACGCTTATTTATTACCATACTTTTAATGATAATTTGGGGTGGGGGTAGTAGTGAATTTTGTTTAACATGATTTAATAGAGGGTCTCTAATTGTTAATAAAGGGAATGAGGATAGAAAGAGCAAAAAAATAGTTGACGTAATTTTGGACAGGCTCTAAGACCTACATGCTAAATTATTGGAAACTCCCCTTCTAAAGTAACGCATTTGGCTCTCATCGCGATTTTCATTCGCTGTAACACAAAGTAGGTCCTATAACGAAAGAAAATGTCACCAAAAGTCTATTGCGTCACTTTACAAAGATGAAGCTGACGAGGCAATAGGACTGTAGAATTGTCGAAAGACATCCTTCAGCGTGACATTGTTTGGTAAATTTGACCTTCGCAATATAAGTTATCGAATTTGATCAGACCAGGACCATCTACGGTCATGAGTACCTCAACAGGGACATAACTGTGACTGGAATAAATCTAAAATTAAGAGCATGGCCACCCTTAGAAAGATTATCCACATCCGGAATCCTGATCTAAAATGGCGAACAATAAGCGAAAGCTGGATGAAAAACATCTCAAGATGCTGAGAGAAATGGTATCATTTCCCAGTAACAAACAGTGCTTCGATTGTAGCCAGAGAGGTCCTACTTACGTTAACATGACAATTGGCTCATTTGTGTGCACATCTTGCAGCGGCATTCTGTATGTTGTTACACAGTGTTCTTAAGTAACGTAGGAAGTTGAATTTTTTAGGGGTACAACCCTCTGACTGAGAGTATTTTACTGTAAAGCTGTAACTACAAAAATGTAGAGAAATATCCATATTGCATTGTAGTGTTTTACTTAATATTTGTAATAATGTTAGACATATCTTTTATATGTATATAAAATTGGACGCAACCCAACTTTGTGAATTAGTTAAAGTTTAGGCCTACAACAAGGCTACTGCTATAAATTATAAATATAAATTAATAAAAATGAGTGATTTATTTTTCGGGTGACGTTGACAAAGTGTCACAAAGATTGTAGTATAAGTAGGCAAACAAATAATATGAAGCCAGAGAATTGTAATTTGTGAACAGGATTTAGGAGTATGCCATGTAAGCGTATGTAATGTAACTGGGAGGGAAATAAAAATGAATCCAGAAGTATTTGAGGGGAAGAAGGTTGGCTTCTAAATTCCCCTAAATATTATCTTATCCATTATCGTAGCATCAACATTGATTATTTGATTCTTTCCTTGAATGCATGCCTACATGCGCTCTTAGTTTTAAATAGTTGTCCGATCGTAATTTTTTTAGAGATTTATGATGTCACTCTGCTGGTTCATTTCCTATTAATGAAATGGCTGCTGTATTCAATAAGAAGCAACACAGCTTCTGTATCCCTTGAGATATGGATGTATAGAGTTTAGATTGGAGAGTGGGGTGCTAGGGTTAGAATTAGATCTTATTTTACTATTTCTAAATACAAATTACGTTATATTCCTCCCTGCATGCAGGATTGTTTTTTGACTATTGTATAATGAAGATGAGAAAATGTAACATTGAACATTTTTGTTAGAAATGACCCATATGCTCTTGTCCGATCTATATATTCCAAGAAGAAATTTCTAAATCTATTTGCTATTTCACAACTAAACTAAATAAATAAAACACTTCGATGCTACTAACCTTCTAGATACAATCTTGAATAGTAGATACAAGAAATTCACTAAAATGGCTTCCATTTCAATTAGATCTGGAGAATTTCAATACTGCCTGCCGTTTGACGATTTCTGCACATCGATCTTTACAGAAAACAAAGTTATATAATTGCTGCAGTGTTGCCACTATTTTCCCCCATAAAAAAACCATATTAAAATTTTTTATTGTAATTACAAAATAGTTTAGCGGCAGTTGCAATTCTGCTACCACAGCTTCAGCAAAGTACAGACTGAATTGTATTTATATTTGCACTATGGCATGGAGAAGGTTAAAGAAAATAAAGATCAAATAAATAAAGCATTTTGGACATATTAAATCACATGAAACCTTGTTGAATACCCTATTTGAGGGGGGAGGTGAGCAAGAGGTAGACAGAGATACAGGTGAAAGAGAAACATGAGATGGACAGGTTACAGTCTAGCAGAGTGCACCATCAAGGTGAGAGACAGATGTTTGAGGTCCGGTATCACCTTATCGAATGCCCAGCACCACCTACAAAAGACCTATGAAAACAACTGTTACCACCAACACCCTTTTTACACAGACACAACACAGCTGAAGAAGACATGCACCTACCACCACCTGGCACAGGAAAGAGTGAAACATCGGACAAGTAAGTGAGGTCCAGTGCAGCCAACTTTCATTGCAGAGATGGCACTTAATGATGATGAAAATACAATCATTTAATACAAATCAATGATTAAAAGTATGTTAAAAATATTTTTTTTAACGAAATTTGTTTTAAATTGTTGTTTTTTGATTGCCCATGTAGCAACTGCATCTGGACTTTTTTTCAAATTATGAAAAAAATTAAATGATGTAGGTTTTACATTGCCAAATATGGCTGTAAAGGCTACTTTGTGGTGGGGAGGGGGGATACAGATTGAGAGGTGTGACAAACCAGTTAAATGATTACATAATTGTTGTTCACAGACGAGGGTTGCATCCTCCTCATCGGATCAAATCTATATCCATGGCTAGCTTCACCCAAGAAGAAATGGATTTTCTTAAATCTCATGGAAATGAGGTGACATTTATTGTGGTTTATTTCATTGTTCCTGTGTGTTTCTTTGTTATAGTTCTGTTGCAGTATATGTTATTTTTAATTGTTTATTTTTGTCGGTTTTTATTGAATTTTACCTGTCTTTTAGCAAATTATTTTATATAAGTGTAAAATGGTGCTTCTGATTCTTGATTAGGAACCAGCATTGCAACAGTGGTTCTGACATTCCCATGAGTGGACAACTTGCCAACTCATCAGTCATTTGTTAGTACTAACACTCAGTGTCCAAGTCAGGTTCTGGTTGTGAGTTCTTCAGATCTTTCCAGAAAGGACACACATTTTTACTCTCTGCTGGTCACTCCCATACCTATCGCTTTCTGAACATGTACATTTTCTTATTCAGTATTCTCTTCATTATTTTTGTTAGTGTATCCCCAATTAATTAAGCCCTATCTCTTCTCAACAGTATAGTATTTCATGCCAGTGCACTAGCTCTTTTAACTCTTTGTTACCATATTTTTCAGTAGATCTTTGTGATACTTTTACATGGGTGTTGTCAAAAAGGGTAAACCACTCCTTTCTTGTCATTCACCTTCTATTTTGTGCAGCATGTTCTGGAAGTTCAAGATATAATCACTGTTGTTGCTGTTGGCTGTATTACCAGCAAAATGAAAACTGCTTTCTCTGCCTCTATCTCCATTCTGATACTTGATGTAATTGTAGGGTAAGCAGTTTTATCTCTACACCATTTTCCAGGAATTTTGGCAGGAAACCCCAACCTCTGCCTGTTTCTCTTTTATGGCCAAGTCACCAAGTGTGTCTAATGTGGGGCCAGATCGCCTGTGTTTAAGGTGTATTCTGATCTGTAGTCAGGAGCATCTGATGTTTAATCAGATGTGTTTCATATATGAATAGGTTAGCTACTTAGTGGTAAGATCAAATGGCATAACAAAATTGAGTTCATTGCATTCATTTTCCCAATACGTACACCGTCCCTCTCATTGAAGTGGCACAATTCCTGCCCAGAATACTACTCATAGCATGTAAATGTGTAGCTTCAAATGCACTTGTAAAAAAATATCTTACAGTAAAAAATTCAATATCCGATAGTCCGTTGGTCTTCGTAAACCTATGACAAAACTTGTTTTCGATGTTAGTGCTATTGTAAACAAGATGTGATGACCCAGGATTGAACCCATGTTCTATTGAACACATGCAAAAGTCTTAACCACTATGCAATGGAAATTCCCCAATACCAAATCATCGTTACACACAGTACATCCAGTTGTTTTAATTTTCCCTTGAGTCTCAGCAATTACACAACAGTTCCTGTTCTCTGTTGGTTAGTGAACATACTTCTAAACCCATAGTGATACTCATTTGGAAGACACATCATTTCAAGTCCAGCTCCTTTATTCTGGGCATGAAAAAGGAATCATTACCCTCATTTATTTTATTTTGTATGCTCTGTCAGTTTGGTTATTTATATTTATTTCATGTGTTGTTTCTCCTAATTCCCTGTCCCTTGCTCTACCATTGTAGTGGATGGGTGTGTATCATGTATGACCAGGTTCTTATGATAATGATTAGTGTCAATAATTGTGTCTATGTGTGGTGTGATGTGTCTAATGTGTGATCAGATATTTTTGAATTGTGACCAGATGTGCTTGATGTGGAACCTGGTGTATCTGTAACCATATGTATTCATTGTATGACTGTGTGTGATTGTGCTCAATGTGCTATTAAGTGTGTTTGATATGTAGCCAGTGAATCAGGTTTGCTTAATGTGTGATCAGTTGTGTGATATGTTACCACGCAGTGCGCTTCTTGTGTGACCAACGTTGTCTAATGATTCTCAAGTATTTATTTATGCCCAATCAATACAACTATCAAAGAGAGTATGACTATGGGTCACAACAATATGCAAGAATTACACAGAGTGACATCACATCTATTAATTAAACTGGAGAGCTCTTGTTTCTGCCCTATGTGCCGTATTCGCCTCTGACGGAACATAGATAAATACCTTGTGGTACATAGAAGTATTTGATGATTCTTAATATTCTAGGATGTGGCACAGAAGGTGTTTGTTTCCATCAAGTGCAAATATGTCACTGGAAAATGTTAATTAGCATTCTTCCTTCGCTGCAGTATTAATCTTATTCTGTTCAATGAAGTTGGCTGCGTCAGTCCTTGTAGCATAGAGAAATAGGGAGCCCACAGTTTTCCTTGTCCGGCCATGCTCTGAAACACACATGTCCAAGGAACACAGAAAGAAAGAAACAGTCTTTCGTTCTTCTTCTCGTTTGCAATTGTTTAGCTATTGTAACACAGCAAGTCTGGTTTTGTTGATAAATGTTTTCATATTTGAAAGCTTGTTCAGATTTCTATTCAGTTTTCACTTGGTGTTTGTCTCTGTAGGTCATTGTTCAGTTTGCAACTGGTTTAGTGTACTGAAGTCATGTAGAAATTGTTGTTCTGTCTGTACTGCCTGTCTACATTAGCACTGAGATGATCTGACTAGTGTCAGTCTATGTAAGTTCATTTTTAGTCTGTTGTGTCCTATTCTTATATGGAACATGATCACATGTTCTGTTCTCTCATGATTGTTGTCTGTGGTGAAATGGTTGACTGTTCTATTTACTTTGAAGGTGGGTCTTCTTTTCTTGGTAGGTGATTACTTGTTCTTATTTGTTCCTGTGTTGCTCCATTAATTTTTTAACTAGAATATCTGCTATTTCATTTCTTAGTATGCCACAAGGGATTAGTATCAGTTGTAGGTAGTACTGCCTTTCTTTGAGTGCTCCTCATGAGCAGATAAACAATGTTATGATTATATCTTGAAAGAAGTAAACTAAAATAAATGCTCATTCTCCTGAGAAGAAAACAGTTCACTCTTTGGACTCATGAGAAAAAGAAAATTGGTGCACATTGTTACAATAGGCAAGTTGAATTGCAAATCAGCACGAGAAAATGTGGGACAGCTTACATAACCTTGTGTCATGGAGGAATATCAGTATTGGAAATAGTTAGCAGACAGAAAGCTATGAACAAACTGATTCAACATGACATGAACTGGACCCATGAAAAGACATGACACCTTGATGAAGACCATACTCTAAGGTAAAGTTGAAGTGTTATGAGCAGAGATGGGATGGACAACAATCTGTTAGAATGTACCACCAAGTCAAAAGACAGGAGTTTTTGAGTTACTGCAAACCTTAAATATGGATACTGCGCTGGAGTTTGATATTTACATTTATCACATTTGTAGATGAACAAGTGGTACTTCAGTTTTTATTCTGTGTTCTCCCATTTAGCCAGCACTTTTCCTCATATAAGTCTGGAACATCTGATTTAGGCATGCCTTTGATCTCATCTAGGCCCGCAGATATGGGAGGGGAGGTTTCAAACTCCCTCTCCCCGTAGCAAATTGGAACATGACTTTTAGTACTAGAAACTAGACCAAAAGGAGGGCCAAACCAAATCTCCTAGCAGTTTTTCACGAAGACATCAAATTTTTTGTCAAAAGGAAGATCTAACGCACAATAATGCACAAATGACCTTCAAACTCATGTAACACATCTGTTGTCTGTGGAATTGCTGTATCTAGAAGTTCATTATTCATATTGTGAGTTAATGTGTTGACATCCTCCTCATAGAGATTGAGAGCTGCAGATGGTCCCTCCATATATTAAATATATCAGCAATTTATAAGGTTTTCAGCTTTTCAAAATCAAATCTCATACGAGAGCGTTTGTTACTATAGTAATTATTTTTTTACTCTAATATTAAGAGTCATTAATACCATATCATGGTCACTACCAACATCAGTTCCTTTTCTTAGCTTTATTGATACTATATTTGAATCTTCTGGTCACAAGTATTCTTCTTCAGCGTTCATTCTCAAATTCCCACTGGATATCTCTTGTAACAGGACAATTGTCCTACAAGATTTCCAGTTGGATGTAGTCCAGAGAATAGAAATGCGTTGTGTTGCAGTTTTATTTGCGCCAATGGCCCAACACATCCATCTTCGGCGGGACAAGTATTCAGTATATTTGATTATGTATCTCCGACGAGGGTTCCGATTAGGAATTGCCCAACAGTAGAATTCATCTATGGTTACTTTTCCGTTTTAGATAATGTTTCATTCACTAACATTGTGTACACAGTGTTTGCGTTTCCACACTTTTTTCTGCAGGCTAGAATGATCTGGATTCCTGTCATACTTGCACTTCATCACCGCCTGTCTCTGGCAGATAACCAAAAACATTCTCTCTAACATGAACACTGCTTTTGTAAAGGCTTTGGTATTTCATTGTCACAAGTGTGCCAGTACTTTTACTTAGTGTGCTGTACTGACTTCACTGTAGGCATCATACATGATAAATGGATATTAGTTCACTTTGTTTGCTCACTAATTTCACTATCATGAGTTATGGAACTTTGCTGTCCAGACCAGCTGTTGTCCTACGGGGTGATACAACCATTTTGAAGATTGAGATATATGTATCAGAAATTTTTAAAAATTTCTGGATGAAATTGTTTCTCATTACTTCACACAGTCCATAGTCAATATCTAAAACTTTAACTAGGTGTTTCACACAAGCTTCAAAAGTATACATTACTGAAGTGCATCATGAGGAGGTGCTTGTATGGTCTTGCCTATCTGCTAGCTCTGGAAATGGTATAGGACCAGTACAAAACTCTTTGTACCCTATACTTCAAAATATATTGTGACTAGAGTGAATGTGAAGTATGTTATGGCTAGTAGGAGTGTGAAGACTAGTGAATGTGAAGTATGTTATGGCTAGTGAATGTGAAGTATGTTATGGCTAGTACGAGTGTGTAGTTCAGCGACTAGTGAATGTGAAGTATGTTATGGCTAGTGAATGTGAAGTATGTTATGACTAGTAGGAGTGTGAAGACTAGTGAATGTGAAGTATGTTATGGCTAGTACGAGTGTGTAGTTCAGCGACTAGTGAATGTGAAGTATGTTATGGCTAGTGAATGTGAAGTATGTTATGGCTAGTAGGAGTGTGTAGTTCAGCGACTAGTGAATGTGAAGTATGTTATGACTAGTAGGAGTGTGTAGTTCAGCGACTAGTGAATGTGATGTATGTTATGACTAGTAGGAGTGTGAAGTTCAGCGACTAGTGAATGTGAAGTATGTTATGACTAGTAGGAGTGTGTAGTTCAGCGACTAGTGAATGTGATGTATGTTATGACTAGTAGGAGTGTGAAGTTCAGCGACTAGTGAATGTGAAGTTCAGCGACTAGTGAATGTGAAGTATGTTATGACTAGTAGGAGTGTGAAGTTCAGCGACTAGTGAATGTGAAGTATGTTATGACTAGTAGGAGTGTGAAGTTCAGCGACTAGTGAATGTGAAGTATGTTATGACTAGTAGGAGTGTGAAGTTCAGCGACTAGTGAATGTGAAGTATGTTATGACTAGTAGGAGTGTGAAGTTCAGCGACTAGTGAATGTGAAGTATGTTATGACTAGTAGGAGTGTGAAGTTCAGCGACTAGTGAATGTGAAGTATGTTATGACTAGTAGGAGTGTGAAGTTCAGCGACTAGTGAATGTGAAGTATGTTATGACTAGTAGCAGTGTGAAGTTCAGCGACTAGTGAATGTGAAGTATGTTATGACTAGTACGAGTGTGTAGTTCAGCGACTAGTGAATGTGAAGTATGTTTTGACTAGTACGAGTGTGTAGTTCAGCGACTAGTGAATGTGAAATATGTTATGACTAGTAGGAGTGTGTAGTTCAGCGACTAGTGAATGTGAAGTATGTTATGACTAGTAGGAGTGTGAAGTTCAGCGACTAGTGAATGTGAAGTATGTTATGACTAGTAGGAGTGTGAAGTTCAGCGACTAGTGAATGTGAAGTATGTTATGACTAGTAGGAGTGTGAAGTCCAGCGACTAGTGAATGTGAAGTATGTTATGACTAGTAGGAGTGTGAAGTTCAGCGACTAGTGAATGTGAAGTATGTTTTGACTAGTACGAGTGTGTAGTTCAGCGACTAGTGAATGTGAAGTCATGATGTTCCTCCTTTGGAAGCAAAGATGAGCATGCCATGAAAAACAATGAATATGATGAGCAAGTAGAAAAACAACAAAACATTTGTGTTTGTCTATTGGAATGTGAAGCAAGTTGTGACGACTAGTCTTCTTCTTTTTCATCGTTCTTCAGTCAGGTATCAGGTTACAGCACCAATAGCTGTATGAATTGTGTGATTAGCTTCAGGTCATACATGGAACCCCTCAAGTCTGGAAGTAGTGCCATCTCATTAGGCCATATTTTTTCCATCTCTTCTTGGTAGAGTTGATAGGCATGAAGAATGTGTTCTGCAGTCTCTTGGCTTAGTCCACAGTTGCACAGGTCTGTCTCGCCAATCTTCAGCTTTTGGAACATGTGGCTTCTCATTCTGTTGTGGCCAGTTCGTAGTCTGAAGATGATGGTTTATTCTTTGTGTGACATTTTATGGTAGAAGTCATTTGGTTCTGCAGTTGGGTGCAACTGCTTCCACTTTTTCTTATATTCTGCTTTCAACATGGTCTTAGATTCATAGTATATTATTATTACTTTCTATTTGTTCCAGTGATCCCCTTTTCCTTGCCAGGAGATCAATTTTTTCATTTCCAGGTATGCCACAGTGACCAGGGATCCACCGCAGTACTGTTTCTTTGGTAGTACTGCTGAGGTGTAGTAAGCAGGCCAAACGTTCATTCATGCTCATGTTCTTTGATTCTTTAAATGGCTGCAATACTGACATTGCATCCATACCGTTAGAAAGACTACATGTCTGTTGTGACTCTGCAAGTAGTTTATGAGCATTTTGGCTTTGTGACTAAATGAATGTGAAGCATGTTGTGACTGGTGAATCTTCTTTCATTGGTCTTCGGCAGCACCTTCCTTAGCCATTGGTCTGCATTTTCATTTCCTGGTATTACAAAGTGATAGGGTATCCACTACATACCAGGGGGTAGTTACTGTATACTGGTAAGACAGTTCATTAAGTAGTTTTTGTAATTCTGTTAGTTTTCCAGACTGGAGAGCTTGAAACACTGACCTTGCATCTGTCAGGAATACCACAGGCTGTGGACAAGGGTTGAAGTTAGCAGTTTTTTTAGCTGCCACCCTTATTGCCTAGATTTCTGCATCATAATTATTACAGAATTTCCCTGTTGGTGTTCTGATTGTATCTCTAGTCTTGTGTGGATATTCTATATATACACCTGCACCGCCATTCCTCACTGCATTCTGTGCTAACCCATCTGTGTATACTCCAACCCATATGTCTTTATAGATATTCACCGTCCAGGTAACTGAGGGTGACTGTTCTTCACTGCACACTGTTCTGTTTGCCCTCTCGTACTATTCCTTTCACGTGGGTCTGAATGTATATTGGTATTCCATGCCTTTCACTCCAAGGGGTTTGTTCTGGTACAGACCTTAAGGGGCTGTCAACTTCAGGCAGGTCTGTAAGTTGTCTATGGAGTCGTATACCGGTAGCTTGGTGGATAAAGCTGCTTTTTTTCAGTCACCTCATTGCTAGATTTTGGAATCTTTCCTTCTTTGGATGACTTAGCATACACTGGAACTTTTCAGCTTGTATTAGTACCATTGTGTGTCTGCATTTGCCATGTGTTTGCTTTCTCCCCATTTTCTGCATCTTTACTATGGGTGTTGATTTCATTTCTCCTAACATTGTTCTCAGCACTTGGTTTTGCACTTTATCCAAATCCTGTAGTGTGGTGTTTGATGCAGGACACCACGCATGTAACCATATTCCAGGTGTGGTCTTATGCCTTGCCGGTAAATGTTACAGAGTATATTCCCACAGGCTCACCATGTGATTCCACTTAGTTTTCTCAGTATAGCTTACTTCCTCATGGCTTTTGTTGTTGCTTTGTTTATGTATTTCTTCCATGTCTGCTTATCATCAATAATAACTCAGAGGTATGTGAGTTGTTTTTCTTCCTTGAAAAGTTCTCCATCTATCGTGATAACATACACCTATTGCATCTGTGGGTCTCACCAATGGCTCACTAGACAAACCACCCATGCAAGAGAAAACCTTAGTAGATGAAACACCGTTATATTGAGGTTATCTTCTTATAAAAGCTTCATGACACTTCATCTAGACAGTTATGCTTCTCATGCTTTTATTTTGTTGTTGCAATATGTTTTTGTTATTTGTATATATATGTATGCACCCTCTGTGGTTGGGAGGGAGCCAGAGATGTACTGCACAGCATTGGGAAAGAAGAAACTCATCGCACTGTTTTTTTCTATCACTGAGGCCCATCATAGAGGCACAGTGACTCAGAGTGTAACAATCCTTTTGACTTGAACATTTGGTGGCATGCCTGGAGCAGTAGAGAAGTTTGGCATAACCAGTAATCAATTGGTGGTGGGGAATGGGCACAGTGAATCCTATCGTGGCTGCAGTGGCTCTGAGTAGTGCATAGGTTGAAACCTACCTTCCTGGTGGTGTGATAGTTATTCTCTGGCCCAGGTTAGGCCGAAAATCCACAGTCTTCCCAGCAATATAATGCCATTTTGATGGTATTGGGTCACAGGGCATGAGCCAGTGGACCGCTGGATCAGCAACCAACCAACCATCTTGATAACACCGGCTTTTTGTTTTGGTGAGAGGGTAAAAGAGGTAGTGCTGCACTTATCTGTGTTAATGCTGATGCACCATCTATTTGCCCATAGGGTTGCGGCAACAATAGAATTTGGCATTCTCTTTGTTTACTTGCCACTGGTGCATGTTTTTCCGTGCACCAGGTCGTCAGCATATATTGCCACTTGGATCCTATGTGGTAGTGCAGCAATGTATACCAAGAAAAGTATTTGTGACTGGACTCCTTGGAGAACTCCATGACGCAGTAAGACTTTCTTGCTCTTGCTGCCATATAACTGTACCCTGGCTCTTCTATTATGCAGGTATGCTTTTACCCATTTGTACATTCTTGAGCTAACTTGCAATTTTGCAATTTCTTTAAGACTCCTTCTTTCCAAACCTTGTGAAATGCTTTCCTGAGGTTTATCCATACTGCTAGTACCAGTTTCTTATCTTGGAATACATCCTCAATCTCCTGGGGAGAGGTAGGTTGAATGATCTTCAGTAGAGTAGCACTGCCTAGAGCCTGCTTGCTGCGATATCAGAATGTTTTCACTTTCAAGGCACCACTGCATCCTAAGATTGATAATGCTTTCCATTGTTTTGCATAGATAGTTTTTGAGGTGGGTAAGTCTATAATTGGAGACTGTGTTGCCATCTTTTCCTGATTTGAGGAGTGGTATCATTATTGCTTCCCTCTATGCCTGCGGAACATTACCTGTGGTCCAGCTTGTGTTGATGATCTGCAGTAGCTTTGCTCTTGCTGCAGTTCCCAGGTTTTCAATAATTTCATTGGATTCCATCAGCTCCTGGGGACTTTTTTCAATTTTTATATTGCATTCTCCAGTTCTTTCAATGTGATTGGTGTCTTCATGACTTCAGGAATAGGTTTGTCTTGTCTAATATTTTGCTGGCTTTCTCGAGCCTCCTGTTGTTTGTCTGTGCTAACTTTGATGTCATTGTCTTCTGCAAAGTAGTCAGCTGCATGTTTACCTGTTATAATGTTTCTATCTTTATGAGGCGTGATCCTTTTATTTTTCCCTGTATCTTCATCATTTAGTTGTTTTACCAGTTTCCATAATTTCCTAGTGTCTTTTTCAAGGTTCATCGACTCTGTTTTTTCTTTCCAGCTGCTCCGTCTTGCTTGTAACTTGGCTCTTTGAAATTTAGCCAATTTCACTTTCAAGCCAAATTTTAGCCAAATTTGCACGTTTGCTGATATTTGTTATGGTGTTCTTGGCTAGGTCTGTTCTCTGCCTGCTGTCTAGTTTCCATCTCAATTTGCAGCTTCTCCAGTTCATCATTACAGTAGGGTTTGTAGTTTTTACATGTCCCCCTGGGTATGGTTCTACTAGCAGCATGTAGTATGCATCTATTAAATTCACTCACTATTCCATTGATGTCGTTGTCCACGTTTATGTCCTTATTCAGAACACTGGTTAAATGCTGATACATTTTCAAGTCTGCCCTCTTATAGTTTCACCTAGTAAGTGTGATGTTGCCCTTGATAAAATCATTGTGGATTTCTAAAAAATACTGGTCTGTGGTCACTACCTCCAAGCGGCTTTCCATCGACTCGTGTGAGGTTCCATTCAAGGCCTGATGAGTGGAATGCCAGATCTGGTGTAGAGGGGGTGTGCCATGCTCTCGAGTAGTTGTTGGGTCTGCTGGTTGGCTAATAAGTATGAGCTTATTTTCATCTTGCCAGCTCTCAAGTTCCTCACCTTTTTTGTCGATATGATCGTAGCCCCAGCTCTGAGAGTGGCTGTTGAAGTCACCACACACCATAAGTCTATCTTTTTCTGGGATTATGTTTAGTGTCAATGGTCTATCATTTGGGCAATAGTAGTTCAGGAGATGAAATTATGTACAGTCTGTTTTTAGGTGTGCATCGGATATTCTGCCCGCTCCATATACACTTCCATCTGACGTGAACTGATAATGTTTGTAACAAATGTCAGAATTCCACTCTTTCGTCTGTCATTTCCGTCTGAATGTAGCACTGGTAGCCTCTGATTTTAAAGGCTATATCGCTCCTGATGTGTGTTTAATTAATATAGCATATGCTGAAGACGAATGTGTCCGTTCATTGGCGCAAATAAAATGGCGACACAACGCATTTCCATTCTCTGGACTGTATCCTGCTGGAATTATAATAGGACCATGGTCCCTCTACAAGAGAGATTCAGCGGGAGTTTGAGAATGAAAGCTGAAGAAGAAGAATACAGCAATAATTAACATGTTCTTCACATAGGACTGTTTCAAGTTCCAAATTTTTACTGTATCAATCTCTTTTGCTGTGGACACACTCAACATTCCAGTGCATTATTTTTATTGGTCTTTCGTTTGTTTGTCCAGTAGCTCTATTCCCTTACCTCCTGGCTCCTCGGGGAAATTGAGAAGGACCTCGCGTAGTTGAAGTTGGGCCCTTTCGAGGTATAGTGCCCGGCACCGTCCCTGCCTTAACGTCCGCCACAGGGCAGGCACCATAACTGTTATTGGATATAGACATGTTCCCATTATGTTTTGTACGTGGCATCCTGATTAATTGTGCGCCTTTTGGCTCATTACCTCTGTCTTCAGCACCCTGCTTACTGTACTTGGGCAGGACTGTAGTCCTGCTCGATTGGGACTACCGGACCAGTCTTATTTTCCAGTCCCTGATGACTTAACTACGCCCCATCATCATTTCAAGGTGCTGGCATCGATTGGGATTTATCTTGTAACATCCATCGTTTATAGCATGTGTGCTCTAACCCCCTCCCCCTCATTATTCCCCTTTTCCTAACTGCACGTCACAATTGAAACTGCCCGAATTGTCTTCATCCTTCTCCACCCCCTCCCTCCACTACTGCAAATTTTATCTCCACTGACCTATGAAAGAGAAATCAAGTATTATTTAAGTTGGCTGTTGTCTCTTCTATTTGAATGATGATATCAGGAAGGATATGTGTGACGAGGGTGATATCTGATTAAATATATCATATTATACTGGGGTATCAGAAGTTATTGTAAAACTAGACCACGCTCATTGTGTGTGTAAGCTGGATTGATAATTGATTAAATTCCTGACACATGAGGGTGGACGAAACCTGAAACCATCGACAATATAAGACAGAGGCTAATGGGAAAACAGCCTTCTAAAAGTCACATTATTCTTCAGGTGATGTTTTCGAATACGTCAACAATGTCGACGGTCACTCGAAAATTGACAGATTCAATGCCACCAATATTGAAGAGAACAGGGGAATAAACTGTAACTAAAATCAGTGAAATCCTTTTGTTGTGCGGTGGGTTGGCACGGCACTGATGTACAGGATAGTAGTTCTTAAGTGGGGTAACTTGGTATCGGCACCAACGGTTATCAGCTCTGGTCTGCCACAGGGATCGCCTCTATCTTATGTGATTTTCAACGCATACACAGTGCAGATCACTAACACTCAAATCACAGGTGCTGGCAGAACGATGTCGTACGTCGATGACATACTGGCAGAACGATGTCGTACGTCGATGACATCCTGGCAGAACGATGTCGTACGTCGATGACATCCTGGCAGAACGATGTCGTACGTCGATGACATCCTGGCAGAACGATGTCGTACGTCGATGACATCCTGGCGGAACGATGTCGTACGTCGATGACATCCTGGCGGAACGATGTCGTACGTCGATGACATCCTGGCGGAACGATGTCGTACGTCGATGACATCCTGGCAGAACGATGTCGTACGTCGATGACATCCTGGCAGAACGATGATGTACGTCGATGACATCCTGGCAGAACGATGTCGTACGTCGATGACATCCTGGCAGAACGATGTCGTACGTCGATGACATCCTGGCAGAAATCGAGAAGAGTGCGTCGTGGAACTACAGAAGGAGTTGAACAGACTGAGGAATTGTTGTAGAGATACGGGAGCTGTGGTAAATGCTTCTAAGACATTCATACCGTGGTTTTCCTTGAACAATCACATGGTAAAGACACACATGTTTCGTTGTCTGGAAAAGTTTAGAAAGAACCAGCACAATGAGATATATGGGTGTGTTTTTAGAACATGTTGACCACGTTACCATGAGGGCAGACAATGGCTTAGCAGCATTGAAGATTATGGCTGCTGGGCAGTGTGAGCAGAGGTTGTTATTTCTTTTGTACCAGGGTTTGGTGGTGGCTGTGGTGGAATATGCACGGGCAATTCTGACTCTTAGCCAAACTCAGATTGAACGACTGGATAGAATTCAGAATGAAGCAATGCGTATCATACTTGGGTGCACAAGAGAAAAAAAGACAAGAGCTATGCGGTACCTACTTGACTCCAACAGCAGAGCACAGATTACAGTATGGGCGTACCTTCAAATACATGCAGATAAAGAACATCCGTTGTATTACGAAATACAGAAAGTTAAAGGCAGCAGGCTCAAGAGAAGGAAGTCGTGGATGAGACGTGCTGAGGATGTCATACAAAACGTGTGCAGATTGCAAGATGTGATAGCAGGTGCGGGATGGATCAGTCTACCCGCAGATTTCGAAACTCGTGTGAGAGTAGTACTATCACTTAGCAGGGAATGCAGAGAATAGTGTCCCACAGCTGTGGAGAAAGAAGTGCAGGCTTTGATCAGTGAGAATCGCAAAGAGGGGGATGTGATTATATACACTGATTGATCTGTGATTAGACATGTTCTCAGTCCTTGGGCTTTCACAGCTCAGTGCGCAGGTAAAACGATCAGGGAGGAGAGTGGGGCCTTTTCGGTTACTACGAGTATCATGACCATGGAGACTATGGCGGTGACCATGGCATTTGAATGGGTATGCACACAGAAGGTAACTCTTGAGTGACTCTGTATGATTAGGAAGATACAAGTGGGTCTCGTTCGCGAACAGTGGATTGAGGCCTTGAGAAAGGCGAGGCTGAAAGTGGTTACATTTATTTTTGTGCGGGTTCATGTGGGTGTTCAAGGCAATGAAAGAGCAGATCAACTGGCGTCATGCGCGATTGTGGCACAGGGCAATGTGGCAATGGATCGAGCTGACGTTTTGAACTCCTTAAGATATATAGCATGCGAGAGTGAGACTAGTGTGGATTGATTCCTTTCCAATGGCCAGCATTAAAGATCGGGGTTTGAAATGCGGTGTTGCTAGACGTGAACATTTTGGAGGGCGCAGAAGAATGATGGCAAACCAGCACAGGACTAGTACTGTCAGAAAAAGTGTAATGACGATACACTCAGGGAGAGATCGGAGCAGTGATGATGATGATCCGACGACTAACTAACTTATATGGCCAAAAAATAGCCATGACGACTCCAATATATAAATAGTGACCATCGGAAAAAAGGGAAACAAATGGTAGCGTATCCTATTCAGGACGTAGCCATCAACCCAGCATTTTTTGGGTGTAGTGATTTTCAAGTCAATATAAATGCGTTCAGTAGTTTTCCATTGCTTTTTGAACGGTCCGGATACTCAATTGCCTGTGGCGGGATTCGAATCCGGTACCTTGGCCGTCACAGACGCGCACTGTACCACACCACGACAATAATCAAAAACGTAACTAGTTAAGTCCTAATTAATTACGTGCAGAGGTCTTCTATACCGCAGATGGTCATTTCAAGAACGCATGTACGTGCACAATTAACAACTCACATGTTTCTGCCGACTATGTGAAAGTTGTTGTCATGTGTCCAGATTGGGATATGGTTGAGAACCACTGCTGAAGATCGCCGAATCTTGTAAAAATTATGTTACAGAAATTGCAATGTTGGCGGGATTATCCTGACTAGGTCATCTGGGAAGTAGCATGCTGGGGGGGGGGGGGGAGGGGGGAGTGTTATTCCATCTGTTACAGTTTGTCGCTACTGTGACACGTTTGTACCAGCTGCTGATGGCTCTCCTGTAGTTTAAATACTGTCCTGTCTGCGGTGTGACACTGATCTTCACATAGACTGTGACCCGTGGTCTGATGTCAACTGGTTGGAGTGTGTAGAGAGAGAGAGAGATAGAGATAAATTTGCTTTCTCATACCTCATGTATACTTTAATCTTCTCTCACTCAAGTATACGTACATTCTCTCCAATATTATACATTCTGTCACTCAAGTATACGTACATTCTCTCCAACATTATACATTCTCTCACTCAAGTATACGTACATTCTCTCCAACATTATACATTCTGTCACTCAAGTATACGTACATTCTCTCCAACATTATACATTCTCTCATTCAAGTATACGTACATTCTCTCCAACATTATACATTCTGTCATTCAAGTATACGTACATTCTCTCCAACATTATACATTCTGTCATTCAAGTATACGTACATTCTCTCCAACATTATACATTCTCTCACTCAAGTATACGTACATTCTCTCCAACATTATACATTCTGTCACTCAAGTATACGTACATTCTCTCCAACATTATACATTCTGTCATTCAAGTATACGTACATTCTCTCCAACATTATACATTCTGTCATTCAATTATACGTACATTCTCTCCAACATTATACATTCTCTCACTTCTTAGTTATAGTATTCCGTCCCTCACTCGGTACACATTCTCTCACACAGTACACCTTCTCTCACACAGTACACCTTTCCCCCAGTACACTTCTCTCTCACCCTGTACACATCTCCAGTACGCTTCTCTCTCACCTTGTACACATCTCCCCCAGTACACTCCTCTCTCCCCCTGTACACATCTCCCCCCAGTACACTTCTCTCTCACCCTGTACACATCTCCCCAGTACACTTCTCTCTCACCCTGTACACATCTCCCCCTGTACACTTCTCTATCACCCTGTACACATCTCCCCCAGTACACTTCTCTCTAACCCAGTGCACCTTCTCACTCACTACACCTCTCTCTCACCCATTACACCTCTCAATCTCACAGAACACTTCTATCTCTCGCCCAGTACATTTCTCTCTAACCCAGTGCAAGTTCTCACTCACTGCACCTCTCTCACTCTGTACACCTCTCACCCTGTTCACCTCTCTATCACCCAGTACATCTGCTTTTTTCACTCACCTAGTACACCTCGCTTAATACACTTTCTCTCCCTCAGTACACCTCTCACCCAATAAACCTTCTCTTTCATCCAATACACCACTCTCTCATCTGTACACCTCTCTCACCTAGTACACTTCTCACTCACCTAGTACACTTCTCTCACATAGTACACTTCTCACTCACCTAGTACACTTCTCTTACCTAGTACACTTCTCTCTCACCTAGTACACTTCTCTCACCTAGTACACCTCTCTCTCACCTAGTACACCTCTCTCTCACCTAGTACACTTCTCACTCACCTAGTACACTTCTCTCTCACCTAGTACACTTCTCTCTCACCTAGTGCACTTCTCTCTCACCTAGTTCACTTCTCACTCACCTAGTGCACTTCTCTCTCACCTAGTACACTTCTCTCTCACCTAGTACACCTCTCTCTCACCTAGTACATGTCTCTCTCACCTAGTACACCACTCTCTCACCTAGTACACTTCTCACTCACCTAGTACACTTCTCACTCACCTAGTACACTTCTCACTCACCTAGTACACTTCTCTCACCTAGTACACCTCTCTCTCACTTAGTACACTTCTCTCTCACCCTGTACACATCTCCCCCAGTACACTTCTCTCTCACCTAGTACACTTCTCACTCACCTAGTACACTTCTCTCTCCCCCAGTACACTTCTCTCTCACCCTGTACACATCTCCCCCAGTACACTTCTCTCTAACCCAGTGCACCTTCTCACTCACTACACCTCTCTCTCACCCATTACACCTCTCACTCTCACAGAACACTTCTCTCTCTCACCCAGTACATTTCTCTCTAACCCAGTGCAAGTTCTCACTCACTGCACCTCTCTCACTCTGTACACCTCTCACCCTGTTCACCTATCTATCACCCAGTACATCTGCTTTTTTCATTCACCTAGTACACCTCGCTTAATACACTTTCTCTCCCTCAGTACACCTCTCACCCAATAAACCTTCTCTTTCATCCAATAAACCACTCTCTCATCTGTACACCTCTCTCTCACCTAGTACACTTCTCACTCACCTAGTACACTTCTCTCACATAGTACACTTCTCACTCACCTAGTACACTTCTCTCACCTAGTACACTTCTCTCTCACCTAGTACACTTCTCTCACCTAGTACACATCTCTCTCTCACCTAGTACACCTCTCTCTCACCTAGTACACTTCTCACTCACCTAGTACACTTCTCTCTCACCTAGTACACTTCTCTCTCACCTAGTGCACTTCTCTCTCACCTAGTGCACTTCTCACTCACCTAGTGCACTTCTCTCTCACCTAGTACACTTCTCTCTCACCTAGTACACCTCTCTCTCACCTAGTACACCACTCTCTCACCTAGTACACCACTCTCTCACCTAGTACACTTCTCACTCACCTAGTACACTTCTCACTCACCTAGTACACTTCTCTCACCTAGTACACTTCTCTCACCTAGTACACCTCTCTCTCTCACCTAGTACACCTCTCTCTCACTTAGTACACTTCTCTCTCACCCTGTACACATCTCCCCCAGTACACTTCTCTCTCACCCTGTACCCCTGTACACATCTCCCCCAGTACACTTCTCTCTAACCCAGTGCACCTTCTCACTCACTACACCTCTCTCACCCATTACACCTCTCACTCTCACAGAACACTTCTCTCTCTCGCCCAGTACATTTCTCTCTAACCCAGTGCAAGTTCTCACTCACTGCACCTCTCCCACTCTGTACAACTCTCACCCTGTTCACCTCTCTATCACCCAGTACATCTGCTTTTTTCACTCACCTAGTACACCTCGCTTAATACACTTTCTCTCCCTCAGTACACCTCTCACCCAATAAACCTTCTCTTTCATCCAATACACCACTCTCTCATCTGTACACCTCTCTCTCACCTAGTACACTTCTCACTCACCTAGTACACTTCTCTCACATAGTACACTTCTCACTCACCTAGTACACTTCTCTCACCTAGTACACTTCTCTCTCACCTAGTACACTTCTCTCACCTAGTACACCTCTCTCTCTCACCTAGTACACCTCTCTCTCACCTAGTACACTTCTCACTCACCTAGTACACTTCTCTCTCACCTAGTACACTTCTCTCTCACCTAGTGCACTTCTCACTCACCTAGTGCACTTCTCTCTCACCTAGTACACTTCTCTCTCACCTAGTACACTTCTCACTCACCTAGTACACTTCTCACTCACCTAGTACACTTCTCTCACCTAGTACACTTCTCTCACCTAGTACACTTCTCTCACCTAGTACTCCTCTCTCACTCACCTAGTACACTTCTATCTCACCTAGTACACGTCTCTCAGTCAGTACACCTTCTCTCACCCCATGTATCATCTTAAATTCTCCTTATACCCTTCAACAGTTGACACTATGAAGCATGTCCAATGATGTTAGCAGTGTCATATCACATGTTCTACAGGAGATACAGTCCGTGACTGAGAATCTTATTGTGTTGTGTCCTAGTTTTGTTTTCTCTACCTTTCCTGCTGGCAGATACCTTGCATGTTTGTGTGTTGGCAATGTTCTTGTTTTCTCATTAATATCGGTTGTGTGTTACTGGGCCTCCCACAAGAGAGCAAGGAATAGTTTGACTACAGCACATGTCAGATGACTAAAGAGGAATATTGTTGGGTTGAATGCTCCATCCCGTGATCACCGATTTCAAAAAGACCACTTAAGACCCATGTCTGGACTGCTAGGAGGGAATCAACCCTTTTTTTTTTTGTTTCTAGATCTCTTTTGTAGCAGGATGTTCCTACTAAATTTCCAACATGATGTAGTATTCAGAGAATAGTAATACATTGTGCCACTTTTTTATTTGCGTCAATGGTCTGACACATCTAACTTTGGCCGTAGTGAAAACTTTAGCATGTCTTGAGCAAGAGTGACATCAAATTCCCCCACACAGTAAAAGATTGCCTAAATCGTGACATTGCACCCTACACAATATTGAGTACACAGTCATCTTTGAAAATCTCTGGGAAGGCTCCACATCATAAAGAATGTCAGAGAAACGACCTGTAGCTGAAAGCAGAATTTCTATGCATGGGATAAGGAACAAGAGTGACAAACACATGTTCCCTTGTAAGCTTGTGTATAAGGGGTGAAGGTATTGAGCACTCGCTTCTTTTATATATGGGCTTTGGCTTCAAGGGGACAAACACCCCCACCCCCATGATGTCAGAACATGGCACTTAGTGCTAGAAAGCTCAAAAATATGGTAAACATCTGCATGAGTAATAGTTTTTTTCCAAAATTGTCACCAAAAATCTCATGAAAATGAAAAATAATGGCCTTGTTTAGATAAATATTCCCCTTACTGAAGTCATATAAACATTCCCTTACTGAAGACATAAACATTTCCCTTACTGAAGACATAAACATTTCCCTTACTGAAGACATAAACATTTCCCTTACTGAAGACATAAACATCCCCCTTACTGAAGTCATATAAACATCCCCCTTACTGAAGTTATATAAACATCCCCCTTACTGAAGTCATATAAACATCCACCTTACTGAAGTTATATAAACATCCCCCTTACTGAAGTTATATAAACATCCCCCTTACTGAAGTTATATAAACATCCCCCTTACTGAAGTTATATAAACATCCCCCTTACTGAAGTTATATAAACATCCCTCTTACTGAAGTTATATAAACATCCCCCTTACTGAAGTTATACAAACATCCCCCTTACTGAAGTTATATAAACATCCCTCTTACTGAAGTTATATAAACATCCCCCTTACTGAAGTTATACAAACATCCCCCTTACTGAAGTTATATAAACATCCCCCTTACTGAAGTTATACAAACATCCCCCTTACTGAAGACATATCTACAACCTTCTCAGGTTTCTATCATCATCTAATCAATATTTTAATTATATTTATTATGTTCTTTTTTTCTGTGACCAGGAATCAGCATACATACAACAAGAACATAATTTAACTTCTCATCTTTTAATTTCCCTGAGAATATTTCCCCATATTTATAGTTTTATCTTCCAAAGGAAATGTATTCAAGTATTATTTAAGTGAAATCATTTGATACTCTTATTTCTCTACTGTAATGATGGCGTTCAATAGAGGAACATAGAATAGTAACATTGTCTCCTGCCATGCATACCATACGGTCATCAAAGCTGTAAACCATGATACAAGGCTCACCCATTCTCTGAACTACATTCTGCTTAATTGGCAGGATTTTGAGAATGAACGTAGAAGACTCTTGTCTTGTGCCACTTAGTGAAGTCTGACTTTATTATCCAGACTGGACTACAGACCTGGCATTCTTTGCAACTAGAAAAGTTTTCTAAAACATTTTTTGGTACCCCAAAAAGTCTCGCCGAAGATAGATGTGCTGGGCCACATGCGCAAATTAAAATGGCTACATAACGCACTTCCATTCTCCTGACTGTCCCACGGAAATCTAGCAGGAACACTGTTCTGCAACAAGAGAGATCCAGTGGAAGTTTGAGAATTAACACAAACAAATAAACAAACTCAGAAAGTGGTTTGACTCTGTTTTTATGTAGGTGTTGGGTGTCACAATTTGGCTGTCATCTATTGGTGAGATCTATGACTGATGGAAAATTTTGTTGACAGTGAGAGTCCTGGCGATCTTCTAGAAAATTCCTCCAGCAAGCTTAATCACAGTGAAGATCATCATGTCTTCTTGCTTTGGTCAAACTAGTCAGTTATTAACACCAAATGAGAGATGAAACAATGTCAGCTACAGTGTATGTGTTATCTTTTAGTTGTTAAGGAAAAATCAAGAGTAGACAGACTTGCCAATATGGCAATTGGTAGATTGATGGATCATCCTGATATTTTGAATGTGGTCAAAAAGGGCAGTTCTAGGTAGAAGAAGAATGCAGGATTTGAGAATTAAATGTGGAGTTACTAGAAACAAGTTGATATTCAGAAATATCTGGAATCTATGTTCATATCAGAACAAGAGAAAGTTATCAACCAACATAGAGCTCAAGAAGTTAGTTACCATGTACTGATGGAATTACCATTTACTGAATGAAAGATCAAAGCACACATGGAGGTGTCCCGAGTGCATTGATAATGATCTGACAGCGAAATAACTAACTAGCAAGATAACTAATCTAACTTATTAGATACTGAATTCTTCTTCTTCATCGTTCATTCTCAAACTCCTGCTGGATCTCCCTTGTAGCAAGACCATTGTCCTACTAGATTTCTAGCAGGATGTAGTCCAGAGAATGGAAATGCGTTGTGTCGCCGTTTTATTGATACTGAATTGAAAAACAAGCTGTGACATAATTATGATGTACCTGTCAATGCTGCATGTTTCCCATAATACTGCATGTTTCCCCATTGAAGGGAGGCTGCGTGTGGCTTATGTGATAAATGTGAGATGCCCTTGCTATCACCATGTAATGTACGGGGTGAGTTTTTAATTTACCCTCGAACAAAAAAATCCAGTCTTTACTGGAAATTGAACCCTGGACCTCGTGGCTGTGAGACCAATGCTCTAACCTCAACCATCACACCAATGTACCAATATGGACATTTATCTGATTGGTCATATTTAATATTTCTCGTTAAAAGTACTTATGGTAAATGAATAATATAATATAGAAGAATGAAGGATTTATTATTAAAGAAAAATCAGAATGCAGCAAACGGCATTTGAATCAGGTCCGCTCAGATGGCACCTAGTCACCTAGCAACTTACACCAGCACATTTTCCGATCCAATTTGCTGCATTATGTTTTTAATGAAAGGTACTACTGTCTGATGCTGTGACGGGCCTTATGTCACAGTTTATTGGATCTGAAGCTGCTTGGAATAGCTTCTGGTAGGCAGTGTGTTAACTAATTAATTAGTCTTAGCCTTGATGCCATGTAATGATACCATGTCATTAGAGGTAAGGAAGATAGTTCTGCAGTGCTATATAACTCCTATACTAACATATGGATGTGAGTCTTGGATAATAAACAAACAGGAGAAAGTGGGAAATTAGAAGCAGTAGAGAAGTGGTTCTGCAGAAGAATTCTGAGAATACCAAGGTCTGCCAGGAAAACTAATGTGGAGGTTGAAAGAGTCAAGCTTAAATCATTAATATAAGAAAAAAGACAATCTTCATTTTTTGGCCATGTTATGAGAAAGGGAGGTTTGGAGAACATACCGGTAGTCACAATAGGCAAGATTGAAGGCAACAGAGACGGAGGGTGAGAATATTAAACAGTTTAACAACCTGACACAGCAAGGAAACAACAACAAACTTGATACATAATACTGGAGATATAAAGCTGTGGAGAGTTGGGATCACCTACACCAACTGGCATGGCACCTGGTAATGAGCCTTGATGCAGAAATTATGAGCTTCACTCAGCTCTACATTTTTGTTTGTTTCAGCTAAGCTTCATATTGATAACAAAGATGAATCCCAAGAGAGAATCACCTTGTCACTCTTGTTCTCGGTGCCAGGTAGTGTGAAGTTTTACTTTCATCTTCAGATTGATGTTACTCCTCATTAAAAAAATGCCATGGAGTTTTCCAGAGCCATTGTGCTAGTCTCAGATGGCTGTTTGACTCAATATGGCTGTAATGTGCAAGGCCAAGAGCTAGAAAGTATTCTACTCTGGTGGTAACTGTGCTGTAACTTTCTTGCAAGCTAGAGTTGTTGGTATCATATCTTATTCATGACATAGCAATAATGTAACCTTTTTCTAGCTGCAGTGGTTTCCTTGTTAATATTTACATTTAGTAGTTCGCCATTGCTTTCTAAAGAGTCCAGATGCCAAACTGCCTGCAGTTGAAATCAAATCATGTTCCTTGACAATCAGAGACATGAGCACTACCTCTCAGAATAAAAGGATTCATTCCCTCCCAACACTAGGAATAGACCTTCAGGAGGTTTAATTGCAGCAGAGAATATAGGGTGGAGGCCCCACATTCAACCTTCTTGGCTATCTCTTATAACATGCATGGTTAGTGTACTATTCCTTGCTTACCCTTTGAACCCAGGTAACACATACGAAACTTAATTATCATTACATCAAAATGCAATTTAAACAGTATATCTCGTTTTTCCTTTTTTTTCAGTCTAACTTAATATTGTTTTGATCTGCAGCTTAATAGAAAAGTCTATTTGGGACTACACGACAATCAGACAAGCTCGGAACCTGACTCGCGGGATGAGCAGCGAGTTCGAGAATATATGGTACAGAAATATGAGAACAAACGTTGGTATGTTGCTCCGACAGATGCCATCAGAGAGGAAGCTAAATGGGCGAATGAAGCAGCCCTCAACAGCAAGCCTCAAGTTAAACCTCTCCGTTCACTCCTAGGGGAGAATGCCACAAAGTTGGCATCTGGGACAAGCCAGGTGAGTTTAAATTTGTGGCCAATTTTGTTTTTTTATCATTGAATATGATTTTCATTTTGGCCAGGTCTGTTTTATTGATTTTAATTGTTCTGTCTTTTAACTAATCTTTCAGTTCTTTCCATGTCTTATATACCTCTCTTATATCCATCTAATTATCTCCCAGTCTTATTTCCTCGATTATTCATGATACGTGTGTGATGAGATCTTCTGCCACTTAATCAGAAATGATGAAAAAATGCATTAGTTGATGTTTTGCATACATCTGCATATAATAACTTCTTTTCTGATAACCACCCTGAAATTTTCTGTGATTTCCGCCAGAGATTGTGAAGTACATTGTACTGCCAGTTTCAAAGCATGGTTGCATTATTGTTCGGTACGGCACATCTGTTTTCAGCATGTATAGTAACTTATGTCTGCATCTTCTTCTTGTACCCTGTTAGAGTACCACATATAGTATTTGTTTTGAGAAGCAGCTGTTGTTCTGAACCTGGCCACGTCTCTTCAGGCTTCTGTAACTGAATAGAAGTAATTGAAGCAGTGTATGAAGATGCAAGCAGCTCTGTTTTTTTAATTAATGACATTGGTTAATTTTTTAAGATATGTATAGGAGTAGGTCAAGGTTGCATTCTTTCGCAAATACTTTTTAACATGTATTTTGAATATATAATGCAGGATGCATTACAAGATCACTAGACATCAATAACTATTGGCAGTAGACCACTTTGTAACGTACATTATGCGGATGATATTAATCTTTTGACTGGTTCCGAATCTGAACTCTAGGAACTCACCTCAAAGTTGGAAGAAGTTAGTCGAAAGTTTGGCATGGATGTTGGCATTGATAAAAGCATAATATTGGTGACTAGTGAAACCAAACAAGATCCCAGTAATATTTTATTAAACTGGCACAAACTGGAGGAAGTTACCACCTTCAAATATCTTGGGTCGCAAATATGTGATGATGGCAACTGGGGAAATGAGATTAAGCTAAGACTTGAGATGGTGTTGGCTGCCATGGCAAGATTTAATACAATTTGGAAAAGTAAGATCAGTATTACAATAAAGATCAATCTATTCAGATCGCTGGTGTTATGTATACTTTTATCAATCAATCAAATGCCAACCGAGTGACATAGGCGATCATGCTTCTCCACAACGTTTCGTGTGTTGTTAATAATTCAGTTGGTGAATTTTTGTGTGCCACAGTGAGAACCCATCCGGAAATTTCTCTCTTTGTTTTCCTCTGTCCCATCTCTCCTTGATCTTTCTGGTTGTTACTAAAGGTTCAAGTTTTACTTTTCTCATCACATGCCCTAAAAATCTTTTTTTGTGCTATAGTTTGTCATTTTACTCCAGCATCTCTGAGACATTCTACATTCGTTTTCTTGGCTGTCCATGGAATTTTCATCATTCTTTTTAAAAACCACATCTCAGTTGCCTCCAGCTTATCTTGGGCACTTTTGTTTACTACCCATACTTCGCTTCCATAAAGAAGGATTGGCTCAATATAGCATCCTAGCCCTTTAACTCGATATATACGTTTTATACGGATGTGAAAGTTGGACACTCAATGCAGACACAGAAATAATGATTCGGTGTTTTGAAAACAAGTGCTACATATGTTTGTTAAGAATTAGCTATAGAGATAACCAGACAAATATATTTGTTCAGCAGCAAATAAACAAACATGCAGGTTATCAAGAGCCAGTTTTGACAGTGGTGAAATATCGTAAAATTATTTGGTTTGGACATGTAACGGGACACCGCTCGTTTTTCTAAAATTATTTTGCAAGGAACAGGCGAGAGTGGAAGGAGAAAAGGAGGACAGAAAATCCTGAATTGATGACATCAATCCAGGGCGTGAGTTATCTACACTCCTCAAATGGCTGAGGATAGATGTGTGTGGAGAGCTTTTTGTACTGATGTATCCAGTGTGGCACTCCTATGATCTTGACTGATGGGTTATGAGTCTTATTATTATTATTAACTGAGTGTGTAGATTGTTGTTGAAAGCTTGGCCACATGTATCACCTCAGTGTCCATATAGATAACATATGTATAATGAAATACATTAAAAATGTACTACTATTGCAAATACTGATACAGAGAAGGGTGACGGTGGGAGAATTGATTTTCCACATGTTTGTAGTAAGGTTTAGAATGAATTTCTGCAGGGATGCAACATACGTGATGCAATCCATGGCATTGTGTAAAGAGTTCATGAAACCGTTAAAATTGCACGTACAACCACTGCTCCTGGTAACAGTTATGAGCCTGAAAATGCATATGCCCCATGTCCGTATTCTCAGCGTATAATAAAGCAGTTGAGACAAAAAGTCTATTACATGTTCCCGGATGCCTCAGAATGGTCTTAAACAAGGCAAATACAGAGTCTTTGGTATGGTGGTGGCAAAAATAGTTTGCAGGCCATTGCCAGATGGATGAATTGTCATAACTGCACTATTATATGTCTCCATAAATGTTACAGAGCCAGCAGCAGTGCCCATGATAGACTTTGGAAGGGTCAACCATAGGTGATTATAGCAGAGCAAAATCATCATGTTGGGCTGGGTCACTTAATGAATCTATCCCTTCTGGCAAGCCAAACAACATAGGCACAGTAGATAGGCATGGGCAAGTGACAGTTATACGACGACTCAGAGAAATAGGTCTTACTGCAAGACAACTTTATGTTGGGCCAAACCTGATATTTGAGACATTGTCTGCAGGGTTTACAGTGGACACAACAATATGCAAGATGGACTAGACTGCAGTGAGATGCTGTCCCATTCACAGACGAGAGCAGATTCTTTCAACATATCCATTGCTGATAAATATGTGCGGTTTTGGCAATGGTGTGAAAAACGCTTTGCAGATTGTTGTGTTCATCAACATAATCCATTTGGTGGTGGCAGCATTGACTTTTGTAGAGGATTCAATTTTCATCATTGCTTACCCCTTCACATCTTCTGTGGAAAAGTTAATGCTGTGGCATACTGAGATTAGGTTTTGGATGCATTGGTTGCTCCACCATTCACAAATCATCCAGACTTGCAGTTTCTTCAGCAATATCTCCAGCAACAGAATATTGTTATAATTGATTGCCTGCCCTATCATCAGACATGTCCCCTATAGAACATCTGTGAGATGAGCTAGGGTGCAGTCTACATGCAAAGTTCTCCAGTTAATCTACAGCTACTCAAATGTGCTCTTACAAGTGAATGGGACTTGATTCAACAGAAATTTCCTGCAGACACTTGTGCACTCAATGTGTAGTCGCTACCAGCTTGTTTAAAAGCACATGGTGGACAGACCAGATAATAAGAGGTTGGTGTGAAATCCTATTTTTTTTAATTAGTTGCATTTTTGGTTTTCTCCCTTGCCTGTAAATATTACAAAGAAGTTCATAAAAATCATATGCTCAAATTAATAACCAGGATGGATTAATAGGAAAATGTAGACTTGTACAAACTTATATTTTCATTTTACGTTATATTCCTGGATGATTATAGTGCTGCATTTTTAATGTGTCGGTATACATATATTTGCAAGCACACACAGAGAGATACTTTTTGCTGCATGTATCTTTATTATGCAGTCTTTTAACTTTCTATGTTAACTTTCTTCAGCGTTCATTCTCAAACTCCTGCTGGATCTCTCTTGTAGCAGGACCATGATCCATTCTAGATTTCCAGCAGGATTAGTCCAGAGAATGAAAATGCGTTGTGTCACTTTTTATTGCGCCAATGGCCGACACATCCATCTGCAGCAGAACTTTCTAACTATTGTCTTGTATCTGTTTGCTGTAAGGTGCCACAGGATTGAATAACAATCGGTTTTTGGGCTATGACATGTTTGGTCGCTTAATATGCAGTAATATTGTAATGTCTCAGAATGTTGGAAACTCCTTCAATCCATCTTCTTGGTTTTCCTCTGTATCTTGCTGTTTCCATTTTTATGTTGTATTCTCTTGCTGCTGGCCAGTATGGGCTCATTTTCATTAAGTGGCCAAACCATTTCAGTCTCTGTTTTTCAACATATTTGACCACAGATGTTCCAACAATTTCTGTTATCTCTTCATTCATTCCTCGCATGATCTCTTCTTGTTGTGTTTGCTGCTTTTCTTAGAAAATCTCATTTCACACATAGTAAAGTTTCTCTCTTGTTCTTTTGTTTTTTCTAACTTTGGGTATAAAAATATTGCACACTTAAAACTAATCTAACCCTTAATCTAATCACTTTGTCATTGCATCTTAATCACTCTATCAATCAAAGAAATTGTTCTCACAGATTTTTGTGATTATGTCTCACAGACTCCACCAACCAGTCATGTACCTGTCCAGCCTGTCCATGTATCAGTGCCACTACCTGGGGGAATTAGATCTTCAGCACCTGCAAACATACAAACTGGCATCCCAGCTGGAAGTACAGCCTCCAGTAAGACATCATCGGGGTTTGATCTTCTAGGAGACCTTGGAGGTGATCCCTTTGCATCTAGTGCTTCTGCCAACAGCAGCAATGGAAATAGTATGTATGATTGTTGACAGTTATTTAGAAGTCTTTTCTTCATTCATTCACAAATATCTGCAGATTAGCAGGATGTAGCTCAAAGAAAGTATGTGCAGTTACATGGTTTAAAACTTGACCTAACACATCTGACTTTGGCACAGCTTCTGGGTCACTTTAACATCTACGGTATGGGACAGCCAACCCCACCCTCAAAACCTAGATCGCTGTTTACGACGTGTATCAGATAACACCGTAGTTATTCTTTGCTCCTTCAGGCCCTGGCAACACACAGACAATAATCATTCAAAGGGTTGAGGTTAAATAGGTGCTTCTTGTACCAAATGTTCTGAGTTCGTTTTTATTGATAGGGTCATTTAGAAGTTACCCATGGCAACAGGTAAGTGAGGCCTTAGTCCAATCTGAGATGGATTATAAACTCAGTGGTCCTATGTGCATGTTTTAAAAACTCTTGTAAAGTATAGTACCCTCAGGCTTATTGTGAATATTGTTTTATGTCCTTATTTTTCTCGGACCAATAATATGCAGTCTCCCTCAATCATTTCATAATGATAGCTTGATCTAACATGCTCGATGACATAATGTAATATATATTCACATAAATAACACTCCAATAAGAGGCTCTGATAACCCTAAAAAAGACCAATTGGATTTGTGGGTTGATCAATGTCCTAACATGCTTGTTATTGTAAATAGAAGCCAGTAATACAGAAAGACTTAAAAATAAACATCTCTGAAGATAATCTAGCTTCCTGAGACCAAGAGATATCTTTAAACTTTATATGGCAAGTCAAGATACTGTGTTATTAAAACAAACTATGGTAAAACTGAATGGTTTCACATAGAAACAGGAATAAAGGCTACATTATGTTAGCATTTTTTTAGTTTGGCTATACATTGGATTATGAAAACTACACCTAGAATAAACACTTTGGTATCTATCTATCTATGCTATATGTCCTTTACAGAACACTGTCCTCACTGCCACTCTGTAAGCCTCTCGATTCTGTGCAAGTCGCCCAGCCGGTTGCAGTGTCATGTTTGGAAAGTTTTTGATATCCTGTGTTCATTTTAGTCTTATTCTGCCTCTAATTCTCTTTCCTGAAACTTTTCCCATCATGATTAATCGTTCTAAATCATTGTATCTCTTAACTCCTCTGCTGAGTTCTTCCCCTTAAGGAACCAGGCTCACGGATGAGAAACGGTTCAGTACCCAATGGGCACAGGCACAGCACGTCCAATTACACGAGGCAAGTTCATAGACAGTGGAACACCTCGTTCGAGTCAGACGAGAGCAAAAAATCGTCTGGGCGAAGAGTCTCCACTATGCGTGCCTGGAGACAGATATAGAGGCTGTCACAGGCTAAGGGTAGCCCACCCGAATTGTCAAGGCATGCCGAAATCGGATGTGCTAGGCCTACAAGGCGCATAACGGTGGCACAACGTAATCACGCTCCCGGTGGAAATCGCACGGATATCCGTGATGGTTACAATGGAGCGAACGAAAAAAAAACAAAAAATTGTATCTCTTTATATGTCCGAAATATGTTAACCTAAATTTTTTTTTAATTGTTTTGAGGAGCCAATCTACTTCTATGATCAGGTCTTCGCCTGACATCTGCGTTGGTTCATCTTTCTGTTCATGATATTCTTAGGGAATTTCTATAGCATTTCATTTTGAATGCTGCTATTTTTGTTTCCATTGCACATGTCATTGCCCACGTCTCACAACCATATGTTGTCAGTGGAAAAATATAGCTTCTTAATAATTGTAACTGTTTTTTATGCCCCTTGCCATAGATTTTTCATCTGTAATGTTTATTATAGAGCCACTGCTATCTCTTTCTAATCTCTGCTCAGCAATCTCCTAAGGCGTTGATGACTTTGGTATGTAACGGACATTTGATAGTACTCTTAGTGATTTTGCAGACAGATTTGCATTATTAATACAACTCCTAATAATGTACAAGGACTTTGTTATATTTTGGAATAAATAGGCCTTCAAGCTAACCACTTTTAAGACTAAGATCATGAATTTTATCAATTTAAATTTTAATAATACTTTTAATGAAGAAATAATTCAGAGTTGATAACTTTTCCTACGTGGGAAGCAAGATACAGCAAAAGAGATTTCTACTCAGATTTACTTTGGCACCCAGTGCATTTAATCACCTAACAAACATCTGGAAATCAAAAATAATAAGTAAATATATCAATCAATGACTGTTTTACTCCAAAGTAATATCTGTATTAACATATGGTTGCAAGCTGGAAAATGACTAAAGTGATATCAATTAAAGGTTGTATACCCCCCCACCCAACATTTTTATTGTCCTCTATAACAGTGTTACTAATATTCTATCCTACCTTCTCAGAACCAATAATACAAGGACAGGAAAGGGGTTTTTTGCGTTTGTTTTCAAAACTCCATGGATCTCTCTTGAAGCATTATGTTTCTACTAGATTTCTAACAGGACGTAGTCCAGAAAATGGAAATATATTGTCACCATTTTATTTGCCAAACACATCCAACTTCGACATTGGTAACTTCAGCTGAGTGGTAGACATCTGTAAAATTATCGCCAGAAGTAAGCCAGCTGTATGAGAGAATTGGCTCACATACTTACATGCTGGTCACCATGCTCAAAGCTAATCATGGTCAAGCCATGCTTGACATTTTTGCTGCTGTCTGTATTACTATCAACATGGCCACAGACCCCCACAAAAAGGAGATAATAAAAGAACATTTTGGCAAATAAATTTTTGCCAAGTGAAGATTACAAGAAATTTTTCAAACAGGTACACTATTGGGCATGATCATATATCACAGGCCTACCGTGCACTTCCTGTTCACAGTTTTTTTAATCTACAGTAATCATAATTTGTTAGTATTTTGTGATATCACTATGCCGTTTCATTTCTAGTTACCGCACGTGTGTTGCCGGGGCCCGAAAGGGGAGCAATGAATAGCAACACTGTTTACCTTCCACGCATGTTGTAAAAGGCGACTAAGGAGGTTATGGGATGGAGTTGGCTGTCCCATCCCATATAGGGTCAGTGACCCAAAGCCATGTTGAAGTCGGATGTGTCAGGTCGAAAGGTGCAGATATCGCAGCAATGCTGTAAACCATGACACAACGCATTCTGTTCTCTGGACTACATCCTGCTAATCTGCAGGAGTTTTAGAACAAACGAAGAAGAAGAAGAAGATTTCTAGTTACAAAATGTCAATCAACCTATTAAAAATGCAATACTCATGTTATAGATCAGCGAACTACACACTGAGAGACCCTCAGATGATCTGGGGGTCTCTCAGTGCGTATCGCGCTGACCAATGCATGTTAAAAAATTTGAACTATATTTTATTTCATATTTCGGATAATAGGTAGATCCTAGATAGATATGTAATGGTTCCCACTTCTGTATTATAACCTAAAAAGACATGTTGCTGCATATTTTCCTGTTAACTTTTTACCTCCGAAATTATTTTCCTCATTTTAATGCAAAAATATTTGAATTTTGTACCACTAAATTCTGAACTTGATAATGTTTGTGTTTTGAATTCAACCCTATTATAATATATGTCAAATGGAAGTAATGCCAGTGTGTTCAATGTCAGGGCATGAGAGGGAAGTAAAGATTTACCTATTAAACAATTTACCTTCCATACCTGTTGTAAGAGGCAACTAAGGAGGTTATGGGATGGAGTTGGCTGTTCCATCCCATATATGGTCAAAGTGACCCAAAGGTAAGCTGAAGCCTGATGTATCAGGCTGAAATGTGCAGATATCACAGCGATTCTGTAAACCATGACAAGGTGCATTCTGTTCTCCAGACTACATCCTGCTAACCTGCAGGAGTTTGAGAACAAATGCAGAAAAAGAAAGTAAAATATCACCCATAAGGCACAACATAATAAAATTGTTAGCAGGACATTGTAAGTAGGTGATTACTTGTATATGGGACAAAGAGTGAATGAAAAGACAACAAAGTAATGCCAAAATTACTCACCAAGACATGTATTAATGGCCAAATAATATTAGGTATATAGTGATACCAGAAAGCTGCCCCCTCCCTCAATCACCCCTCAGATGTATTGAATCACAATATCTATACACATCTGCTGTATTTAGATGATAATTTTGTACAGAATTTCAAAATTGATATAAAAAATCTACACATAGTGTACATCAAAAATCTATGAGGAAATACATTCTTTTATGCCAATTTTAATTTTCTATTAACATTTCACCAAATACTCACAATTTATAACATTTAGCATCAAATATATAGCATCATGCTTACGAAAGCACATGTTTTATAATTGTTATTTGATTCTGCAACATCAGCTAATTTAACTGTGGCAATAAAGATGAATGGCAATGACTCCCTTGCTGAGATTTGAGAAGATTTATCAAAGCACAAAGATGCATGACAATATGCATTATGGGCTCTACTAGATGTCTAATGGTACTGCAAGAATGATTATTATTAATAAAGTTCACTTTGGAATAACATTTCCACAGTGTATGGAGAGTACATTTTTAATTTTGATCTCAGAGAGGTAAAAATACAGTTCTTACTAATCAGCAAAGTTGGATGTTTTGAACCATTTCTGCAAATAAAGTGGTGACATGAATTTCTGTTTTCTGGACTACATCCTCTTGAAAATCTAGGACCATTTTTCGGTTACAAGAGATATCTAGTGGGAGTTTGAGAATTAACACTGAAGAAGAGCCCTTACCATTATTTGAAGCCTTCAGGTTGCAATTTTGTAAGACTGGTCTTTTAACTAATTGACCACATGCTCCACTGTTAACCCACTCAATCCCTTAGTGGCTGAAATAGACAGCTATATATTCATTACAGCAGCAGCTGTTCTCATCTGATTGACACATTGTTATTTAGATGGATATCCGTTACCAGTTAGATTATTTGTCCCAATAAAAAGTGTTTGATTATTTCTGATTGAGTCCTGTGTATTATTTATTTAGTTTCTCATTGCACCCTAGTTACTTGAAAACTTTGTTCCGCTAAATATTGTTCTGTAAAATATGTGGTGGTGTCTACTCATACTGTACCAGTCAGATTTCCAAGCACTTTTAAAAAAAATCCAGGTCCGTGTTCTTTTTGTGGCAGATATACCGTATACCAATTAAAGTAAAGTATGTTGTAAATCATGGATATTCATTTACTTCTATTCATTCACAGTGGATGGTTTTGCGGACTTCAGCAACTTTGGAGCAATGAACTCAAGCCCATCACATCAACCAGCTGCCACACAGGCACATGCTCCAGTAGTGCTTGCATCCCAAGCTTTTCCAGTATCCGCTGGTAAGTCAGACATACCTGCCAACATGCTGAGATACAACCTTAAATATTATGAGATTAACATTTTCAACAGATCCAAACAAGTTGTTATACTACACTTTAGAACACAACACAACTGACTCTGCAGCCTCGGGTATACAAAGTTCAAGATTGTCAACACAGCCATATATACATGTGGACAGATATGTAACCGCGAAACATACACTTCAAGAATGTCCTGAATATGTGATGCTGAGGCAAACACAGTGCCCCAGGGAAACAACGCTGGTAGCAGAACTCTACGGACCTCTGTATTCTTACTCTTTATTCTTAGACTGTGGTCCTGCTCAATGTAGTGGATGGCCCAACCAATCTTAGTTTCCAGCCTCTGTTTGCTTAACTAAGCCCCATCTCCACTTCAAGGAGTTCGCCTCAATGGGTACTTGCCACTGATGGAGTAGATATAATCTTTCGAAGCATACTCATAGAAATCAGGGACACCTGTAGCGCTCTGAGATGCCAGTCATATCATTGCCCATGTCACTGCCATCACCTCCATTCTCATACTATTAGTGGTTTTATAGAAAGCACCAAATTTCTTCCCTAATAAACTTCCCTCTGCATTGAGACATGAATGCCCAAGCTCTATACACATGCCGAGCACAGACCTATCATTGTAGACAATAATTTCCCCATCTGAGAAATTCTCACTGATTAGAACATTTACTTCTGAATCTATATACACTTGAATGTCATTGTCACATTTCCTGGAAAGTGTGATTACCACTTCAATGAAAGTTGTGAACTTGATAGGCTTACTTTCCTACTCTTCTCCAGGTTCTATGTCCCCTAATATGCATACCCATTTAATAACCTCTGCCCAGCCATGACTTCCACCTCTCTAATCTGTTTTCTTTGATCTATTCAATATTATCACTTTGTTGGCCAGCAATCCAGACAGAGCATACTCAGGATGTTAGCAAAATTGTGAAACATGACATTACTGTCATCACAAATTTATACAAAATAATGAGTAAGAACATACTGTTTGATATATATTTCGGCCCCAGTTTTATCTAAATTGTATTTCTGATAATCATGGTCATTGTTATACATTATTTTAAAGGTATCACACAAACTCACTTGTGACATATGAATTAAAAACCCTGTAAAAACACTATATTACGTGGGTGCAGCTGTTTAAAAATGATGTATCTGGATGAGCTATTGCTAGTAATACTATCACTACAGTTGCCACAATACTGCGTTATCATATCAATTCAATGATCAATATTGGTCTCCAAGAGTCTTATCTATACACCATTTAACTCCTTACTGACATCCACATTTCGGTGAAATTGATAAAGCATTGAACAAATGTACGTCACTGCAGGACCAAAAACAGCAGAATGGTGCAGCTTTGCTATAAGCTAGAAGTACAGACTTAGCTCAAAGAACTCTGAGAGAAATATTTGTGATAATACTAGACTGACAAATCAAGCATTTGTGATCAAGTCAATAGTAACCCAAACTGGGGGGAGGGAGATCAAACAATGATGACTGAGGTACAATTTGGTCGTATGACAAAAATAATTGACTTGCTGTCCAGCGATGCTGATTAAAAATTTGTGATGTACATGCTAGGCTACTAGCAGTATGGCTACGAATGTCAACTATCCATTGAATTAGGTATGTTTATTCACAAACCGGAGATGTCTACAGGTGTTCAGATCTCTACTGAAAATCCATAGTAAATTCATTGCAGACAACTGTTGAAGAAGTCAGGTGTATCACATCATTGGTAGTAATAATACCACAACATGAAGCATATCTATTCTCTGGACTAAACCCTGCTGAAAATATAGCAGGGCCATTGTCCTGCTACAAGAGAGACCTAGTGGAAGAATGAATCTTAAATGAAAGGTTCATGTTAAGCAGATGTAGCCTATATTTTACGGAACAAATAATCTCATACATCATTAAACTAAATGAAATTTTGATAAAGGTGCATTCAACGCAGCAATCATCATTCTGCACATAATACGCAGAGAGGCTTCCCCATCCTATGGAACACTGGGGGGGGGGGGCTCTAAGTGTGTTGCACTAATCAAATTAGCGCTTTTTTAATCCAAAAAAAATTCACTTTTTTATCTCCACATTATGGAAACTAAATAAAAATTAAACCTACTGTTAAATAGATGGACTGTTATCACATGATGATGCCACATTTGCGTAACATGTACCAAAAGAACTAATACAGATAAGAAGGTAATTCTTATCCTGAAAATGGAGGATGAGAACTAGATGTAGATTATGAACATCCAGGGAAACAGATCATGAGAGCAATGTTTTGTACAGATCAGCTGCATTATGATGCTACATTTGATTAAATGTTTTTCTGTCTGCGTTTAACTAGATCATATTTTTCTATCAAGAGCTGCAATTTTTCATTCTTGGGCAACCAATGACGGGTTGTAAAGTCTCATCATCATCAGGTGCCATGCCGGCTGGCGTAGGCAGTCATCGCTCTCCACAGCTCTCTGTACACAGTTTTATGTATCATGGTCATTGTTGTTTCCTTGCCGTGCCAGGCTGTCAAACTGTCTAATATTGTCTCACGTTGTCACCCTCTGTCTCTGTTGCCATCAATTTTGCCTGTTGTGACTATGTTCTCTATGCTTGCCTGTCTCATGAAGTGGCCAAAAAAAGAAGATTGCCTTTTTCTTATATTGTTGATTAACATCCGTTTCGCATTTGACTCTTTCAACACCTCTACATTAGTTTTTCTGGCAGTCCATAGTATTTTCAGCATTCTTCTGTAGAACCAAATCTCTGTTGCCTCTAATTTCCCACTTTCCAGTTTGTTTATTGTCCAAGACTCGCACCCATATGTTAGTATAGGGGTTATATAGCACTACAGAACTCTCTTTCTCACCTCTAATGACAAGGTCATATTACACAAGTCTGTTTTCCAAATTGTGATATACATCTATCTACATACGGTAAAATGTTTTGAATAGATGAACAAGTGGGAGGAATTCTTGTCTAACTTTATTTTAATCATTGAAAATATGGCTTGGTGTACTGTTTATAATAGGTTTTAACTGGCATGAGATCTAACTATAGAACTAGACTTCCTGCATTTAGTTATTTGGAGAATGCCTATGTGATAAACTGAATTTTCAAAAGTTGATTTAACAAATGGTCATCATTTGTGATGGACGAACAACAACAATGTGTTAGGGTTTGGGCTTTTGAAGGCAGGCACTGTGTTCCATTTACACAATTACTGCTAGTCATAGGTGCACAATATATCCGGTTTGCAAATTTTTAACCTTCACCGAGCCTATATCAATCGCAGCCGCCGAGAAACAAAATGGCAGCGCGCGCTTTTGGCGGTCCGGCCCACCCAACGATAATATCGTGAGATTTACACGTACCACAGTCCGTGCACATAGCTGGGGACATGCGCAATTGAAGCCGGTACATCCCCTACTTCCGACATGATCGTTTTTGAGAATGGCTAGCTATTCGTAAAAGTTTAAGAGCAATTAATCTGACCACATCTGTACACCGGTACGATGCCATGATGATGGATCGGTTTTACAGACCTTTATTTCATCATATTTCGAATAAAATAACATTGAATCGTGGCTTGAATCATGGATTATTAGGTTATTTAGTTTCACAGCAGTGAATATACAGAATGCCGTGCTGGTTTGGGGACTTGTACGTTTGATATCGAATATTTTGAAGTGGCAGAAAAAATAACTCTAGGCCTAAGCTCAAAGAAAGATTTTAATGCAAATCTACATGTTTTATACCGTTCCCCGGCTATATTTTGATAATTTCGCAGTGAAAGAACATAAATACAACAGATTTGCGTGATTTAGTTTACAGTGTTGCCAAGGAATTCGATATGTTAGGTAAGTTATTTTTTTTTCTTATTTTTTCCCTCTTTATTTGTTATAAAATATATGTTTTTTGTGAAAAACGTCTTTACCACTTTCTCATACGTCTGGTATCACACACACACGTACATAAATTACACCAATATATGCATAATTCAATTCTTTATTTATATGTGCAAATATTATTTAAATATCTCTAACAACCAAAAAATTATCACATTTTCAAAACAGTCACCATCAATAATGCAAATTTTCAAAAAAGAATCCGGTGGCAGGGAGACGTTTCGTATTTTTTAATCTGGCTTGCTAAAGGTTAAAATGAATTCTGATTTTGTACTACATTCTCTGTGGCAGTGTCACATCATGTACTTAGGTGCTTGTGAGAGTCCAACTCTTTCCCCATCACACTGCATCCACGATATCAATGCCATGGTGAACAATATGATCTTTCTGACTCTGTGCAAATCCAGGTGTCTCAATCACTTGTCACAAATAGGAAATATGGAGTCCCCTATGGATTTGACTTAGCTTCAGCTTCCTAGAGCAGACAGTGGTTGTGTTCAAATCTGGGTGTCTTGTCAGATTTTGTTTTCAGCCAATAGTGGCATACAAAGAAAAAATGAATTGAAGGAGGCACAGGCATGCTGCGAAGTCATAACTTCACTGCATATCAAGCATCAACACATGCTATTGCTTTAAACATTTCATCATCCAGTCCTATGAAGCCTAGTACCAAAAGCACAGATAAAGACAAAAGAAGAAAATAGGACGTGGGGTACCTAATCCCCCATCTCCATGACAAGTAAATGACTTTGATGAGAACATTTAATTAGATAATGTAGACTTATCTTAACATTATCTAACATTTCTTCCATTTTAGCTCCACTTCAACCTTCTGCCAGAGGGCAAGTTCCTGCACCCACCACTTCCCACCAGCCACCTCCATCACAGACATTCTCCTTTGGGGACAAATATGCAGCCCTAGCAAACTTAGACAGTGCTTTCTCTGCTCCTGTGACAACAGCAGCCCCCATCAACTGGGGTGGGTCAGATGGAGGCTCAGTTGGTTGGGGCTCTATAGGCAGTACTGCAGGTTTGTATATTATGTTCTACGAATCCACATATTTTTGTATGTTCTTCTGCAATCAGTTTCCTATGTTCAACAGCCTATATAAGTAAGTGTGTTGCCTCCATGAATTCAGTCGTCAGCAGAAGGTCCTAACAGATGCTCCACAGCTTCACTTTCAGTTATCTTTTGGAGTCAGGTTTTAGTCCTCAGGTCGACAAAGAGTGGACATGTCTGCAGAATGTATTATAGAGTTTGGGAGACCTTTTTGACATGGACATTAGCCAGTTTGGACAACCTTTATTTTGTGGACTTGTGCTTGTATTCTGTAGTGTTCTGTACAGAACCTCTTCAGTTTGCATTCTCAAACTCCTGCTGGATCTCCCTTGTAGCAGGACCATTGTTCTACTAGATTTCCAACAGGATGTAGTCCAGAGAATGGAAATGCGTTGTGTTGCTGTTTTATTTGTGCCAATGGCCCAACACATCCTTCTTTGGCGGTGTGCAGAACCTAAAGATGGTAGTTTTCTGTGATCTTTTCAGCTTTATGATAGCATCTTGTGGAAAGTTGCTGACTTCTCTGACCTCATGTATGTTTATATTTTTGGTCCAATACAGAAATCACGTGACAACAGTCCAACGTTTTAATTTCAAATGTTATTGCACTGAGCTTCTGTGACTCAGAGATTTAAAATGTAGTAACAAAAGATACTGATCTAGTGATTTGCATGCAATGCACTGGCCATCCACACCCCACTCAGTCTGTAGCGTGCATATCAAGTGATCTGGGGCTCTCATCGCCAAACGTGTAGGATGTTGGCTGTGTTGGTATATGCGTTTTTATCAGAATTTCGTTTCATTTAATTATGGTAGCTTTTTGTTCCACAGAAACCTGATCACTGACCCTTGTAGAGTACAATATTTTCTTATGATAATTATTTTTGCTTCCTTAAGTGATACTCTGATGGAATTTTTTATTTTTTTTGTCCAGTCTGTCAGCTGCCACATTTTCTGAAATTTTTGCATTGTTCTGGGATTCACTGTAGTATCACTTGTTAGTGGACAGTATATTTAATGTTTTAGTTTTGTCTTTGTTTTTTAATTTTGTCGTGTTTTAATTTTCTTTTTGTATTTTAATTTTGTCTTTGTGTATTTGCTTTGTTTTCGAGTCATAACTGTTTTTGTGTTTTAATTTTTTTTGTCTTTGTGCTTTAATTCTGTCTGTGTTTTAGGTTTGTATTTTAACTGTCTTTGTGCTTTAACTGTCTGTGTTAAACTGTCTTTGAGTTATACCTTTATCTTTGTATATTAACATATTTTTTTAAAACCTTGTCTTAATGTTTTATATTTGGTTTAACTTTATATTTGTGGTTTAACTTTGTCTTTGTTCACTCATAAAATTTCATGATGATCTTCAAACCTGACATAGTTGTTGTTTATCTTATCAAGGCAAACCACACACCACAACGACTACTAATATACCTAGTGGACCTATTAACTGGAATAGCCAGGGGTCATTTGGCATGCCAATGTCAACAACTGCCCCTTCCAGCGGATATGGGACACCCTCTACAGGTCAGTGTTATAAAAACTTGTTTGTGAACAATAAAGTTTTGGTAGTGCATTAAGTTAACCTTTCTTTAGCCTTCACCATGCCAAATACGAATTACGTAAATTCCCCCTGGAGCTGATTCTGCTTTGGCAATGTGTTATTTTTGGTGGTTATTTGTAAACACAATAATTTTGCTGCTTTTGGAGATTTTTAAATATATTTTTAAAATGGAAATTAAGAATTGAATACTGAATCTATTGATGTAAGTTTTGTTGGTGTATGTTTGATACATGATATGTGAGAGAATGGTGAAGATGAAAACAAATTACTGACTCCGATCTATGAAAATCCATGAAAAATAAATGCTGCTAATTGCCTAGGTCTATCAAATTTATAAATTTGTTATTATCTGTTCTTCGCTGGGTTTAAAAATATTAGTCCAAAACACATGTAATATATTTAATGCTGACATCTCTTGGCCGATTGTTCCCGATATCGTGCCATAACGAAACTAACATGTTCATAATGTCTTATTTGTAAACAAACATAATTCACAACAAATTCCTCATCATTAGAAAAATCCATAAGAATTTTAGTAACAATGGCTTCTATTTCAACTCTGTTTACAATGATTAAAACACAAGTTCAAATCTAAAATATTCTTGGATTTACCATCTGTTTTTTTACACGAACTTGTTAGAAAAGGAGACTAACGTAAATTTTAACAGTTTTTCCACATTTATGTGAAGAAAGCTGAATTTAAACATTTTATCGTAGTTACCAAATTGCATAGTCACATTGGAATTAAGCTACTACAACGTTAAGAGGGATACCCTGGAAATTGGTATTTTCTTACATTGATGGTGTGGTAAAGGTTAAACAGAATGTGACTCAGAATCTATTATAGCACCCACTGTGTTGTTAGTCTTAGATGGTATATGCTGTAGGCAAACTTGTCAGATGTTAGGAATGTTCATCGCTCAATTGTGAACATCACGTTTGAATAACTAGCCAAGATTTTCATTCTGCTTGCAGATTGGTAGGAAAGTCTGGAAAATAGTATCTTGGTATACAGGTTGACTGCAGTATCTATTCCTTTTGGTCTAACACATCCAACTTTCACATGGCTTTGGACTCACTACACTCAACATCACCACCCCCCCATCCCCCCCCCCCTTCCCAGTTGCCGTTTACATGTCAGGCCATAGTTTTACTATTATTTTCCTCCAATTTCAGGCCTGGTAACACTTGAGTGATGAGGGCAATAAAAATGTGAAACATGTGTTCTGTGTTCATTCTCATCAAACTCCTTCTTTTGTATTCAGCATCTGCGGTCATGATAGACTGTTGGGCGTGTTGCCATTTTGCGAAGTCCATTAACTCTTTTTCAGGTCAGAGTGACTGCTTTATAGCTTTTGCCTCAAATCTGTACCATCTTGTCAGACCCGCCTTCTCTGTCCTTTGTATGCTGGGCAGTGCTGAGGTGTGTGTTTGGTGGTTTGGGTTCTGGATCCACATTGTATGAGATCCTCGGCCAGAAAAGATGGCCCAATATTCTGCAGTGGCCTACTGTACGGCAAAATAGTGTGATGTATTAATATATTTGGAGGTGATATATTGCATCACGTTTGTCTTCCACTTCCATTTGTCTTTTCCACTTTGATTAGAATGTGTTATGGTTTTTGTTTCCCTGTAGGACAGATGGTGTCTGTGTTGTTCCATTTCACTACCAGTTCTTGATAGAGCATCAGCTTTCTCATATATAATGAACATTTTTTTTTAAACTGCTGATTAATAGAATAGTGATAACGCAGAAAGATGTTTGAACTTGTCTTTTGGACGTGTTTTGGAGAAGCAATTTTACTGAGTTAGTAATTGTTGTCTTTCTAAGTAAGGAGGAAGTGTTATCAACTGTTTAGGTCTGTAGTATTCACCCTTTCATGGCAGGTGAGTGAGGAGGAGAAGAGAAAGAGTATTATGTGTAAAGGTGTCTAGACAGCAGTTTAATAAATAAGTAACCAGTTTTTGTCTTATGTCTTATTTTCAGCAGTCAACCCATTTGGTGCAGCATCTTCTGCTCCATTGCCAGCATATTCTGGTGCAGCAGTGTCAACAGTTAACCCATTTGGTGCACCCTCTGCCATGGCACAATTCTCGCAGACTGGCATGCCAGTAGCTGCTGGATATGGTGGTCAGTTTTCACAGCAAGGTCAGCTTGGAAGCGGATTCGGTCAATATCCAGGAATGCAGAATGGTGGATATGGCATGCCATCTGCAGGCTACGGAACACCAGGATCTTTCACACAGCAACAGATGATGATGGGAGGACACAACGCTGCAGCTGTTCAACAGGCAGGTAGTTGGGCCCAGCTTGGATCGACAACAGCCTCACAACCTGCGTCTAACCCATTCATGGTGAGTGTATAGTTTACCAGTAGTTTATTGTTGATTATATTTCATTCATCATTAGTTCTTGTGTTATTAGTAGGGCTCGGATTTTCATGAAATGTCATATTTTTTTCCTGAAGCATATTTTCAGTTTTAAGTTAATTTCTACATGTTTCAAGCATTTCTGAACAATTTTAAGCTGTTTTTATTTGTCATATAAATGCATATTTTGACCATAATTTTGATGAGGTCATATTTTGCCTGAAATTGGAGATTTAGGTCATATTTTGCATATTTTCTGGTGTACTCCGTTTGCTTATCAATGTTAGCACATCTTAAACTATGTTTAGAGACATATGTTTAGAGAAACTATATTTTTCATCCATATTACTTGCCTTGCTCATGCACTGCATCGAGTAGCTGAGGAAGTTCGAGGTAATTTTCCTGATGTGGACAAGCTTATTTCAAATGGGAAAAAAATATTCATCAAGGCTCCTCTTCGAGTACAAAAATTCAAAGAAGAAGCTCCTCAACTACCACTTCCTCCACAACCTATCCTTACACGTTGGGGTACATGGCTGGACGCTGTAAAGTATTGCTGTGACAACTATTCAACACTAATTAAAATATTTAATGCCCTAGACAAAGACGACGCAACATCAATACAAGCAGTGCAAAGCTTATTTTCTACCAGACTATCACAAAATCTGACTTATATAAAGTCAAACTTTTCGGCAATTTCAAAAGCAATAAAACGTCTGGAAAGCGAAGGGACTGCACTTTATGATGCATTAGATATTGTGAAACAAATTCAAACAGAAATAAATGGATCACGTGGTGAAGTAAGCAACAGGATTAAAGTAAAATTAGAAAGTGTTCTTCATAGAAATTCTGGTTATTTCTCATTGTGCAAAATTGCAGACATACTTAGTGGTAAACATGCAACATTTCAAGAGGATGAACCTGAACTTTCAGCAAATGATCTGACATTATTTAGATTTGCCCCTGTGACATCATGTGATGTAGTACGAAGTTTTTCAAAATATAAAACAATTCTCAGTGACAATCGACGATCGTTCAAATTTGAAACTCTAAAAATGCATGTTGTTGTCGGTTGCAATTGTACAAACAATGAAAACTGAGGAATAAATGTGGTAAGTGTTTTTATACATGCTTTGTTAAGTATTACTACTATGTAGGTACTATGACTACTATGTAATGCGTAAAACATGCAAACAATAATAATTTGAATTTTTTTTGGGTTCATAAATGAGAAAAACCTTATGGTCATATTTCGGCATATTTAGCATATTTTAGGTCATATTTTGCCTTTTTTAGGTCATATTTGCATGTCATAAAAATCCGAGCCCTAGTTATTAGTATTGTCTTTATCGTTAGTTCTTGTATTAGTATTATTTCCTTTCATCATTAGGACTTGTATAATTATTATTGCTTTTTTTCATTATTAGTTCTTGTATGATTAGTGTTCTTTTATAATTATTTACTGCATTGTTTGTTCTTGTATTCTTGAATTTTTATTGTTTTATATTAAATTTATATTTTTTTTTTATTTATATAATTGAATAAATTGTTTTTTTCATTATTAGTTCTTGTGTTTTTATTTGTTCATCCGTTCTCACACCCCTGCTGGATCTCTTGTAGCATAACATTGCCTATAGATTTCTGACAGGATATAGTGCAAAGAATAGAAATGCATGTTGTCGCTGTTTTATTTGCACCAATGACCAATACTTTCAATATCTGCATGTTCGTTCCATGATGTAGTTTATGATTATGTTCCTTCTGTTGGATCTATAATTTTTCTGCTGTGAAATTCTGAGCCTTTCTTGCTTTATTTCTATAAGGAAAAAATGTTAAATAACATTCCTGAACTTGAGGAAACCCAATGATTCCATTGCTTCTCACTTCTTGAATGTGCCAGATTCTTATCACATTAGCTATGGAAATCATTATTTTAACCTTAAATAGTTGCTAACCTTGGCCAATGCCATCCAAATGGCCAAAGACAGACAACTCCCAACTCTTTTTCTCTCTTCTCTAACCCCTCACCCTATGCTTAACAGCACAAGTTAATTGTGGTTGGTTGGTTGATTGCTGATCCAGCGGTCCATGAGCTCATGCCCTTTGACCTAATGCCATTAAATGGCATTATATTGCTGGGAAGTCTGTGGATTTTCGGCCCACCCCGGGACAGAGCCAGAGAACAACTATCACACCTCCAGGAAGGTAGGTTTCAACCAATGCAGTGCTCATTTCCTGCCACCAATTGACTACTGGTTATGCCAAAATACTCTATTGCTCCAGGCATGCAACCAAATGTTCAAGTCAAAGGGATTGTCACGTCCTGAGTCACTGTGCCTCTATGATGGGTTTCAGCCATAGGAAAAAACAGTGCTGTCAGTTTCCTCCTCCCCACTGCTGCGAAGCAAATCTCTGGCTCCCTCCCAACCACAGAGTTTGCATACATAAAAATACATAAAATACATTGTAACAAAAAAATGAAAGTTTGTGAGTCATAATTGTATAGATGACATTCCATGAAGCTTCTCTAAAAAGATAACCTCAATATAACTGCATGTCATCCACTAAGGTTTTCTGTTGCATGGGTGGTATGTCTAGTGGGCCATTGGTGAGACCCACAGACGCAACCACATGCGTGTTAATTGTGGTTAAATCTATGTATAATCTATTGTGGAAATGACAATAGATAGAATAATTTTCGTTTCTAAAACTCGCTCATTTCTTCTGCGTTTGTCCTCAACTCCTTCTAGTTGACAGTTTGAAGTCATGAGAATAGAAAGCATTATCATGGTTTGACACTCAGCCTGACCTGCATGGCTTTTGGGTCACTTTAACCTGTGATTTGGACAGCCAACTCCACCCCCAAACCTTAAGTCACCTCTTATGGTAGGTCAAAGTTCTACTATTCTTTTTCTCCCCTTCCTGGCTCTAGGAATACATGTATTCTGTCACCCAAGTGTTGGTTATCTATCAACACTTGTATTCTGTCACCCAAGTGTTGGTTATCTATCAACACTTGCATTCTGTCACCCAAGTGTTGGTTATCTATCAACACTTGTATTCTGTCACCCAAGTGTTGGTTATCTATCAACACTTGTATTCTGTCACCCAAGTGTTGGTTATCTATCAACACTTGCATTCTGTCACCCAAGTGTTGGTTATCTATCAACACTTGCATTCTGTCACCCAAGTGTTGGTTATCTATCAACACTTGCATTCTGTCACCCAAGTGTTGGTTATCTATCAACACTTGCATTCTGTCACCCAAGTGTTGGTTATCTATCAACACTTGCATTCTGTCACCCAAGTGTTGGTTATCTATCAACACTTGCATTCTGTCACCCAAGTGTTGGTTGTTATGTGTCAACACATGCATTCTGTCACCCAAGAGTTGGTTGTTATGTGTCAACACATGCATTCTGTCACCCAAGAGTTGGTTGTTATGTGTCAACACATGCATTCTGTCACCCAAGAGTTGGTTATCTATTTTCATCTAGGTAGTATCACCTGTTTGTCTGGAAGCTGAGATCTGAGCCCATGTGCATTTTGAACGAGTGCACTAGGCAGATTATATCAACCCTTCATTTAATGTTGCATATGCTTGTTTTCTTTATTGTTTCTGTGTGTCTGTTTTCTCCTACTTGTTTTTCTTGGATCTTCTGCAAATTTGGATTTCCTCTATCAAATTTGTGTTTTGACCAAGTTTCGCATGCTTTTATCATATGTTTTGTCAAAGTTTTTTCACTCCCTTATCTAATTACTTTTTAAACACATTTTATTGCTTCCACAGAACACTGCCATCCACCACCAAGTTCCTCCTTCAACTGGGTCAACAAATCCATTCTTGTGACCACCTTGACACAATTACATTGCTCTCACGTTGACCTACATGTAGCACCTTAACCTAATTGTATGTGTCGCTGAAATATAGACACAATTTTAACAAATCCTACAGGAGATATACAGTTGAGCTCAGCATTCCAAGATCGACTAATCCTACAATTTGAGTTTTGAAATGTTTTGTTGAATTATTGCCCCTGATGACCTACTTTGAAAATGGCTGTTTGTGCAGTTTTAATGTAATTGGGTTAAATTGGTTGTTTTTAAATGATTATTGTTATATAACATATTTTGTAAATATTAACATGTCTATGTGATGTTCATATTGTTGTTATTTGTTCTTGTTAATATCACTGAAATCATGGTTAGGAATTTATGTTTTAATTTTCATTTCTCAAAATCCTTCTAGTTGGCAGGATGTTGTCTGATAATGACATGAAGTATGTTGGAGTTTACAGCTTGACTGTGATATCTGTGATGCTACTTTCATCCTGACACATTGGTTGCTTAAAAGTATACTAGGTTATCATCTCTGTTTGATATACCTATTTCTTTGTACAAACTATCCTTTTTTGCATGTTGTTTCGGGAGCAACATAGACAAGTAGAGTCTTATTAGCTCTTAGTCACTGATAGCAACTACCCATGTACTGCATGGTAGTTTGATGTGTAGGGGATTAACGTCTCTTTGAGCAAAGGCACTGATTCAATCTGACACAGAGGAACAGATTCAATGTAAGTCAGAGACACTGGTTCACTCGAATACAGAAGAACTGATTCAATCTAAGACAGAGACCATTGATTCAAAGACTGAAGCAATTTGTTGTTTTATCAGGAGTGTTGAAATTTCATCTAATTGTTGCCCAACCAGCAAGTTCTGTGGACAAATCTAAGTAGTCAACAAGGTGGACATGCATCGGATACCATCACACTGGAATACCTGGAAAGGAGAAAGCAAATCAATTATAAATAAAGAGACTACTGCTGGTGGCCAACCTGATTTACCAATATATGATCATCAGAAGAGATGGGATCAAAGCATCCAGAAATCCACCAGCACAAGATAAATACCAAATTATTACACAGACCAGAAAAGTTGTCATTCTATTCCTCAGAACAGGACATAACCAACTCTATAGCCACACATATACAAAGTTCAAGATAGCAACACATCCATGTGGACAGGCACCTCAGAATGTAGAACATAAGTTAAGAATGTCCCAAATATGGAATGCTACAGCAAACCCGCTGGCCCAGAGAAACAACAGAACAACAAAATTGTATGGATCTCTGTGTGAGTTACAAAACATAAATTTATAGAAGACAATTTAAGTTGCAGGCACGTTTCAAATTAAATAAAGAAGAAACAAGATCTAACAAGTGATGTTATGGTCTAGGTCTGATTGTTACTGTGTATGCAATTATTGTGGGGAAAAAAATCCATTGAACTAGACTTCACTGTGAGCATTTCTCTAGTATTGTATCTAGTGTGCTGTGATGAGCATTTCTCTAGTAATTGTATCTAGTGTGCTGTGATAAGAATTTCTCTAGTATTTTATCTAGTGTGTTGTGATGAGCATTTCTCTAGTATTGTATCTAGTGTGTTATGATGAGCATTTCTCTAGTATTGTATCTAGTGTGTTATGATGAGCATTTCTCTAGTATTTTATCTAGTGTGTTGTGATGAGCATTTCTCTAGTATTGTATCTAGTGTGCTGTGATGAGCATTTCTCTAGTATTGTATCTAGTGTGTTGTGATAAGAATTTCTCTAGTAATTGTATTTAGTGTGTTGCTGATGAGCATTTCTCTAGTAATTGTATCTAGTGTGCTGTGATGAGCATTTCTCTAGTATTGTATCTAGTGTGTTGTGATAAGAATTTCTCTAGTAATTGTATCTAGTGTGTTGCTGATGAGCATTTCTCTAGTATTGTATCTAGTGTGCTGTGATAAGAATTTCTCTAGTAATTGTATCTAGTGTGTTACTGTGAGCATTTCTCTAGTATTTTATCTAGTGTGTTGCAGTGAGCATTTCTCTAATATTGAGTATGGTGTATTGTGGTAAGCATTTCTCTAGTATTGTATGTGATGTATTGTGGTGAGCATCTTGCCTATTGTTGTATCTGGTGATATGCTCATGAACATTTTTCTACTGTTGTATTGTATCTGATGTGCTGTGGTATTTAGTCCTGAAATGGACTCAATGTGCAAAACAGCATCTTGATTAATAAAAAATATCTAATCTGTCCAAGAATGTTGTGGTAGTCAAATAAAGAGAGTTTTGTACATGAAACTACTAGGATGCTCCAAATAAAAATCTTAAAAATGTACTATACATTAAAATAACCATAGCATTGTCTTGTTTTATATTGCTATTATTACCTATTATTGATATTCTTGTATTATGTTATTAACTCTTTCTAGATCAATCACCGATACATCAGATTTGGCATAAATCGATCAGCTATATTTTGTGGTTCACTTAAACTAGTTTTTATGTAAATCCCAAACATTGTAGAATACTTCCAATGTTGTTTTGGCCACACTGAAACATATGTTAGTATATAAAAGGTTGATGTGTTGAGAGCCATGCTACGCAGTCGTTAGCGCACTGGCTTTGCATATGAGTGGTCCTTGGTTCATTCCTCAGTTGAGGCGGATATTTTTCCAATTTTTTCCCCCAGTTTTTCAGATTGCAATGGCTCCCAGGTCGATCTGAACTTAATTGGGTGCCAGATTAATCCAGTACGGAAAGACTGCGAGGGAGAGGAAATGGCTACCATCCCTCATATAGCACAGCCACTGAAATGTGAGATTACTAACATCTCACACCTCTACGACATTAATAAACGCTATGAGTTAACTTGACTTTATAAAGAAGATTATTGTTGTGATTCCATGTCAATTTTGTCACTTTTTTAATTTTTCTGGTGTCATTTAAAAAAATGTAACTTCAACATTTATGGACATAAATTCATCACATAAAGTGTTTAGTGAAGACAGTTCAATACTCTTGTGTAAACATTCTAGAATGGTGATATCAACATCTCTAACCGTGATTTCATTTAGGTGAGTGGCAAAATTTATGCTAATAAATTAATATTTTAATGTTTTTGTTTTGTTTTACTAACATTTCCTGTTATGATATGCTATATATTTCTAATTGGTCAATATTAGGTTGTCGAGTAATACATGAAATCAATATTAGGTTGTCAAGTGATAGATGAAACCACAATATTAGGTTGTTAAATGTTACAGGAAATCAATATTAGGTTGTCAAATGTTATAGAAAATCAATATTAGGTTGTCAAATGTTACAGAAAATCAATATTAGGTTGTCAGATGTTACACGAAATCAATATTAGGTTGTCAGATGTTACAGAAAATCAATATTAGGTTGTCAAATGGTACAGGAAATCAATATTAGGTTGTCAAGTGATAGATGAAACCACAATATTAGGTTGTTAAATGTTACAGGAAATCAATATTAGGTTGTCAAATGTTACAGAAAATCAATATTAGGTTGTCAAATGGTACAGGAAATCAATATTAGGTTGTCAGGTGATACATGAAAATTATATGTACTAATGTTTTTCCATATGTGAAAATTAATATAGTCCAAACCTAAAAATAATCAAGTCTGGAAAGATTTAAGGATATCAATAGTGTCCTGCAAACATCATCTTGTCCTGCAAACATCATCTTGTCCTGCAAACATCATCTTGTCCTGCAAACATCATCTTGTCCTGCAAACATCATCTTGTCCTGCAAACATCATCTTGGTGAATAAGAATCATAATGAACAACATGAATCATAATGGCAGTTTAAATATGGCTGGCCATACTATTGACATGCACCCTGTCATATATAGGCTGTCACAGAACCAACACCATTTTGAAACTTCCTGACAACAATGGTGTAATAATTCAAAACATTGATCGTTTTAAGAATCTTTGAATCTGCATCAAATGATATTATTATACAACATATTTGTGATGAGACATAAAGTTGCTGAATAGCATATTACCTATAGGAAAATCTTTGCATATGAAATAAAATGGATTATTATGATTATTTGTATGAAATAATGTTTCATTTTGTGAGGCGATTGTGTGTTAAAAGTTTTTACATCTCCTCCATAATAGTTATCTATATATTGTCTTTTCTGTGTTAATGCTGTGAGGTGCCGTAGCATTGAATGATGATCGGTTTTTGGGCTATTGCACGTTTGGTTACTTGATATGCAGTAATACTATGCTGTGTCAGAATGTTGGTAACTCCTTCAATCCACCTTCTTCATAGCCTTCCTCTGTATCTTGCTGTTTCCATTTTCATGTTGCAGCTGTTTTTGTGTTGTTTCCATTTCATGTTCTTGCCGCTGGCCAGTAATGGTTAATTCTTATTAATATAAAGAAGCATTATGATTGTAAATTCATGAGAATACACTCAAATTGCTTAATGCGAGAATGTGGTGGGCAAATTGGCTCGGGGGGAAAAAATTCAAGAACCCTTACAATTTTCCAGCACTGTAGTTTCGATTTGACCTTTTTCCACCCCTCCCCCAAGCAAGGGGTTAACATACTGGACTTGCATTCCTTGTATGATTGATAGGCATACATCAATATACTGTACTTTCATGCCATGTATGATTGGCAGACATACATCAATATACTGTACTTTCATGCCATGTATGATTGGCAGGCATACATCAATATACTGGACCTTCATCCCTTGTATGATTGATAGGCATACAACGCCATACTATACTGGGCATTCTTTCCTTGTGTGATTGATAAGTATAAATCAACTTACTGGAGCTTCATTCACTGATTAATTTCTGTAGGGTTCACCCATTCACTAATCAAAACATGAATAAAAGAACTTTGCTTTTCTTTAGTTTCTTGTTTAGGAACAGTCGTCACAGCACTGGGGACAATCCCATATATGCTCTGCTTGCTGTTTCGTCAGCCCACCAAACATGTATGCTTTTCTTTAGTGCATGTCAATAGTGGGTCGCCCATCTTTCAAATGCAGTTATGATGTCATGTTCACCTGCACCAAGATGACACACCCAAAACACTCTTGACATCCTTAACACTAATATTCACATGTCACAAGACAATGCCATAGTTATTCTAATTTCTAGCACACTTAAGATTTTCATTTGAAACACCCTCATTTTAATCTGTTTTTCTTTTAACCTGGTATTAGTCTTGTGCTTGAACACCTACATACAGGTAAAATTGTTCCAATGTAACTAAATTATTAGCATTAGTACAAACTCACTTGATTCATGCTTATTCTGCAAAAAAAATTCCAGATTTACCCTTGATACCAAGTTGTTATGCTTGTATGTTAACATGTTGATGTATATTGTGTATTTCTGTGAACAAAACAGTGCTAGCTCAGTGTTTAGTGCAAGGACTTCCTTGTTGTCCAAGTTAGATTTTTTAGTTCAATTGGAAACATTTTTAAACCACTGACTTTAAGTAAAATGGTACCAGATCTTCTGGGAAGGCAATAATGATGGGGCTGATACTTTCCAAATAATTCCCAGGTATTTAGTTAGTGAAGAAAGATATACACTGAACACATTGTTAGCCCAATTCGCCTCAATCATGTCCCTCTCCAGAATGATTCTTCATGCAGATCCATAGCATTGTCACTTATCTGCATTGATCTGTTTTCTTGATTTTCATTGGCTAGCAACCCAAATTAGATGCAAAGTGGCCAATGATTACTTGTATCAGCCAAGATAAATGGTACTTTTTTTAGTGTGCACAGGATCTTTCTGGAGAAGAACTTGCCTTTATAATGTAAAAAAAAACTCATAATACAGAAAACAGATATGAACCAGTTCTGCTCAAATGGTACCTACTCGCCTCACAACTTGTGTCAACACATATTCCGTCTTCGACCGCAAGCCAACTCCATCCCCAAAATTTCCTTAGTCACTTCTTGCATGTCACACTTGACAGGTAACAGTTTCACTATTCTTTGCTTCCCTTTTGGGCCCTGGGTGAACATATTTAATGAAAAAAAATTGTATGTACAAAATACAGAAAATATGTGCAGTTGACAGGTATATGACTCTTTAGTATAATTTGAAATGACTGAGAGAGATGGTTATCTAAATATGAGAGATGGGGGTATCTAAATATGAGAGATGGGGGTATCTAAAGATGAGACAATAACTAAAGATGCTTGAATAAAAATAGCAAATGGACAATGGATGGGAACATTTGGCTGGAATTAATTGAATTGTATGCTGAGGGCAGATCTTTTGTTTCAAGGAGATTATAAGTTCTTGAAGAATGTGTCAGGTGTGTTTTTCTCATTGATTTACAACTATTCAACAAATCTCATGCTTAATATGGATGTGTCAGGCTGAAAGGTGCACATATTGCAGCTAAGCTGTAAATCCTGAAACATACCTCTGTTCTCCAGATTATATTCTGCTAATTCACTAGTCAACTAAAATGTACCAGAAATGAAAATAGTGGATCTTAACTAATTTTGGTGTGCTGAAAACAAAAATGACATTAAAAAAGGTTGATTGGCTATAGTTTTCCAAGATATGTGCTACTAGTATATTTCAATATTTAATTACAGTCAAATTTAATGTATATTACACAACTACTGTGAGCAATATTTATTTTTGTCTAACGAGGGGTGAAAAGAGTTCTAGTTCTGCATTGCTCTCTATAGACCCAGATAACCAGGATCCTAAAATTCTCTCCTCTTGCTGCACCCTGGAAACAAAGACATATGCTCTTGTTGTCTTTCTGGCCAACACTTTTAGGCTAGTGAATGTGGAGGCTGTATATGTATATGAGAATTGTCTACAAAGTGACAAGCAATATCTCAGAGACCTCTACGCCAACACACCCAGCAGCAGTCGGCACACAGTAACATACAGCATCTGTGCATTCCATCTTGGTCAGCTAAAAATGCAGAAACATTGGTGGGACGGCCAATGTCGATGTCCAGATATGGGTAGATCCCACTAATATAGAGTCTTATGAGCACACATTGATTCTGTCCCAGACACCTTTGCGACCTCTAGCAATGCACTAGAGGGCAGCATTGTGTATGTGAATCAATATATTGGCAACGAAGCTACAATTGTCCATCAGGAGATTGACTAGTGGAAGTGCTGTTCATACTTGAGAACACACATGACAGTAGCAGTCATGGCGAAATATAACTATAGGGATTAAGAAGGCGTACAGTTTTATGTTTTGGCTGCAGAATAGATCAAGATAATAGCTGGGTGCCACACATACAGTGTAATATGTGCAGCACATCTTAAATTATTTATCTGGTTGCATATAGTGATGACCCATCAGTACCTTAAGTGCCAGAATCATTTCAGATTCTTCCACTGATTGATAGAACATTGGTGATACTGAACCATCAACCTCAAGTGATTCTGATTTTGAGCAAACTACATTCACTAAACCACACTTAATAACCCAAAAAGAACTGAATTATCGTGCAAGAGATCTAAGTTTGCAGAAGAACAAGGTGGAGCTTTTGGGTTCCAGATTGCAACAGTGAAATCTCCTGAAGGGAGATATTACTATTTCTGTTTATAGGAACTGCCAGAAGTTGCTTATTACATTCTTTTTCAAAGAGGGTAACCTTTTGTGCTGGCTACAACATTTCTGGTTTAATGGCAGCCCTCAAAATCAATTACAAACCAGAATAGTGGAGACTTGATTTTCTTGATTATAAACTGGCCTCACAGCACGTGGGGCATTCCCATAAGTGCTCCGCCCTCTGTTCCAGCAGCCATTCGACTTGATGGTGTTTCGAGTCCAATGCCGCCGAAACAGACGTCAACATCAGGGCACAACTCTGGCCCTTGTGATAGGTTTCTTTGTTGTTCTGCCTACCCACGCCGTGCCTGTAACTAGTTCAAGCACAACGTCGGCCTGTCAGAACAACATGGTAACTGTTATCGAAGGTTACGACTACGGGGAAACTTCATTAATCCATCCAAGACCAGTCTGAAAGCTGTTTTGTTGAATAATGGTAGTATGTTACCATCAATTCCAGTTGGTCACCCAGTTCATATGAAAGAAACTTTGAAAACATTAAGCAACTTTTGAAATGTATAAACTATGATTATCAGTGGTCACTATTTTGCTTGGACTACATGGTGGATAGACCAAGTACTGTTAATTTCTCTGAGTAGGATAGCCATGCACAAAGTAACCATTACATCAGAAGGCACTGGTCAATAAGGTGGCCATTGCAGCCTGACAGTAAGAAAACAGCGCGATTTTGTTGCCACTGTTGCATATTAAACTGAGTCTCATGAAATTTTGTTACGGCAATGGAGAAAACAGATGAGGTTTTCAAATACCTCATCAGAAAATTTCCAAGACTGAGTGAAGCTAAAATAAGAGATGGGGTAATTATTGGTCTGCAAATTCTAAAAAGTTTTAGTCATAACGAGTTTCTGTGCATATTGCATGGCAAGGAAAAAAGCAGCATGACAGCAATTAAGTCAGTGTTGGACAATATTCTTGGAAACAACAGATCTGATAATTACAATTAAATTGTCGAAAATCTCCTGAAGTATAAGAGTCTTGGCTGCAACATGTCTTTAAAAATTCATTTTGTGGATTCTCATCTGGATTTCTTTACGTCAAACTATGGATCGGTCATTGTTGAGCATGGTCAATGATTTCACCAGGACATTACTACTATCGAGACAAGGTATTGAGGCAATTGAAGCCTTTCCATCCTTGCAGATTACTGTCTGTCTGTGACAAGATGCCTCATCGACTGACTACAAGCAGCATGCAAAGAGAGATTGAACAACGAATGAATATGGAATGGATTCAGATGTGCCTTTTTAAAACAGTATATGTGAACTTAAGATAATGTTTTTATTTTTTCTATAATTTTATGTTGAAATATCAATTCATTGAGTTGTAACCACAATTTGTATGATACTAAAGTAGAATGGCTAACTGTTCATCCCAGAGAGCATACTAGCATACATTATATGTATTACTGTAATGTAAATTCATCATTAAAAAAACAGAGCCAATTGGGGCATTTCATTATGATATTTGAAATAAGCATGTCAAAATTAGTCCAAAATGATGTACTATCGTATATGATTTTGAAATAGGTAAGCAGTAAAAAATAATGTACGATCATATTTAAATTCTGGTATAAATAACTATTGAGAATTTGTTAAACTAGTGTAACTAGCAAGAGCTGGGAACAAACACAGAAGAAGAAACAGAGAATTTTAAGGTTCTTTGCAGCCAATCTTTGATTCAAAGATGGCACATGATGTTGAAGAATGTTATGTCTTGAAGACTTCATGATTTATTCTTCTGCTGCGATTTCTTTTTCTGTTATTTTCCGTGTGTTAAATTTTTAATAAAAGAAAGTTGTCCAGGAAAAATGGGAATGTGTGTAATTTCTGTGGGACATTGTGAGGTGAGCAAGATGTGTGTGACATTGTGGGGTGTACAAGATATGTGGGACATTGTATAGGTGTACAAGATGTGGAAAATTGTGTAGTGCTCAATAAGTGTGGGGCGGGTGTAAAAGATGAGTGGGGTAGTATGTAATGAACAAGATGTATGTGACATTGTGTGTACAAGATGTGTGGAACAGTGTGGGGCGGGTGTAAAAGATGAGTGGGGCAGTGTGTGGTGTACAAGATGTGTGGAACAGTGTGTGGTGTTCAAGAAGTGTGGGGCAGTGTGTGGTGTTCAAGAAGTGTGGGACAGTGGTGTAAAAGATGTCTGAGACAGTGTGTGATGTACAAGATGTGTGGCCCCGTAGTTGTAACCTTCGATAACAGTTACTATTTCCGGCAGGCCGACGTTGTGCTTGAACTAGTTACAGGCACGACGTGGGTGGGTGGAGAACAAAGAAACCTGTCGCAAGGGCCAGAGTTGTGCCCTGATGTTGACATCTGTTTCGGCGGAATTAGATTTGAAACACCATCGAGTCAGATGGCTGCTGGAACAGAGGGCGGAGCACTTATGGGAATGCCCCACGTGCTGTGAGGCCAGTTTCTAATTTAAAAAATCAAGATGTTCGGTGTACAAAATGTTTGGGGTAGTGTGTGATGTACAAGATAAATGTACCTTGGGGTCTTTATTACCTCTAATATTTTATGGTTGTGTGTCCTGATATAACCTAATTGGACTTTGTCCGCTGGTTGAAAGGAGCACGCCTCTCCAAAAGAGAAGCAAACTCATTAACTGCCATGATGTACAAGATGTATGGTGTGATGTTCTATGAACTTTGTGTGATGTGACAAATACATCTTCAGTAAAATCGCTGGATTCAATAAATTTTTTTTACATCACTTTACTTCGGGGCATTTATTCAGGACATAATGATAATCCCAGTATTATTTAGCTGCAGTAATTTTCTAGGATATATTGGAATTCGTTAGTTTGCAGTTTATTTCTAAATAGTCTGTATGCATAGCTACCTGTAACTAAAATTAAACCAGATATCTTTGCCACCCAAGACACATATTTGTGGATAGGTTGTGGATATATATATATATATATTGAGTTGTGAATATATATATTTGTTGGTTATGCTAATATATTATAGTAAAACCTGTATTATGCAGAACTTCTGTTAAATGGAAAGTCGTCTTTTTTTATTAATTCAATATTCCCGATTTTTTAATAATTCAACATAATTGTTTTCTAGTCCCTTGATTTTGTAGCAGAAAAACATGTGAAATTTCCATGGATTAGACAGAAATGAAAATAAACCTTTATGCAGAAAACCTTGGCAAAGATCAAAGAATTTCGGGAGACTAGTGCAATCATTTAAAAATAGACAGACAATTCTACTGGACAGAGTAGTAAAATAAGACGCTTATTGGCAGAAATCATATGAAAATTTATGTTGGTTATCAGATGATGGTGTAGAAGAAAAGAAAGAGGGCAGAGTTTTATGAATCCTGTCTGGATCCTAAACCACACAGAAAATGAATATTCTATTCCGTCCGCAAAGGAGAAACATCAAAAGATGGAAATGCTAGTCAGGATTTTCTAAGGATGAAATTACTGCTTGTGTTTAAATTAGAAATGACCAGAAGGATTTACAAAACTACAAGAATGAATCTGCTTTCAACAACTGCAATGCTGAAGTACATCAACATAGACCAAAATTGCAAACGCAGACACAACAGACATTGATATCTTAATTGATAATTTTGAAGAAAGGAGATGGAGAGAAAGAAGGGGAGGAGGAAAATAAAATTGTATTGTAAGAAGAAAAGTATAAAGTGAAGACTTGTCAATATACTGTCCAAATTTTAAGGAAACTACAATAATTTGTACTACAACACAACGATTCAATCAGATAAGCTTAGATGGATTTCTCAGGTCTTTGTAGAAATGTCGGTCAGGGAACAGTGTACACTGCGCAAGAACTCAGGTCTTTGTGGAAGGTCAATCAGCCAAGAGAGTACACTGTATGGAAGAACGTAGGTCTTTGTGGAAGGTCAGCCAGCCAAGAGAGTACACTGTGTGGAAGAACTTAGATCTATGTGGAAGGTCAGCCAACCAAGAGAGTACACTGTGTGGAAGAACTTAGATCTATGTGGAAGGTCAGCCAGTCGAGAGTGTACACTGTATGAAAGAACTCAGGTCTTTGTGGAAGGTCAGCCAGCCGAGAGTGTATAGTGTGTGAAAGAACTCAGGTCTTTGTGAAAGGTCAGCCAGTCGATATTATACACTGTGTGAAAGAACTCAGGTCTTTGTGGAAGGTCAGTCAGCCGAGAGAGTACACTGTGTGGAAGAACCCTTCTATTATAGAAAAAAACCGCAAAGAAAAAATAAGTCATTATTTATATTCATTGTAATACTCGCATGTGTTCAAATATAGTGCAAATAAGTACCTGAGTAGGATATTTTATCCATCTATTGGTGAGTGGTACAGAGCACATTTGTGACGGCTAAGGTACTGAGTTCAAGTCTCGCTATTAGCAATTGTGCATCTGGATAGTTCATAAAGCAATGGTGACAAACTGAATGTATTTATATTGCCTAGAAAATCACTACAGACAAAAAAAATTCTAGACTGATCCTGAATAGGTTACAATACAAATTTTATAAAATTATTTTAAGTATATTTAAGTTTATCTCAGTTAATGCATGTCTCTGGTTAAATTTTCATAGTGACCTTGATTACGCAAAAACCTGGCTTTAACAGAAAAATTCATCAGTCCATCTGTACTTAAGACAGGTTTTACTGTATTAAATGTGAATATATTTGTGTAAATGATACCTCTACAGAGTGAGAAGTGAAACTGTGTGCTTTTTCAGTTCTCAATCTAAAGCTTTGTATTTTTGTACGTGCATGATTATGTTACCAGTTGGCAGTGTGGTTCTAATGATGCCTAAGATTTGGCATAACTGGGCTTTTATATAGATGGTACCTGGCAACCGTACTCAAGTTAATTTTTGTATTTTATTTGTATAGTGACTTTTTCTGTTGCATTCTGTTATCCTTTTCTTTTCGGTTTGAAACATATTTACACTTCTCCCTCCACTTGTGTTATATATAACATTGTGTCACCATTTTGTGTGTAATTTGACTATGAAGCAGTTAAACTCTTCTAAAGATTGGTACTTTTGGAAAGAAATATATTTAAGCAGCTGTACATATATTGCAATCACTAGAAAGATAAGCACTTACGTTTCTTGGAAAGAAGTTTGAAGAAGATGATAAAGTAACTGATTTAGCAGTGAGTATGTAGCTCTTGACAGCCCACAGCCTTTCTGACAAAGCACAGTCCTCTTAGTTAAGTAACTGAAGTGAAACCAAAACTTGTATAGGGTTTGTTGTTGCAAAGGCATTTTTGTGTTTAGGGGATTTATAGATAAATATTAAGTCCCTGAGGGGGGGGGGGGGAATTCCTGTGCTGCAGTATCCCAGAATCATCACATCCTGCCAGGAACACAGCATAAGATGTACTTCTGTAGATCTCTTGATCTATTTGAAGTGATGGCACACCTAGCTTTCCCCGCCACCTAGGAGTATGTCACATAAAAATAAATGTGCAATATCAGCTGGCCTGCATCTCTTGTCATCAATGAGGACCATTTGACAATATAAAACTAAGAATTGAGACTAGACACGCAAGTGGTAATGATGATTCTTCACTTGTGACAGGTTGTCAGCCTACCCCTCAGCCTTTCCTTAGATACGTCCAAAGACATGTCTGGAAAGAAAACAGTGGCCCTATTTTTGCATCCTGCACTAGCAATCTGCGTCCTGTTGTATATGGGCACATATGGGAGAGTGTTGAAGATTAAGATTGATATAATTATATCCTGCATTTGAACAAATGCGACAATTTCAGAAAAATTCAGAGGATTGACTTAATTTTACATGGGTTTCCTTATATGTTCTATGTCCCTCATAACAGTGCATGATTCCTGCCAGAGTATCATTAAGAGCATGTACCTTATGTGGTAAATGCAGGAACCTCAGAAAAAAGCATCTGCAAACAAGATGAGCGGATTTCAAATACACAACATTTAAAACATAGCTCAAATAGAATGACCTATTCTCTGCAGAGTTCTTCAGATTCTTTAGTAGTAGACTTCCAGGATAATGTAGAACTTGTTCATCCACATTTTTTTTTTTTTTAAATTTTGTTGATTGAATTTTATATTTTACTCACAGAAAGATTTTTTAAATAAATACTCCGGGCATCCCTATAGAACTTCTGTTTCACGGCAAAGAATACAGATACTAATAGTTTTTGTAGCTCATTGATTGTATATCTTCTTCATCCTGCACTTAATAGCTCTGCTCTACTATCTCCCAAATCAGTTCCAAACTCTGACCATCTCTTAACATTTTTGCTTACAGCAGGCTTTCTTCCAATAAACACATACATAGGAAATTAAAAATTTCCCACTCGTCCATTGTCATCTGTCCTGATACCCATGTCCTTTAAGTCTGTCAGCTTTCCAATTACCCTGAACTCCAGCATGGCCATGACAAAATGTCCACAATGTAGGTGTGAAACCTTAATCTACTCCATCCATTCATTGTGCAACTATCCATTCTGTATCTTGTGGATCATGAGTCTGACACAATAATCATCTGGCTGTGACTTTTTAGAGATAGATTTTATGGTCACCATTTTAGGATGGAATCTGTTCATTTTGAATTGTGTGTGTTTTTGGTTTGTTTGATTAATTCTAAAAGTGACTGAGAATTATGTGATGTTTTAGAAATTATGTTTATGGAGCTGTTTTATATGTGGGGAAAGTATCATTCTGAAAGTCATATTGGTAATAGTGCAACATCAAACAATTTTACATTTTAAAAAATGGGGCACAGCACCTAGTGAGAAAATGAGAAATTTTGCAGCTTAAAAGCAGTCAAAGAAATACAATGCTGGAGCAAACAACATCTAAAGTAGTCATCCAATGCTCAAACTGTCCAAGGATTTTTGTGCATGCATTGACCATCAATGAACAAGAACATAAATTAAATGAATTTCAACCCCAGAATGAAACAAATGGCCATGGCTTGTGATGGATAAGTAGCATTTGTAAATAGATCTGACCTTATGAAACTGACGATGCCCACTTGCTCAGTTCTCTGTAAATGGTATCTATATATTTTTATAGAGAAAGATTTTCTTCTGAAAAACATTAGAAAATACAAGCTTGCATATATTGGTCATATTAAAAAAAACATGAATAAGTTAGAAAAATTAATCTTAGAAGAACAGGTTCCAGGAAACAAAATATAGGCCAGAGTTAACATCAATGAACAGAGGATATTGAGTGATCTTTTAAATATGACACTGGAAGAAGCAGAAGAATTAGCAGACAACAAAGAAACTTACAGAGTTGCAGGTGAACACAGATTAATTCAAAGGACATATCTCACACACTCTCAGTCTCCACCAGAAGATATTGAAGGCTATGCATGCTCATGGTATTTTGCTGGTTAAACACACTCCTTATTCTTCCCATTCCTACTCATGCCATACTTCATTCCGAATTTCTCAAATTGCAACCTGGTAGCCTCAAGTATCAGTCTCCACATCCAGCAGGTGCTCGCCCACATCCAGCAGGTGCTTGCCTTCATCAAGCAGGTGCTCACCCACATCCAGCAGGTGCTCACCCACATCCAGCAGGTGCTTGCCTTCATCCAGCAGGTGCTCACCCACATCCAGCAGGTGCTCACCCACATCCAGCAGGTGCTTGCCTTCATCCAGCAGGTGCTCACCCACATCCAGCAGGTGCTTGTCTTCATCCAGCAGGTGCTCACCCACATCCAGCAGGTGCTCACCCACATCCAGCAGGTGCTCACCCACCTCCAGCAGGTGCTCACCCACATCCAGCAGGTGCTCACCCACATCCAGCAGGTGCTCACCCACATCCAGCAGGTGCTCATCCACATCCAGCAGGTGCTCACCCACATCCAGCAGGTGCTCACCCACATCCAGCAGGTGCTCACCCACATCCAGCAGGTGCTCGCTATCAACTCCAACACACCCTATTTGTCCATGTTCAGAACAGTAGATCTGTGTTACCCAGAAAGTGACTATCAATACCATCCACTCCTCTCAGCACTGTACATTTCGAATCTTTCGATACATAAAATGAGAATCTGACATGATAACTGTCTTAGTAGATTGAGTCTCCCAGATTGATTGAAAGGCTGCAAAACTCAACCTCTATTCTTATTATGGAAGTTTTTTGTCCTATATGCCCTGTCATGATTAACTCCTAGTGGACCGGGGACAATAGGGATATATAGGGAAAAACGACAAATAGGTTGTCACTTGGTCCACTACGAGTTAATGTTGTTCACTCATCACAAGTTATGATGACCATTTGTTACATCCACATTATGAAATTTAGAGGTATGACCTTGTCCATAAGTTATGATGACCATTTGTTACATCCACATTATGAAATTTAGAGGTATGACCTTGTCCATAAGTTATGATGACCATTTGTTACATCCACATTATGAAATTTAGAGGTATGACCTTGTCCACAAGTTATGATGACCATTTGTTACATCCACATTATGAAATTTAGAGGTATGACTTTGTCCATAAGTTATGATGACCATTTGTTACATCCACATTATGAAATTTAGAGGTATGACTTTGTCCATAAGTTCGTAGGTCATATACATACTACATGACCTGCATGAATTTGTGTCTACATCAGAATATTATCAATGCTAAGGATACCAGCTCTATCAAGGACAGTGGTTTCCAAAATCTTATCTTGCCATTTGATGTTTATCACCTTTTCTATTTGTGTAAGTTATTATTGAGAAGTGTGTGAACATTCCATGTACATGAAGTCAGTGAGAAAACCTTTTCTCTTGAAGTGAATTTTCGTGGATGTGGAAATGACTTGCACTGAAGATTTGGATTTAAGTGAGGAAGAGTTGTGTAAAGTGTTGTCCTCACTATCTTGTTGGACTTCATTGGAAACCAGTGGCAAGATGATTCTATATGACTGGAAATGAAATTCCTTCCAGTGGATGACCATAGTTTCTATATGTCTCACCATGGTCTTAGCTGTCCACATGATTGACGATGACTCTACTGCTAGCACTAGCTGTTAAACACAAGTCAGATTTGCGCATGTGGTTGTGTCTGTGGGTCTCACTCTAATGGCTTACTAGAGAAACCAACCATGCAAAAGAAAACTTTAGTAGATGACATGCCTTTATATTGAGGTTATCTTCTTATAGAAGCTTCATGGCACGTCATCTATACAATCCCATTGTCGTAACCTTCGATAACAGTTATCATGTTGTTCTGACATGCCGATGTTGTGCTTGAACTAGTTACAGACACGGCGTGGGTGGGCGGAACAATGAAGTAAACTGTCGCAAGGGCCAGATTTGTGCCCTGATGTCGACGTCTGTTTTGGCGGCATTGGACTCGAAACACCATCGAGTCGATTGGCTGCTGGAACAGATGGAAGAGCACTTATGGGAATGCCCCACGTGCTGTGAGGCCAGTTTTCTAATCAAGAATCAGATTTCTCACCATGACTAACAGTTCCATAACAAAGTTTTACAATAGTTAACAGTATTTCTAGCGGGTCAACAAGAACCACTTAGTAATCATGAAACTCTGGTGATACGGACACATGATGAAACATTTCTAGATGACAAAAGATTTTCTTCAAGGTATTGTGGAGGGTGGAAGAAGACGATGTGGAAAGAAAACATGGCGGGATAATATCAAGTACTGGACATGATGTGAAGTTTCTAAACTCATCAAGATGGTAGAGAATAGAGATGCATGAAGATTTTTCTGTACCAAATATCTCGATGTAACATCCTTGCGACCCTGGCAAATTATGGATTTTATTATTATTAACAGATTCATCTGTGAGCACAAAGACATTATAACACCTGGCATTACCAGCTATCATGCGATTCATTTCAAGGTCTACTTTTCCATTGTCACAATCTCTACATTCTCTGTCGAGAGTAACATTGGAACAGCAATTGCTCCATGATGCTGATGATGATGAAATAAGCTGTGAGCAGGTAGCTCTTGACGGCTGTCACTAGCCTTCCTCACAAAAGTACAGGTTCTTCCCTAGTTGTGTAACTGAGGTGACACAGACTTATATAAGGTTGTCTCAAATGTGTGGTTGTGTAAGGGAGAGGGGGTTATATTGCCAGATGACGAGTGTGAAGCCAGGAGCACAACACAGAATTCTGGGCCAACTATCTCATTCTTCTGTTAGATTTGTGGACCCATCTGATAGGGGACCCATAGATATCTAGCACTCCCTATCACCCAGGGGTCTGCCACAAAAGTGCAGTGTGCACTGGCCTGCATTTCTATGACATCCATGGGGATTATTTGATAGAAGACAAAAGTCAGAAATTGAGACAATGATTTTAAAGTGAGAAGATGTGACAATGATTTTGTGACAGGTTGTCAGACTAACCCACAACTTTCCTTAGTCGCCTCCTATGACGTCTGTGGAAAGAGACACATAAACTGGATGAAATATAGATGCCCAGAGACACATTAACTGAATGAGATATTTGTGCCCATAGACATAAACTGGATAATATATTTGTACCCAGTGACACTTAAACTGAATGAGATATTTGTGCCCATAGACATAAACTGGATAATATATTTGTACCCAGTGACACATAAACTGAATGAGATATTTGGGCCCAGAGACATAAACTGGATAATATATTTGTACCCAGTGACACATAAACTGAATGAGATATTTGGGCCCAGAGACATAAACTGGATAATATATTTGTACCCAGTGACACATAAACTGAATGAGATATTTGGGCCCAGAGACATAAACTGGATGAAGCCAGATTTCTAGCTGGAAGCACTCCAATTTTTTTAATGGCTGGACATAGAAGACTGTAAATACACTATTTATTAAACTATACATCACAGTTTTACCATAATACTATTATATGTTGGGTGCCCTTGTTATTCAATATGTAATTGTTGGTGATTCATGTTGTTATGATTTCTTATGTTGTTGTAACTTGCTAAGAGACCCTGAGGTTTCGTTGACATGTTTATTGAAGATGATTCATGTGACATTAATTAAAAATGTCTACCACTATTCAAATGTTTATTGTGTCTTGGATATTGTGTTTGTCTGTCATATTACTCAGGAATTACAATTAATAAAACTCTTTTATTCTTTTGTACAATAAGGAGGTTTTATCAGAGGGTTGTTTCATTTTCAGAAGGTTCAAATCTCAGCAATGGGAAATCTGAGAAGAAGCCTAATAGCCGCCTATCGCAGGTTTTTGATGAAAACAGTTTCTGACTTGTATTTTGTTACATCTCTCTGGTATATAGCTGTCTATCGCAAGTAATGATAACAACAGTTTCATACTTGTATTGTTGCATCTCTCTGGTATATAGCTGTACATCACAAGCAATGATAACAACAGTTTCAGACTTGTATTGTTATATCTCTCTGGTATATAGCTGTACATCACAAGCAATGATAACAACAGTTTCAGACTTGTATTGTTATATCTCTCTGGTATATAGCTGTACATCACAAGCAATGATAACAACAGTTTCAGACTTGTATTGTTGCATCTCTCTGGTGTAAGCAGAGATGACTATAAAGTCAAATCCTGACATAGAATCCCCTGCCACATTTGCGACATGTATGATCAGAATTGTGCGTCTGTGAGTTTATTCTGTCTTTGTGAGCAGCATGTTTTCTCTGTGCCTGTCGGTGATGCAAGCACCTTTATTGATTATGGTCCTCCACGCAGGGTGATTCTGTTCGACAGCCCCCCCCCCCCTCCAGGATGTGGTGTTGATGTTGATGCACTTTAGAGAATCTTTGAAATGTTTCTTCTGTCCACCAGCCGGTGATTTTCCCTTAAGTAGCTCACCAGACATTGGCTGTTTTGTCAGCCATGTACAGATAATGTTCAGCCCATCTTAGTGGGGTCTTCTTTAGTATTTTATAAATGCTTGGGATGTTCGCTCTAGTGAGGACTTCTGTATCAGGTACTTTATCCTGAGAATTTTGTGGATAACATGTGAAAGTAATTTAACATTGGCCAGGTTCCACAATGGTGCGATTTGTATGTCAGTGTTAAATTTGATTTTTGGGGGCCCCCAAGAGAGTGTGGGCCCTAAAATATAGCTTGTATAGCTTATACGTAAATCCTGCACTGATGTCGGGTGTGTCGGCTGCATTGATGCAAATAAAATTACGACAGAACGATATTTTAAATTTGTGTGTGGATTAGTAGTAGGACCATTGTCTTGCTACAGGAGAGATCCAGTGGAAGTTTTAAAAAAGAACGCGCGCACTTCCTACTTTATTGATGCACAGACAAAATTGCGCGATCACTGATGCACTAAATTTAGTTCATTAGCAAATTTTAAAAAAGACAAAAATTCTGGGAAAGCAATCAACATGTTTTATTAGTTGAGAAGCATACAATTCTAAGGAGACAAGGTATAATAATCGCACAACATGATCAAACATACAATTCTAAGGAGACAAGGTATAATAATCGCACAACATGATCAAACATACAATTAGTTGCAGTAGCATATGAGATGAGAGGTAACGATTATCCAAGCATTTTATAGCTGTAGTTTCTTCTTCTTTCGTTCACTTGAAACATGTCTATAACTGTAATTATGTATCCTGAATAAAACTGTCTTTAATAGTTCATACAGTGGCCCATAAAGCTTTGATTCAAGTGTTGTTTTCTCTGGCCAATATGTCTGCCTGAGCGTTTAGTACTTATAACACTCTTGAAGTATATGTTTGGCACTCCGTGCTGCCTGTCCACATGGCCGTGTTGCCAATCTTGAACTGTGTGTGCATGTGACTGCGGGGCCTGTTGTGTTCCGTTCTTATGCGTAGAATTACAACTTGCTATGATCTGTTCATAATGTGATGTGTCATCATGTGTTGGTGTTTGTGGCTTTCTTATTGACTTGACCAGCTGTTTTTTCTGATGATAGGTGATTGGTACATCTGGTTGGTCTTCGGTAGCACCTTCCTTAGCCAGTTGGTCTGCTTTTTCATTTCCTGGTATTCCACAGTGATAGGTTATCCATTGCATAGTTACCCTTTACTGGTAAGACAGTTTATTAGTTTTCCAGACTGGAGAGTTTGAAGCACTGACCTTTCATCTATCAGGAATACCATGGGCTGTGGGCCAGGGTTGGAGCTCAGCAGTTTTTCAGTATCCATCCAAATTGCCTGGATTTCTGCATCATAATTATTGCAGAATTTCCCTGTTGGTGTTCTGATCGTATCTCTAGGCTTATGTGGATATTCTATATATACACCTGCACCTCCATTCCTCATTGCATTCTGTGCTGACCCGTCTGTGTATACTCTGACCTATATGTCTTGTGAATATTTTTCATCCGGGAAACTTAGGGTGACCGTCCGTCGCTGCATGCTGTTCTGTTTGTCTTCGCTTAGCAATCATTTCACGTGGGTCTGAATGTATATTGGTATTCCATAGCTTTAACTCCAATGGGTTTATTCTGGTACAGACCTTAAGGGGCTTCCAACTCAGGTAGGTCTGTAAGTTGTCTACGGAGTCGTTTAGCTTGGTGGATAAAGCTGCTTCTTTTCAGTCGCCCCATTGTTAGATTTTGGAATCTTTCCTTCATTGGATGACTTGGCATACACTGAAACTTTTCTGTTTGTATTAGTACCTTTGTTTCTCGGCGTTCGCCAAGTGTTTGCATTCTTCCCATTTTCAGCATATCTACTATGGGTGTTGAATTCTTTGCTCCCAACATTATCCTAAGTGCTTAGTTTTGCACTTTATCTAGATTCTAGATCTTGTTGCAGGACACCACGCTGCTGAACCATATGCCAGGTGTCATCTTGGGCTTTGCTGGTAAACTTTACGGAGTATATTCCCACTGGCTTCCCGTGTGGTTCCACTTAGTTTTCTCAGGATTTCTTCCTCCTGGCCTTTGTTGTTGCTTTGTTAATGTGTTTCTTCCATGTCAGATTATCATCAAAAGTAACTCCGAGGTGTGTGTGTTATTTGTCTTCTTTCAAAAGCTCTCTATCTTGATATCATCGGCTTTGTTTTGGTGAGAGGGTAAAGAGTGTAGTGCTGCATTTATATAGCTGTAGTGATTTATAATCAATACAAATACGATCAGTAGGTTGGCATTGCTTGCTGAGCTGTCCGGACACACAGTTGCCCGCGACGGATATTGTCTTATCTACGTAAGCGTATGGGCTTCATATTTTGCATGAGTGTATTATTTCATAACCAAGTTAAAGATTTATGACTAATTATTATCTAGCCTGAATGTATTTATTGCAGCAGTCGCTAAGAATGTCGCTTCTAAAGTAGCAATACTTATTTGTTGATAGCCATAAAAGTATACTGGTTTACTGTACAAATTACATATATTCTGTAAATGAGGGGAAATACGTATTATTTGTTTATTGTTTTTTTTCTTCTATCCAACTCTTCATTGACTGTTAGCATAAATATACTTGCCACTTAACAGCAGAATAAAATAAGAATTCATCGGTGATTGAATTATATTGCTGTGAAATGTTTTTCGTGAGCATCAAATAGCTCAATATTGAAACGGAAATTAATTTGCTCATGAGTGCGGCATTAAGTAAGCGGTGGTTTTTTTTAGAGGTTTCATAGTTAGGGCTTATATCTTAAAATAGTAGTTAAACTCCAGTTTCCTCAAAGCTGTCTCTCATATTCGATGTGTTTTCTATTTTGGCCTCTTCAGCATATCACGTATGAAGCAGCATTTATAACTATATTATAACCATCTTTGAAAGTTAAATTCATTACACTGAAAGGTGTAGCTATTAGATTGTACAAATATTTTTCACAAGAGGCGCAACTCGGTACTCTATTTCATAGTATTTCTAAGCCATCAAAATGAACACAACATGCCATGGGTATAAACTGCACAACACTATCAAATTGGTTACGAGAAGATAACCATAATTTTACACAACCAAAAAATAAAAAACGAGAGGATGAAACAAATGTTGTAGATAACTTCGCTGAAGAAATTATTAAAAGAGCAACTCATAGACTTTTATATTGCAAAGAAGCAATGACACTAAAGAAATTGAAAACGTATCTAGAAAAGAACAACGACATTCACATTTCGAAAACTAAATTCTGGAAATCTGTAAGAGTTCTATATTTACATTTCGCAAATATACATGTTGTATTAGCGCCATTTGTGAGAAACCTCATTTAGTAACTATCAGAAGTAAATATTTGAGATAAATTAAGGAGATGCGTAAAGAAAATTATGAATCTATATAGTATATATAGATGAATCATGGAAAAAGCTCACCGCACTAATTCTTCTTCTTTCGTTCACTTGAAACATGTCTATATCTGTAATTCTGTCTCCTTAATAAAACTCACTGTCTTTTGTAGTTCATACAGTGTCCCATTGAGTTTTGATTACAGTGTTGTTTCCTCTGGCCAATATGTCTGCCTCAGCGTTTCATGCTCAGAACACTCTTGAAGTATATGTTTGGCACTCTGTGCTGCCTGTCCACATGTAAACATGGCCGTGTTGCCAATCTTGAACTTTGTATACATGTGACTGCGGAGTCGGTTGTGTCCTGTTCTGAGACGTAGAATTATAACTTGTTCTGGTCTGTTCATAATATGATAGTCATCTTGTGTTGGTGTTTGTGGCTTACCGCACTAATGACACGGAATGGCAATCTATAGATGGAACTATTAAGTGATATGTGCCGAGCAACAAAGGTCAAAGATTAATAATGGCGCATGCAGGTAACAGACAAAATGGTCGTTTTAAGAATGGTGAACTTATTTTCATTTCCAAATTTACCTATAATCGAGTAATGGAGACTACCTTTCTGAGATGAATGGTTATATATTTAGAGAAGGCTCTAAATGGTTTATATGTAAATGGACTCTTATGGTTATATAGAAGACTGTACTTCCATCATTAGATAGACCACCCTGTCTAGTTAGGGACAACGTTTTCTACCATAATTTGGTAGCATGTGAAGATAAGATCCCTACATTCTCACCTTTTAAGTTAGAGATAATAATATGGCTTTTAAAAAAACATATTTCATTTACTGAAATGCACTTCAAACCGGAGTTACTGTTGTTGGTAAAGAATTCACACAGAGCACAGACTTTCCACATTGATAACATTATAGAGGAGCATGGACATTGACGTATAAGATTGCTACCGTACCATTCACAGTCAAATTGTATCAAATTTCCCCCCCCCCCCCCTCCTCTTTCTAACAACTGTAAAACTTTCTGAGATCCCTACAACCTCTAATTGTTGACGTAATTTATGGGCAGTACATTACATATCAGTTATGTTGAGCATACGACGATCATATTTGTTTGGCAGCAAATAGACAAAAGTGTGATTGGTCAAGAACCACTTCTAACGATTCATACAAAGGAGGAACTGCTTTTCGCGTTATACCAATTTATACCTTCAAGATTCAGTTCTCTGGAGATGTTCTTTTTGTTTGATGCATATATGTTTAAGAGCAAACAAGATTGTGGAACATACAGCTCCCTGATTAGTCATGTCTGTAAAGTATTTGCTAAGATTATTAAGAAAAGGATAAAACCTATTGTGGATCCAGTGCTTCGTCCGGAACAGTTCGGGTTCAGAAAAGGAAGAGGATGTACAGATGCAATATTTTCGCTATGACAAATTAGTGAAAAGATAATAGAACACACAAACCAAATGAACATTGCTTTTATAGATCAAGAGAAAGCTTTCGACCGAATAGAGCGAAACTACTCTGGAGTATTCTAGAAAAGTATGGAATAAAAGGATCAGTATTAGACTGTGTAAAAGCCATATACAAAGATAGTGAAAGTGCAGTTTGAACAAATGCAGGACTTACTAAGTAGTTTTCAGTAACATGAGGAGTTAGACAGGAGTGTGTCCTATCACCATTATTGTTTATCATTTATATGAATAATATTACAAAAGCAGTAGAAACACCTCCAAAAGCTTACCATCTAAATGACATAACTGAGCTACTCTTTGCTGATGATCAGTGCATACTCCACAGTTCGTGGAGAGCTTCAATATCACATAAGCCTGCTCAACAAAAGCTGCCTCAATCGCAACATGAAGATAAACACATAAAAAATGGAATTATTTCTATAGGCAGAAAATACAATACAATCAACATAAAAATAAATGATCAACTACTGAAACAAATGCAAGAATTTAAATATCTAGGGAGCATTTTTTACAGCCGATGGAAGAATGGACAGAGAGCTCGAGACAATAATTCAAAAAGCCAACTATGTAAATTATGAACTTAAACCACTTTTAAAACAAATCTATCCCGATGGGAAACCAAAAGGAAAATCATAAATTCAATATTCATCCCAAAATTGTATTTTCAATGTCAGACATGGACACTAACTAAAGAACAAGAGAGAAAGTTCACTGCGTGTGAAATGAGATGTCCAATAAAAGCAGCAAACAGAACAGGAAGAGATCATGTGAGAAATGAGTAGACTACAAGAACTGTTGGAACAACATCAGTGGTCAAACATATTGAAAAACAGAGATTGAAATGATTCGGCCACCTAATGAGAATGAACCCTTATTGGCAAGCGACAAGAGCATATAACATGACAATGGAAACAGCAAGACACAGAAGAAGACCAAGAAGAAGGTGGATTGAAGAAGTTACCAACATTCTGATACGGCACAGTATTACTGCATATCAAGCAACTAGACGTGCAATATCCCGAAAACTGTTCGTCATTCAATCTTGCGAGTATAAGCAGAAAAAATACAATAGAAAAGCAGAGAAAGGACAATAGATAGATAGATAGATAGATAGACTGATAGACAGACAGACAGACAGACATACATAGATAGATAGATAGACTGACATACAGACAGACAGACATAGATAGATAGATAGATAGATAGATAGATAGATAGATAGATAGATAGATAGATAGATAGATAGATAGATAGATAGATAGATAGATAGATAGATAGATAGATAGATAGATAGATAGATAGATAGATAGATAGATAGATAGATAGATAGATAGATAGATAGATAGATAGATAGATAGATAGATAGATAGATAGATAGATAGATAGATAGATAGATAGATAGATAGATAGATAGATAGATAGATAGATAGATAGATAGATAGGATAGATGGATGGATGGATGGATGGATGGATGGATGGATGGATGGATGGATGGATCGATGGATCGATGGATCGATGGATGGATTGATGGATTATTTCGTTGTTGCTTTTATTTCTGTGCTCTATCTTTTGCATTGTCTGCCCTTGGCCTTGTATCCATCGTGTCTGTATAGCAATACTTTTTTTGAGGGACCCTATCTGATGGTAGACTGGAAGCATGTGAGAACCACGTAATCTGATGTTTGCTGATGTAATCCAAGATTGGCATTGTGTTTGTTAGTCTTCTGATGTTTTCATTTCTGATTATGTCTCTTATTGTTACTCCGAGAATTCTATGTAGACAAGCCCTTTCTGTTGTAACACGTTTTCTTTTCTTTTTTTATTGCAAGTAACCACGTTTGGCATTGGTAACATATTGATAATTTTATATAGTGCAGTTTTGATGTTCATGTTCACATGTTTGTATTTGAAAATAGGAGGCATCTGTCCTAAGATTTGTTATGCTATGTTGCATATATGATGGATTTCTTTGGTGTTTTCCCATTTCATGATACGATCCTTCCAAGATAAGTGAATTATTTCACCTGTGTCCTTTGTTGGTCATCGATGAAAATAATACATTACATAATGTAGTATTTCTTTCTGTTTTTGCTATTCACATTGCCTCGTTTTTTTTCTGTGTTTATCTTCATGTTAAAACCCTTATATGCTGTGTGGAGTCTATTTATATGCTGTTGTATCTGTGTTTGTTGTTGTTGTTGTTGATATTATAGCCTGATCGTATGCAAAAAGAAGTAAAAGGAGCCGCTCAGTATGTTGTTTAGATTAGATTGTCTTCTTCATTGGTGTTGGTAGTTTTACATATACAATGTGATGAATAGCAAGGGAGATATAACACATCCATGTCGCACTCCAGAGTGCATGTGGCAGTTGTCTGAATGTCCTACACCTCTAACTACACATTGACTACCTGTTTAACTACTTCTGCACAAGATGATTAGGTGTTGTTGAACCCAATATTGTGAAAGTATTATCCATAGTTGTTGTCTGTCTTCTTTGTCGAAGTTTTCTTGGTCGACAAACGCGAAATACAATTCTTTGTTGTTTTCAGTTGTTTGCTTTTCTGCGTTGTCTGAGTGTATAAAAATGGCATATGTATAGCTCTAGTTCTTATGAAATTCATTTTGAGCGGTTGTTAAATTGTGATTCGATTAATGCTCGTAATCTTCTTTCTAGAATTATGTTGAATATTTTCCTAGTGTGGCTTAGCAGTGAAATATATCTGTATTTTGTACAATATTGTTGCCTTTTTTCCTTCCAAATACATATTATTATAGCGTTTTTCCAGTATTCTGTTCTTTCTTGTGTATTCCATATTATATTAAACAGCATGTGTAACCATTTTATTCCTAATTTACTGGTGCTTTGAGTAATTCGACTTGTATGTTACATTGTCCTGGGGTTTTGTTTGATGGGAATGTTTGTATAACGTTTTCTATTTCTGCTAGCTGTTTGGTTCTAATTCTTCCGTTATATTGTTTATTATGTTGTTGTCCCCTCCATCTTTTAGATTTAGCAATTCTTTAAATTACTGCTTTCACCTTTCCATGATTCTTTCGAGTCATTGATTGTCTTTCCATTTTCATCATTTATTAATTCGGTTGGTTCATATTTATCTTCCCTGTTTCTCATGTTCGTAATTTTTGTGTAGGTTTCCTTTGATGTTTGCTTGTACTCTGTATTTAATGATTTGCCGTATTCTTTCCAAGCTTTGGTTTTGGTATCTTTAACAATTTTATTTGTCATTGATTTAACTGACATGTACTCAATATAATCTTCTTGGGCTTTGCTTGCAGCCCATTTCTTGAATCTTTGTTTCTTATTTTTTTATGGCACCTTTGACTTCCTCGTTCCACAAGGGTGATAATTTGGATTTCCTACATTTTTGTTTCATGCATCCACATGTTTTTTCTGCTATTTACATTATGGTTTTCTTAAATATTTCTCATTCTTCTTCAATTGACTTGGTAGTTATTTGTAGCTTTACAAATTCTCCTAATATTATATGTTTATAGGTGGAGCATTGTGGGGTAATTCTGATCTTGATTTCACTATTTGTTTATGTTTTGTTATCATGATATCCCTATTTGTTTCTTCCACGCTCAGTCCATGTTGCTGTCAAGATGTGTATTATATGGTCAGATCTCGCGTACCATATTTATTTACAATACAAATTATGTTGGCATGGATTCATGAAAAGTCCGGATTGGAATATACAATGAGCTAAATGCTGCCATCTTGTGGTGATGATGAAACGGAATATGTAGGTGTTACTGGAATAATATATTTTCCCCAGTCAGTGTTCTGTTCTCCATATTCACAGGCAGTGCCGTATTTAGTGTTTTGTCCATCATATTTACAGGCGGTGCCATAGAAAATGTTATCTTCCTCATCTTCACAGACGTTGCCGTAGCTTGTGTTTTGTCCATCATATTCACAGGAGGTGCTGTAGTCAGTGTTCTCTTCTTCATATTCATAGACTGTGCCATAGTCAGTACTTTGCTCTTCATATTCACAAATGTTGAGGTATTTAGTATTCTTTCCCTCATTGTCACATTCGATGCCGTGGTCAAATCTTTTCCCAAAATATTTGCGGGAGTCGCCATGAGAATCCCTGCTCCAAAAATGACAGAACATTGGATGTGTGCTTGAATAAGTCAAATCGTTTTGGTTGTCCGATTTATCTGCATCATTTTCGGTTTCAGATAAGGATAGATTTATCTCGGAGCATGCCCACTTCCTATCACTCAATATATTTTTGTCATAAGAAATATGTTCACAGTTGGAGTAGACATTTCCCTCAACTTGATCTACCAAAGAAACACACGCATATGAGACAGTACAGGGTTTCAATTCAGAAACGGATTGATACTCGTGATATGCGTTCATTGGATCTACACTTATCGCAGATTCATAATGACAAACAGAGTTGGCGCTGGATGTCATAAAATCTTGTTTAGGAGTTTTGAATGATGATCGTCTTGTTCTTTGGTTCAAAATAGATCTGATTTTTAACACACCGACCGAGGAACATATTCCTGTGAATGCCCCAACTATTATATAGATTGACGCTAGGTATATGTTTGATGAATCTAGGAGATTTGTGTTATAAGTAGGAGTATGGTCTTCACAAGAGACACTCATAGTATTGCTCTCTTCCGTGGCCGTACAATTTATTGCCCTTGAAAATGAAAAACAAAATGTATTGATTTTAAAGTTATTTTTGGTAAAACGTGTTATTGTTATAAAATTATAAAATATAATATAATATTATTCTTTTAATAATTTTTATAATTATTTTTGTTCATTTTATTATAATTTTTAGAATAATATATATATATATAAAGTTATAAAAAAAATACACGCGTTTAAAAAAAAAAACATAACGCATGTCACGCGCGTCTAACTACAGTTTTAATACTACAAATTAGCCACATAACACTAACCTTACCCACATACACAACCATTTACAGACGTAACACAACAACTTACCGACATAACACTACAATTTACCGACAAAACACTACAATTTACCGACATAACACTACAATTTACCGACATAACACTACAATTTACCGACATAACACTACAATTTACCGACAAAACACTACAATTTACCGACATAACACTACAATTTACCGACATAATCTATCTTAAAGGTAGATGACCAACCCACATATCTTGGTGTAACATTTGATGCCAAAATGACATGGAAACATCATATCAGCAAAGCAGAAACAAAGGCTAGAAGGAAGATAGCTATACTAAGAAAACTGAGTGGGACAACTTGGGGAGCTAATGAAAGAATTCTAAAAAATGTATACCAACAAGCCATTCGACCACACTTGGAATATGGTTCTACAGCATGGAGTTCATCATCAAACACTACACTACAAAACCTAGATAGAGTACAGAACCAAGCACTTAGAATCATTACAGGCGCAATGAGATCCACACCAATCATAGAAATGCAGAATATCGAAGGGATGCAGTCATTGAAAGAGCGTAGAGATACTAAAATTATAATTCATGGAGAAAAGTTTCTTTCCCACCATTGTCACCCAATGAAGGAAAGATTCCAGAATCTGTCACAAGGACGGCTTAAAAGAAGCAGCTTCATACGCCAGGCCAAGCGTCTACGTAGACAGGTATCGGATCTGCCAGAGGTAACAATACCACTGACATCTCAACCAGAACACACCCCATGGGAAAAACGGACATGCCTACCAGTGACCATCCAAACAACAGTAGCAGGTGTGCATGGGGATGAACATCAGAATAATCTGCAGAAAAGAGTAGCAGCTCTCAGTTTCCTTGATGATGTTTACCCAAGTGATCTATGGACCAGAGTATATACAGATGGATCAGCAGAGAATGCAGTAAAAATGGAGGAAGTGGTGTATATGTAGAATACCCAGATGGCACCACTGATACCACTTGTATACCAACAGGAAATTACTGCAACAACTATGACTCTGAAGTCAAAGCTATTTATACAGCTGCAGAGAAACTGTTTACATTGGACAGGACCTCACACCCTATTGTAATACTTACAGATGCAAGGTCAGGACTAGAGGCATTACAATCCAATAAACTTCCAGAGTTAAAAGAGGTATTGTCCATAGTAAAAAATAGGTGTAGAGTTATACTGCAATGGATTCCATCACACTGTGGAATAGCAGGAAATGAGAGAGCTGATCAACTCGCCAAGGAAGGTGCTAACATGCAGCAACCGGATGTACCAATCAGCTATCACCAAAATAAATTCATGATAAAGGCACAACGAAAGCCTAACTTACCTCCACGGGACGACTACCACCTACTTAACAGACAAGAACAGGTCATCATATTTCGACTGAGAACTGGACACAATAGACTAAACAGCCATATGTATACAAAATTTAAAATTGGCAAAACAGCAAAGTGTAATTGTGGACAAGTCAACCAGACTTCAGAGCATATCCTTCAAGAATGTGCAAACTATGACACATTAAGATGCACATACTGGCCTTCTGATACACCAATGAATGTTAAACTTTATGGTACAAAACAAGAAATGGAAAACACTGTCCAATTTATACAAGAAACAACACTGCAGATATAGACATTATTAGCGAACGAAAGAAGAAGAAAGAAGAAACCGACATAATGCTACAATTTATATACATAACACTACAATTTACCTACATAACACTACAATTTACCGACATAACACTACAATTTACCTACATAACACAACAACTTTACCAATTGTTCACAAAACACTCAAGTATGTGATCTAGACATTATGCATGATACTGACACAGCGATCTCTGAAATAACTAGTCACATCAAGGAAGGGGAAATCCTCTGTTCACTTTGCTGTGTATCATTGCTAATGACTCAGTTATCATTGAGTATGTTTATTTTGTGGAGCAGGAAGTTAATTCAAGCATCAGATTACTGATGTCCAAAAATGTTAGGAGAAAAGGCATTGGGTAGTAAAGTTATATTGGCTATAGCGCAGAGGATGGCAAACATTTCCAGTCTGCCTGTTATTTTCATGCTAGACATGTCGTGATATGACAACAGTAACCGGCAGGTATATCTGCAGAGTAATTTTTAGTCCTTTGTAGTTCCGAAGAACGTATTAGCTTTTCTCACAAACCATCAAAACTGTTTGTTTGTTTTTTGGGTGTTTTTTTTAATGAAAAGACTGTCACAGCTTATGTACGCTTCCAATGTGCATCATCATAAGGTGACTGCAAACATTGTCTCCGAAATGTTAAATCATTTTGAACACTGTTTTATACTAGCAACATCAAAGGTTTGACACCATAATCTTCTCCATTGCTAAACGATGTTGTTTGTTTGAGAACCCCAGGAATTACAAGCGATTAGCTCTTACTTCCTATGTGCAATTTGGGGGTATGGGGGGGGGGCTTTCTTTCTGAGCTTTCTTTCATACCCAGAATTTCACCTTTCGACTTGGTGCAATGCCTAATTGAGTGGCCTTCTACTCGGGGGGGGGGGGATGAGACGAGACTAGTTGATAGTTTACATGGGTCAACATTTTTGTCTATCTTCTGACGAGGCGCTTCGCAGCCAGTTAGCTGTTTCTCGTGTAGGAAGACCATTCCATTACCACCCTTTGTGTCCCAAGGTCCCAGACCTAATTTCTTCCGTATGAGCCGTGTTGGGTAACGGCGACGGTGGAATTACACTCAGGGTTGATACACCTTCTTAGGCGAGGTGCTGCTTTTGCAAAACACGTCGTTGGTTTGGTATTTGACATGTCCATTTCTCACACACTCACCTCGTCCGCTTGAGATGGTCTTCCAATTCATCGTCAGGTGCGGTCTGTGTATGTTGACTCTTCGCCATTGCATATATTGAAAACTCTTCTACCCCTGACACTGAAAGGCAACAAAAGCTTTAGAGAATAGTTAGATAGATAACCATTACATATATTAGCCAAAGATGTAGGTAAAATACGAATCTCGGACAACGGGCTTCGCAGTGGACCATTGGGTACTGAACTCAATTCTCTCTGTATGAGGCGTGTTTGGCAACGGCCACAGTCGAGTTGGGCTAAAACGATAATTAGCAGCGTATTTTATGAATTAACTTTCGTTTGCCTAAAGGTCAGGAGACCACAACAATGACCTATCAGACCAACCACCATGCAAAAGTAAACCACTAGTAGATGATACCAAATTTGTTTCCCGCATGCAAAAGGTCTGTGAATCTAGGCAATGGTCAACTAGATAAACCATCCATGCAATAAAAAAAACCTTAGTAGATATCAGTGCCTCTATATTGAGGATTTTTTCTTATGGAAGCTTCATAATAATAAAAAAGTAAATTTAAGTAGGAAGCCAGAGGACAATTAAAAAAAATTCTTGAGACTAACGGGAGTTAAACCAGTCCGTTCAACGGCACCAAATCGCCTAGCAACTATTGAACACGCGTTCTTCAGTACTTGACTAACCGCATCTCCAAAAAAAGATGCGATTTCATCAAGCCATTCAAACCGTGCACACAAAGTTACCAGAACGGACCGATCGAGACAATGACTATTGCAACAACAACAAACATCCCGTACAGGTATTGAAATATCCTCAGTAACAACAAACATATAACATAATATCCGTATTTAGTTATACAAGGGCCGATAGGTCTTCTTGTAAACATGGATAACATATATAGACAATACAAGTTTGCTTCGAATAATTGTTTATACAAGTAAATTTAAGTAGATAGCCAGAGGACAATTAAAAAAAATTCTTGAGACTAACTGGAATTGAACCAGTCCGTTCAACGGCACCAACTCGCCTAGCAACTATTAAACACGCGTTCTTCAGTACTTGACTAACCGCATCTCCAAAAAAAGCTGCGATTTCATCAAGCCATTCAAACCGTGCACACAAAGTCAAGGGATAAATGTTCCAGTGTTGGGTAACAACCCTAAACAGGAAGCAGGTGGCTGGAGTAACACCGGGCAAATGTCAAGATAAACAAAAATAGGTAGATGTGTTACCAAAATAAAACATAACACAACCTAACAACGAGATACAGGGACAGACGACGTTTCGACTATTAAGCCTTCATCAGGACAAACGAAAGACAACGGTACAACGAATCTTACATGGAAACAAACGTGGTTGATAGGGAGGAAAGAGGGGGAGAGATAGTGAATAGATAGTGGAGGAAGTAAATAAGGAGCGGCATATTGGGGAGGAAGAGAGTATGGGGAGAAGAAGTGAGGAGAGAAAGTGCACGGAAGGAGGTGAGGAGCGAAAATGGATAAGGTGTGGTAGTAAGTAAAATAGATAAGGTTAAATTAAGATACTTACCTCAAAAGTGGCAACACGCAATGAGTATAACGAATAGATAGCAGAGGAAGCAGAGATGGAGCAGCCTAGCAGGGAGGAAGAGGGTATGGGAAGAAGTGAGGAGGGGAAAGTGCACAGAAGGAGATGAGGAGTGAAAATAGTTAAGGTGTAATAGCAAGTAAACTAAGATAAATGAGGATAAATTCAGATACTTACCTGAATTGGCAACAGGCAATGAGTATTAGCATACAGTCGTCATGGAAACGCAAAAGAGGATGGTAGGAGAGATCAGATGAGGGAGAGAGAGAGATGGACCGTTCTGGTGACTTTGTGTGCACGGTTTGAATGGCTTGATGAAATCGCATCTTTTTTTGGAGATGCGGTTAGTCAAGTACTGAAGAACGCGTGTTCAATAGTTGCTAGGCGATTTGGTGCCGTTGAACGGACAGGTTCAATTCCCTTTAGTCTCAAGAATTTATAATAATAATACTAATAAGACGCAACCAGTCAAGGTCGTAGGGGTGTCACAAGCACTCTATCATCAGCCATTCATGAAAGTGTAAGAAAATTCACGCCCAGACCATTTCTTGCTGTTATAAATCCAGGATTTTCTTTAACCCCCTCTCCTCCTTCACTTCGAAATGAAGTCGTTGGATCATTATCACTGCACTCCGGACAAGTCCATAGGTGCTCAGATATCTCCTTGAGTGTAGGCGCCATTACACGTTGACTGACGGTCCAAGTACGCAGTTGATTGACCATCATTCTTTCTTGCCCACGAAACCGCTCCTTTCTAGCAACACCACATTTCAAACCAAAGTCCTATATTCTAGTCATGAAACTAGAGTCATCGTCACTGATACAGTCATTTGTTCGTGCGTTTTTCCGTAGGACGTTCAAAATGTCTGCTTGATCCATCGCTCTACCAACAGCCGTAGTAGCAGCGTGGGCGGCCAAACTATCTGCTCTCTCATTACCCCGGACTCCTGCATGTCCTGGCACAAAAATGAAAGTCACTTTACGCATACAGGAATTCTTCACTGCATCCAGCCACTGTTCCCGAATGTACTCCGCCTGAACTTTCACAATCATGCGAGCACATCCATTGCAAAGCTTTGGCTACTGCCAACATCTCCATTGTCATGCTGCTTGTCGTCTGAGCGAATGCACCACATTCCTCTCTGATGGGTTCTCCCCACCTTTCAGCCGTGAAATTTCTGGTACTCCTGATGTGTCAACCGACCCATCTGTATATATAATCATATCACCTTCCCTGGAATTTTCACCGATCAGAGCGAGTACCTCCGATTCCACCACTGTCGGACACCATTCACTGCATTCTCTATTGTGTGTTATTATTACTTTGTCGGGCAATCTAAGGGCGCACGACTCCTTTCCACACCAGGTAGCACATCTTCCAATCTTTCTAAATAAATAACTATAGAACAGTCTTGAGAATACCATGGACAGTAAGGAAGGCCAACCAAGACGTGCTAAACAAAATCAACGTCCAAGGAAGCTGACTTTTAAACACTTCAGAAGAAAGTTGTGTTTTTTCGACCATATGAAGAAACACGATGGCATTGAAAGTGTTGTTTTAAGGGGCGATAGAAGGCTATAGAGGTAAAATTCTACCACGACATCGCTGGACAAGAGATATTCAGGAATGCAAACACATGTCGCTAGAGGAGGAGCAACAACTTGCCAGAGACCGCAATTATTTCATGAGATTCATAAGGAAGACTAAGTTCTGAAAAGAAAACATTACATCTATCTATCTATACGCTGTGTCCCTTGTTTGCCTTGCGGCGTCAGGGTTGGAAGAGTTCTCTGGAGATGAACTTATTGTGCGCTGTTTGTAAGCTTGTTCCTGTGGCTTCTTTGATTTCGGTGATCCATCTTTTACATGGTCTGCCTCTGGCTTTATAAGCGTTACGTCTATGTGTCATGGCCATTTGTGGCATTCTATATATCGGTAGTCTGGAAGCGTGTGAAAAGTACTTGTTCTGTTGTCTTTTGATGTGTTCCAATACTGGCATTGGTTTTGGTTATCTGTCTGGTGTTATTGTTTCTAATTATATCTCTTAATGACACTCCGAGTATTCTTCGTAGACATGTCATTTCTGTTGTCACTATTTTTCTTTTGCCTTGTGCTGTCAGCCTGTCATTGTCCATGTTTGGCACTGGTAGCTTTGTGATGGAATAATAATAGTCTTATATAATGCAACTTTAGTGTCTATGTTTACATTTTTGTTGTTAAAAATACGTGTCATCTGTCCTAGGATCTGGTATGTTTTATTGCATCTATTTTGTATCTCTTTACTGGTTTTCCCTTCACTCGATATAATGCTTCCTAAGTAAGTGAACTCATTTAGTGAAAACATTACCTGACTCTCATAAAAGTATACTTAGCACTAGCGATCTCAATAGATTGATCTTTACTGTAATAGTGATCTTACTTTTCTAAAGCATATTTTGTTTTTTTGGTTGCTGATCTAGCAGTCTATGGGCTCACGCCCTTTGACCCAATGCCATTATGTGATATAAGCATGTGTTTGTAAGCTGTTTTTTTTTGTTTCATATAATGTGTTCCATTTATCAGGCCGTGGAGGGAAATGCATTCTCCTGACGTCATCCAGCTCTGAACATTAAAAAAGGTGGTAGTCAACAGTTTCATATGGATGAGTGCGCAACTGTCATCCTTGAATGTGTTGTGATTATATTCTGTTCAGGTGATTGTTAAGCTGTACATTTCTGTGCGAAATCGGACACTTCGAAATCGAAGTGTTCACACATTTTAACATAAACCTTAATTAATATTTGAACATATATTTTAACTGTGCGCATGGTCGTTTATGCATATGACTGTTATTGTTGTGTTCTCTTCTTTGCTAATCTTTATGCCTTGTCATTGCCAGGAGTGCTTGAGTGGCCAATAATCCACTGCATAACCATCATAACAGGGCTGACAAAGTTGTAAGCAGCTGGTTGGCATGGTGATATATTTCAACTAGCTCAGGTTTACAATGTTGATCACATTCTAGTGCTTGAAGAGCGGACATAGAGTCTGTAAAAATCACAATGTATTGAACTTTTGATGGAAAGTTATCAAATATGGTCTTCAGGTGGTACAAGGCAACTTCTATTGCTGTTATTTCAGATTCAAAATAAGAACATATCTTCCCACATTCATCAAATAACTGATCAGGTGTTAAGTTTTGTCTGGATATTCTATATAGACACCATAACCTGCTTTGATGGTGACTTTGAAAGCAGTCCCATATCTTTGAAAGTATAAATATGAATCCATTGTTTTTGGTAGTTGTGTAATGTTTTCTGTGTGGCTGTCATAAGACTTACTGGGTCAGAACTTTTTGTTGCATTAACTGAGATTAACTTGATAATGATCTCTCAAAGAGGTTTGTAAACTGAGATGACGTGATAGTGGTTTTTTCTAATGGTTTCGCAATTTGAGATAAACTTGATAGTGGTCTCTCCAAGGGAGTTTGTAAACTGAGATAAATTGAAAGTGGTCTTTCCAATGGTTTTGCAAACTGAGATAAACTTGATAATTGTCTCTCCAATGGGTTTTGTAAATTGAGATACACGTTCTTCCTCTTCTTCAACGTTCATTCTCAAACTCCAGCTGAATCTCTCTCTTCGATATCTAGCAGGATATAGTCCAGATAATGAAAATGTTGTGTTGTCGTTTTATTTGCACAATAACCCGAAACATCCGTCTGAGGCGGGTGAGATAAACATGATAGTTGTCTCTCAAAGAGATTGTAAACTTATGTAAACGTGTTAGTGGTCTCTCCAAGGGTTTTGTGAAATGAGATAAACTTGATAGTGATTTCTGTAAGGGGTTTGTAAACTCTCTCCAAGGGTTTTGTGAAGTGAGATAAACTTGATAGTGATTTCTCTAAGGGGTTTGTAAACTGAGATAACCATAACAAAGACACTTGTCATAGAACTGTCCATAAATTACGTCAACGATTAAGGAGGGAGAGGCATAAACAAAGTTAGACAGTTATTGACAAGAAGGAGTGAGGGTTTACATCGCAATACTGTTTGTATACATTAATGGAATTGTTTGAATGTGAAACATTTTTATAAAAATGTGAAACAAAACGTATTTATTTTTCGTACTTTATCTGATAAAAATCTTCTTTCTTCTTCTGCGTTCGTTCTCAAACTCCTCAGATTAGCAGGATGTAGTCCGGAGAACGGTATGCGCTGTGTCATGGTTTACAGCATTGCTGCGATATCTGCGCCTTTCGGCCTGACACATCCGACTTCAGCATGGCTTTGGGTCACAGCCAACTCCATCCCTTAACCTCCTTAGTCGCCCTTTACGACATGCGTAGATGGTAAACAGTGTTGCTATTCTTTGCTCCCCTTTCGGGCCCTGGCAACAGTCGGGCGTGATAAAAATCTAAATGTTACGAGAGGGGGTAAAAATGTTAAAACATAACTAGGCAAGGCATGAGGGGGGAGTGGGGTGTTCCCTGAATTCTTGACTGTTGTTGATACGGGGAGTGGGATAAAAAGAACAGAACTAATATATTGATGAAGTAATTTATGGAAAGATCAATAGCGAATTATCAGGAAGGAGAATTGACTGGAAAACTCAAGAGGTTTGTGTGCTTAAAAACAACAAAGTAGCAGGAAGTAAACTTTGGCTTTGTAGTGCACCTGTCAACAAGATATAGGATACTACTTTCGAACAGCCCATATGAATTTGTAAATTATGAATGCTCTCTGAGTTATGATAGATCTCCATATAAAGTATTATGAATAAATGGACATTTGTGGAGACGTTTTTATCTAACATGATCTATTCTGTGTACGTACATAGGGCCATGATACACAGTTCATTATAGGTTTGACTGGCGTGAGATCTGAATTGGTTGTTGAGACATTTTCATCCCAAAAGAATTGCATCCCTTAGATTTCTTGCTCCCCCGTAAGTTGAAGGGGACTGAAAGGGGATTAAAGAATAGTCACACTGTTTACCCTACATGGATGTTGTAAGAGGTAACTAAGGATATTTTGAGGTAGTGTTTGTTGTCCCATATATATATATATATAGTCAAAATGATTCAGATGCCATGCTGAAGTCGGATGTGTCAGACCGAAAGGAGCAGATAAGCTGTCAACCACGATACAACGTATTTCATTCTCCTGACTAAAGCTTTTAATCTGTAGAATTTTGGTGAAAATTAACGCAGAAGAAGCTCTGCTCATCTGCTCATCTGCTCATCTGCTCATCTGCTCATCGAGCGAATGCGTAGATGACATGGTTTGAGCTAGTTTAGACAGTCACATTGCACCAGTCGTCCAGCCTCACCTAGTCATGTTCAATCTATCTGCCGATTGTTTTCATTAAATCTGGATGTGTACTCAATTCTATACGGCAGTGTCGAATTATGTGTTTTAGTGTATTTTAAAGATTTCATCATTCAACATTTTTTAGCCGCGTTAGCGCAGTGGTTAGCGCACTGGCTTCGCATATGAGTGGTCCTGGGTTCATTCCCCAGCTGAGGCGGAAATGTTTTCAGATCGCAACGGCTCCCAGGTCGACCCAGCCTTAAATGGGTACCGGATTAATCCGGGAAGTAAAGACTGCGAGGGAGAGGAGATGGCTACCGCCCTCATTTGCAGAGCCTGTGAAATGTGAGATCGCTAACATCTCACACCCCTACGGCATTAATAAATGCTATGGGTTATTTTACTTTTTTACCCCATAATACTGCAACAATGCGACATTGCGTGCGCTGTGATATTACTAGTGAAAGCTGACCCACAGAGTCTTGTCATAAATGACAAATATTTTATGGTATATGTATATGAGATGTCCACAATATGATCAGTTTATTTAGTCTGTTGAAAGTTACAAAATCCTTTTAACTATAATTCCAGTGTCGACTGCGAACTCAACTGGCATAGTTGATTGACTCTATTGTACTTGTGTTACTCTATATATATATTTCGTCTGTCTCATGGAAGCAGCACGCAGCTCCGTAACTTCGAGCGATAAGCCCTAGGGATTTCCGAAAACTCAACTTTATAAAAATAAGACGAGCGAATTTCGAACCAAATACCTCTTAAGCACAAAGCGAACGGCCTACAACACCAGGAAATCATCAAACGGTTAACCCACAACACCAGAAGATCTCCAAACGGCTTACCCACAACATTAAGATATCCCCATACTGCTCCAAAGAGATCTCCAAATAGCTGTAAAGAAAATACACACACGGGAGGGCAGATAGACAAACGGCTAGATGGATGAATAGACAGACAGACGGACGGATAGATGGATAGATAGATAGATGGATGGATGGATGCATGGATGGATACGAGCAGAGATAGCAAAAGATAAAAGAAATGAATAAAGGAAACTTACTGAATATTGATTTTTATTCTTCTTGTATTGATATCACGAGTACATAGGATGGGCTACAGTCTAGCACAGTGCTTCTCAAGGTTATGGTCGGTGGACCTCGAGCCTTCAGTGACCTGTCCACACGTCCGCAAACCATCAGTACAAATCTATATATGCACATTTATACATCTATAAATCAAATAATTTATGACATTTGACACACTCTCGTCAGTCCCTATCAGATTGGAAAACAAATTGCCGTTTCGCGCCAACAAACAGTTTAAGAAACACTGTACACGTAAAGATTCATACATATTAGATAACTTAAAAAAAAAAAAACTTTCCTGTAAACCCATAGTTCTCTGTAGTTTATAAAAATACACTTGAGTTTCATTGAAAACTCTCGCTGCACACTGCTCTTCGTCTATACATTGTTGTTGTTTTGTAACAGTATATTCTTGAAACTTCTGTGTTTCAGTATAATTGGCCTTCGTGATGATAAGGTATAGGGTAGCACTTCGTGTTGGCCGGGAACGTAATGGTCCTAGGCCTCAGTGTAACAGTATATTCTTGTGATGAAGGAAGCGTTACGGTATCTTTACTTTTGAATGAAGATAAAGCACATTACTTTTGAATGAAGATAAGCTTTTGAATGAAGATAAAGTACATTACTATTATTGTTGCGATCCGAACCCTGGGTTCTATGTTTGATCAACAATGACTGGTGATCTACAATGACTGCTGACGTAGATCTCTTCTTGGTTTTAATAAGTGCTTATCAATGAACACAGAGGCACTTCTTATTACATAATCAGAATGTCGTTTAATATAATTTCAACCAATGACACAAATCAATATTAAACTCTAGAGTAATTGGTATCTCCGAGACGTATAATATATCATCAATGTAAAATATACAATGTCAAGATTTGCATACTATTCTAACACTTCCAGAATTATAGGAGCACGTTATGACACGAGCTTAATGAGATTATAGACTATCTCATTATTCTACTATTTATCTCTATGATATTTCACTGATAAAAACGCTAAGGTTTCACAACTATCCTAGCACATCCAGGAAATTGGCGCACGTCGTGGTATAAGCTTAATGAGATTCTAGACCATCTCATTAATCTACTACTAATCTCACTTTTTGGTCAACTAACTTTGTTTCCAGTTGTTCAAGTCAACAAGGGACTTGTCTCCTGTGAGACAAGTACTAACTCTCCACACACGTCCCGGGGACTCTGTGTGATCCTGTCGACTGCTCTTCTCACTCCCTGGGACACTGTCTGTCCTCCACTCCAAAGTTTCTCCCAACTTCCAGAAACTTCCAACCAATCAAAAGCTTTCATTTCCCCAGAGGAAAAGCTCTGACCAATCAGAAATTGATCCGTCTGGTTACAATAATCCCACGTTGCCTCAGACCAACCAGGAAGCTTCTACCTGGTATGATTCCCGTCTGTCTATTATCTGACATGTTCTTAGGTAAACAAACGTTGCACTTGATCATAGCTTGACACGTTCCTATAAAAACACACGTTTGTGTTTTATCGTCGCTTGACACTTTCTTAGATAAACACACCTTTGCATGGTGTGCAACTAGCATCCATAGTGACATTTACACAAGAGCAATACATTCAATGTGTTGCATTTCACGCCGTCCATCTCTTGCTATCTGTGAAGGGTTATCACTTCTTACTGTGAAACCCCTGCCTGCGAAGGGTTCTGCGACCAGATACTATCACAGTTTACCTATTCCGAGTAGGAGACTTCTGTTAAAAGCAAGGTGCGCCGAAGAGAGGGGCGCTGTGCATCGAAGATAGGTGACATTTTCTGGATATAAAATAAAGATTTGGAGAACTATTACTCACATTCGTCATCACACCCCATCTAAGGAAAAACAATGCACAGAATACAAAAGAAATTAGCAAAATGTGCATATTCCAATTTTGTTTTCAGAAAGTTGGGAGCATATCCCCTATTCAGGAAGTAGCAATAAACCGAGATTTCTTTTGTTTATGGTGATTTGATTTTCTAGAAGTATAAATACGCTTTGTATGTTGCAATTATTTTCTAAATAGTCCCGGGTGCACAGTAACCAACGGTTAGGTAGGAACTTATTTCCCGGGTCGCCCGAGAAGCGCACTGTACTACTTCACCACAAAGAATATGATCTCACCATAAGTCAGAAATAAAGTATTCAGCTTGATAGTCTGCGTAAAACTAAACAATAAAACGACACTCGAACGTCTTCATACCAGTGTGATAGTCAAGTACAGTTTACTGTGAATAGAAAAATGTTCCAGTAATTACAAGGGGCTCAATGACGTCGGAATAATTCTTCATCGATGTGATGTGTTCTTATGCAGAACGTTGTCCTCACTGCCACTCGCGGTTCTGTGCAGTTTGTTCAACTTCTTCCAGTGAAACATTCAAAAGGTAATATCTTGTGTCAGACATGTATGCAGGCATGATTCCTTGTCAAAAACAATACTGCAGGGAACTGTTGAGGGTAGAAGAAGCAGTGGAGGACAAATAAAGACATGGACAGACAACATCAAGGAATGGACAGGGCAAGATATTTCCACACTCATCCACATCGCTGAGGATATAATTCGCTGGAGGACTCTGTGTGCTGAAGCTTCCAATGTGATACCCCTACGACCCTGAAGGGTTACATGTTTATTGATTGATTGATTGATCCTGTGTCAATCGTAGACTTGATCTCCCTCTTTTTCTCTGCCCCTTTCTCTATATGATTAATCATTCTAACCAAATGTTCTTCTACTTCTTCTGCGATAAATTGTTAAACATTCAGTCCAGTATTGATCATGTATAATAAAGCGGGTTGTTTTATGTCATCTTTGGTTCTCAACAACTTGTTTTGCAGAGAAGCTCCCGTCGGACAGATTGTCGTTCTGTGAACAACAGTGGAACAATACTATAATATGTGTCTGTGGTGTTGCTCCGCAGAGGCAGGTCGTAGAAACGATGATACCGATTCAGTGTGAGTGTGCTTTTAGACGGAGGTGTCCCGTTCTTAGTCCCGTTATCGCGTTCTGTTGATTTCTGTTCAATGTGTTAATGTCTTTCTCGGGACTATAGTTTGCGTTTAACTCCCTCCGTTGAAGTTGCATTTTGCTAGATTTTGTTTCACTGAAGCTACGTGGGTCTGAGGGAGGTGGTCTCCGTTTTTGTTTTTTTTTTGTTTGGTTTTTTTTTTCAAATTCATTTGCTCTTTCGTTACTAGGGATGCCACAGTGAGCTGATGTCCATAGCAGTACTAATGTAGTTTTTCCAGATAATTCTAAGATATTTTGTCTGATGTTGTGAATGAGTTTGTCTTGTTTGGTGTCTTGAAAGGTTTGTATGACCGATATTGAATCACTGAAGATTGTGATTTGTGTATTTACGGACTCTGGGTGGAGTATTTGAACACTTGTGAGTACAGCAGTTGCCTCTGTCCTGAGATTTGTGCATTTTATTTCTGTGACAATGAATTATTCATTTGTTGTGTCGCTTGGAAACATGATCTAGATTTCACTGCTCTTAAAATACGGGGGAATTAATGTAGTCAATATTAAGACCAAAATCTGTCAGAATATATGAAGCACAAAACATTGGCCCGCTGAATGGACACAATCACTACCAAAATCAATACCACTTCCAAGAAAGGAAATTTGAAAGTGTGTACGAATTACAGAACCGTTAGCCTTATAACGCACCCGATTAAAGTGATTCAAAAAATACTAAGGAACAGAATAAAACACAGGACGGAAGAAGTAATTGTAGAACAAGCTGGCTTCAGAACAAACAGAAGCACTGTTTAACAAATATTTAACATCCGAACATTAATTGAAAAACATATTCAGCACCAACGTGATATATATTAAAATTTCATCGATATTACAAAGGCATTTGACCGTGTTTGGTATGATGGTCTGTGGCATATACTGAGACAATTTAATTTTGACATCACAAACATAGTTATTGTTGAATCTTTGTACAAAATGCGAATAGTGCTATCTTATCAAACAATACAATTGGAGAGTTCTTTAAAACAAATGTGAGAGTTCGGCAAGGATACATAATGTCTCCAGTACTTTTCAACATATACCTAGAGCACATCATACAGGAGACTCTACGTGACTACAACACCCATAAATCGATCGGAGGTAGCCCTATTTGCAATTTGCGTTTCGCTGATGATATTGATCTTATAGCTGGGTCAGAACAAGAATTACAAGTTAATAGTAAAGTTGGAAAAAGTTACCAGCCAGTACGGAATGGAAATCAACACAGAAAATAGCAAGATCTTGGTTAACAGCACAGACGCAGAAGAACAGACCAACATCATGATGAATGGACATAAGCTTGAGGAGATGAATACCTTCAAATACCTCGGATCCAGCATATGCAGTGATGGAAAATGGAAAGCAGAATTAAAAATAAGGCTGGAGATAGCTTTAGCGCAGGGATCGGGAACCTTTTTGTCTGCGAGAGCCATTGACACCACATATTTTGAAAAGTAATTCTGTGAGAGCCATACATTATGTTTAAAACTAAAAATTCAAGTAAATGTGTGCATTTTGTGCAATTTCAACACTAAAAGTACAATAATTATGTCTCTGAATTCTTTTTAATAACATTGTTATGCTGCTGCTAATCAATAATGAGTATTTCTTGCCATTAATGCGACATCTGGTTCTGAGCTGCAGTAGACTTTAGCTCATTTGTAGAATGAAATATTGATATGAAATTAATATGTAGATCAATAGAGTCTAAAGAAAAAAAATTTTATAATCGAACATTTGTCTGCGAGCCACATACAGCCATCAATAGCGCCACATCTGGCTCGCGAGCCATGGGTTCCGGATCCCTGCTTTAGCGTCTATGTCAAGGCTAACAGTGATTTAGAAAAGAAACATCAGTGTTCGAGTGCAAGTCATACTGTGTAAGTCGCTGGTGATTTTACTATTTTGCTTATTGTTATTGTTAATATTATTATTACTATTACTATTATTACTTTTATTAATGATGTTATTATTATTACTAATATTATTATTGTTACTATTATTACTAATATTATTGTTGTTATTATTATTATTATTATTATTATTATTATTGTTACTATTATTATTATTAGTATTATTATTATTAATATTATTATTGTTACTATTATTATTGTTACTATTATTACTAATATTATTGTTATTATTATTATTATTACTATTATTATTATTATTAATAATATAATATTATTAATATTAATATTATTAATATAATTACTATTATTATTACTATTATTATTCTTTTAGTATTATTATTATTATTATTGTCGTTATTATTATTATGTTCATAAATTGCCTCCGAGAATTACTATTATATAGGATGTTCTGATTCTGCTTATATTCTCAAACTCCTGCAGACTAGTAGAATGTAGTTCTGAGAATGCATTCCGGTTTGTCATGGTTTACAGCGTAGCTACGATATTTGCGCATTTCGGCCCGACTTTAGCATTGCTTCTGTGTCACTTTTACCCTAAATTGGATGGGACAGTCAATTACTTCCCCAACACTTGCATATTAGTCTCTTACAGAAGTTAACTTAGAGTTAACTTCTTTATGAAGTTAAACAGTGTTGCTATTCGTTGCTCCCAGCAACACTATATTAACAGTTTCTGTTGATATGTCACAAGCCTTTAAGTGCCTGGCCTGTTTCGGCTGTGGGCAACGACCATCCTCACCCCTAAAACCTCCCTAGACGCCTCTACATTACATGGCAAGTCACAGTGTCATTATTATGAGTTACCATTTCAGAACCCGGCAACAAACGGGCGGTTCATGTTTTGTTAAACATTTTCTATAACTATAGAAATATATATCCTTTCTCGTTTACACATCCAAGAAACTGGTCTTTCATATCTCAGTTTATCCTTATAGTTTATCCATATAGCTATAGCTTTCAGAAGTGATGGATGCTGTGGGAGTAGTTGGAATAATGTACTCTTCACTTCTGCGTTGTCCTGCTCGCGGATGTAATATGGTGCTGTCGTTTAAATGTGTCCTGCAACGAGGCGGTGTACTTGGGGTAATGTACCCAACACTAGTGTACCAGTGAGTAATCGTTTCTGCAAAGTGTTCTGAAAATGTGTTGCTACAGGATCCTGACATACTAGAAAAAGTTGAGTCCGTCGCGCTGTGACAAAAGTCCAATCTCGTGTCCGTGGGTCCGTCTACGTTAAAGTAGACTGGGGGTAATTGTTTCGTCTTCATCACATTTAGATATGCAGGTTCGTTGTTCTGTTGCGGTAGACTCTGTCTATCATCACATGAAGAAGTTGACAGATTACTTTGATTTTGGATTGAAATGTTTAAACTTTTCTGTAATTCGTTCAGGTTAATAGTTTCTTTTTGCGTACATCTCTGTCGTTGACTTTCATCGCGTGACATGTGATATCTGTTTTTGATGTTCTTGATAATCCATGCCAGGCACGCTCCGAGAAGAACTCCAAACACTGTCCCTGACATGAAGACGTAAATCAAATGAATGTTGTAGCATCCTGCATCGCAAATTGTGGTCATCCTTCTCATGGTCGGTCAGTACCTGGACAATTCAAAATGATAAATATATTGTATTATAACAAATGTAAAGTTATAATTATTTACAGCATATTCAGGAAGAATGAAAGACCAGCATGATGAAATGGAATTCCTTCACTGAAGACTGTCCTTCCTACGGCTGACATTCTACATACTACCGGATTGTCTCTTGCCTTTGTGGTGCACTCTGATAGACTTATTCTATCCCTTCATGTTTCCTTCCCACGTGAATTTCTGCCTACCTCATGCTCGTCGCCTCTGAACGCTACCTTCAAGTAAGGTCTTCAACAAGGTGTTATGAATTGAAATACGTCCAACATATTTATTGTTTGAGTTTTATTTCCTTTAACGGTATTTTTTTCCATACGCAGTGTTGCTAGAACTTATTTGTTATCTTCTTTTTTTTTTGCCAGCCAAGTTCTCCCTATTCTATATATCATGTCAAATACATCAATTCTGTCTACGAAAGATATCACCGTAGAAATACTGTTTCAAAAAAAAAGAACTATATCAAAAGCAAACATTAAAAAAACAGAATCAAAGAAAAATAGGATGATTGTGATAAAATAATCCCTTTAGCTGTGAGTAAGTAGCCCTTGGCAACTCATAACCTTTCTGATCTTCTTCTTCTTCTTCTCGTTCGCAGTTTGTCATGTCTACACAGCAAGTCCTGTTTTCTTAATGAATGCTACTGTATTTGAAAGCTCCTCAGTGCTCCAATACATCTTTCTGTGGATATTCATCTCTGTGGGCCAGTGTTCTTCCCTTAACTGGTTTAGACCTTTCTGATAAAAACAGAGGTCCTTAGTTGAGTCACAGAGGCAACACCGTGATTAGTATAAAGTTTGTTGTCTCAAAGGCAGGATTGTGTTGAAGAGGGGAGGGGGTATTAATGGATAGATATTTAGTCCCGAAATGGATGCATTCCAGTGTAACAGTGCCCTAAATCATCAGGTCCTGCCAGGACCACAAATTAACCGACCGGACCAACTATCTCATTTTTCTTTCAAATTATTCTGTTAAACCAATCAGCACATCTAGCATTCTCCGCTACCAAGAAAGACACAGCCAAAATATAACAAGATTAAACAAAGTCAAAACCACATGGATAAGGAGAAAGAACGACAAAACAAAAAGATGAAAAGTGATTCTGAATTCCTTCAGTTTCTATAATACTGATTCAATCAATAAATCAATCAAGTGCCATGTCGAATGACGTGGCGATCATGTCTCTCCAGAACAGCATGTCTCTTGTGTTGTTAATACGTTCAGTTGGTGGCACTTTGTTATAATGTAACCTGTCCATCTCGCGATATACTCTCCCACTTGTATATCTGCTTCTCTCTAGATCACCTCAATTTTATTCTCAAGTAAGACCTTCAACAAGGTGTCATGCATTTTAATATGTCCAAAATATTTTATTTGTTTGATCTTTATTTCCTTTAATAATTCTTTTTTCGTGCGACTTCGTGAGACAGACGTGCAAAAGTAGGAGACTCAAAACAACAAAAGTAAAGATCTTGTAACATGAAAATAGTCTTCTTCTCGTTCGCAGTTTGCCATGTCTACACAGCAAGTTCTGTTTTCTTAATTAATAAATGCTGCTGTATTTGAAAGCTCCTTATTGCTCCCATACATCTTATGGAAATAGTCAAAAAGAATATCGGAAACAACGCTAGGGAAATACGGCTGAACAGAGAGACAAATGGGCTGACTAGTCGAAATGTTTTTAGTGAAATGACACGGAAACATAAACACACTCTGCAAGATAAATCAATATCTGATATTTCAGTTTCGAACAGGTTATGAAGAATCAATAGCCATTTAAATCGTTTTGAACCCCAGTAACTACACATTTGTAGACACTGCTCTCATCTCAACGAAACAGTGGAACACCTACTTACTGACTGCGCTTACAGACACCCTTAAAAGTCACCAACTTACTGTGTGGATCACTAAGTCACCTTAAGAAGACCTGCATTTTTTTAGGAACGGCATTGTTCTGAAAAAAGCAGAACTACTCTGCAGCGTTTGGATATCGACAACACTACTTTATCGAAAGTTTTAGTTTACTTTTCATCGACAGTTTTATTCCCGACTGTTACAACTGCATATCCACAGCTATATCATCTAGCGTTGTTTTTATAACATCAGTTTTCTGCTAATAAAAAAAAAGATTATCGATTTAAAGAAACCTACCTTATCTCTGTCTCTTTGATCATCGTCTTCTTGGTGTGTGTTTTCACAAATCTAGACACACGCACCAGCAACAATACAAATCTAGACACAGCGCACCAGCAACAACACAAATCTAGACACAGCGCACCAGCAACAATACAAATCTAGACACAGCGCACCAGCAACAATAGTATGAAAACGTATAATCTAGTAAACTCACAATTTATATAGGAATAATCTTGCTGATATAGAGTTGATACGACCGAGATTGAGTAATTAATTCGCTCATCTTTGTGTTCTATTAAATTAGGAAAGAGCACACTATTTACTTCCCATACCGAATTTTCACTTTCAATCACTGACTTCTTAACTGGTTTGTTAAAATTCCCATATTTATGTAAATTTACGCATTGACACCTGACGACACTTGTTAGTTGGAACTAAATAGAATTGGCGGTATATTTATTCAAAAACCCTCCCCACTTGTCTTGCGTATAAAGTCCTCACACCAACACAAATTTGCATGTTGCGGCTTATGATAAGTTTCGACCAGAAATGTGTGTAGCTAGCTAATTCATGAATCATTTGTTTGGCGACATATTCACTTCGCTAACTAAAAAAAAACTCAAACATGAAATAATCAAACCTGAACAGTGATTCTCAAACTATGAATATGGTTAACGAAAAAGTGCACATTCACCTAAAGTAGGAATGTTGTGAAAACGACCGCATCATCGCAAAGTCCGCTTTGGTCAAGGGGAAAAAACGAGCATAATCTTCTTCTTCTTCTCGTTCGGAGTTTGACATGTCTACACAGCAAGTCCTGCTTCTCTAATAAATGCTGCTGTATTTGAAAGCTCCTCAGTGCTCCCATACATCTTTCTGTGGATATCCATCTCTGTGGGCCAGTGTTCTTCCCTTAACTGGTTTAGTGTACTGCAGTCTTGCAGGATATGTTCAGTGGTCTGTGCTGCCTGCCCACAAGGACACAATGGTGATGGGACCAATCGTAGCCTATTTAAGTGGCTGTTTAATCTGTTGTGTCCTGTTCTGAGGCGGAAAATAATAATCTGCTCTGCTCTGTCGAGATAGTGGTAATTGTCCTTTGGGTGGTCGACTTTCCTGATAGCTTTGATGAGGGTCTTCTTTTCTTGGTAGGTGATTTCGTGGTCTTTATGTTCCTGTGTTGCTCCATCCTTTGCCAGTCTGTCTGCCTCTTCATTTCCTGGTATGCCACAGTGGGATGGTATCCACTGTAGTACTACCCTTCTTTGTATGCTCACTTCTCGCATGGCTTTCTTCAATCTGGCAGCTTATTGCTGTCAAGGGCTTGTAGGACAGCATCAGTAAGAAATATCACCTGCTGGCATTGGCTTGTTGTGTTTTTAATTATTTCTGCAGCCATGTTTAAAGCCTGTACTTCTGCAGAGTAGTTGGAGCAGAATATTCCAGTTGGTGAACATGTGGATTCATTTTCTTTTTCTAGATATTTTATGTACACGCCAGCACCTCCATTCTTCACTGCTCTGGTTGCTGATCCGTCGGTATATACTTGTATCCATGCTTCTCTGGGGTACATATCTTCAATCATGTTGCTTACTATTGTTTTCTTTTGGAGATTATTCAGTTCTATCATAGTGTGGTAGTTGTTTATGGTGGTTCTGATAGTGAGATTTGGGTATTGCTCCCACGGAGCTGGAAAAGGTGTTGGTGATATCTCTTTTGTTGTGTCTGGTAGTTCTTCCTTATATTTTCTGTTTATTTTTTTAGATCGGTGTATAAAACTGCTCCTCTTCAGTCTTCCACTGGCTAGGTCACTGTGTCTGGACCTCATTGGATGTGCTGGCATTCTCTTGTACTTCATGGTCTTGGTGTTTCGCCTGAATGATAAGGAGGTGATGCCTGTAATTTTTTCCATTTCATTTATGGGAGAGGTCTTCATGGCACCTGTGATAAGGCGAAGTGCTTGATTTTGTACTTTGTTCAGGGCTTGTAGATGGGAGTTGGCTGCTGAAGTCCATGCTGTTGATCCATATTCTAGTACTGGTCTAATTGCACCAGTATATACCTTCTTTAAGGTTGCCTCATTGGCCCTCCAGTTTGTTCCTGCCAATTTCCTCAGGAAGGCAAGTTTCTTTCTTGCCTTTGCTTCTATTTTCTCAATGTGCGGCCTCCATGTCAGTTTCTTATCTAGCGTACACCGGCTCGTCTTCTGTTTGGATATGTACATTTCTGAGTTTTATCTCTCCTGTTTTGTCCCTATTTGAGAGTGTGAAGAGTGTTGTTGAAGACTTTTCAACATTTATCTTTACCATCTATTTATCTGCCCATGCTGCTATGTTGTCTGCTGCCTTTTGTATTTTTTTTTTTGCGATCTTTAGATGTTCTTGTACACACCACACCATCAAGTATCAGCGTACATTGCAGCTCTTACACCTTGTGGCAATTCACAAATTATATCATTTATGAAGACAAGAAACAGAGTTGGAGACAATACTGAGCCTTGTGTAACTCCGTGTTTTAGAAGAACTGTTTTGCTGTTGTATCCTTCCATGGTAACTCTTGCTTTCCTATTGTGTAGGAAGGAACGGATCCACTTGCTCATGTTGCCCCAACTCCGTTCCTTTGCAGCTTTATTATCAGTCCATCTTTCCAGACCTTGTCGAAAGCTTTTTGAAGATCTATCCATAGGGTGAAAACATTTTTCTTTTCTTGAAATGCATCTTCTATGATCTGGGACAGGAATGTTATTTGGTCTTCTGTGCTGTTACACTCTCTAAACCCAGCTTGTTCTGGCACCAATAGCTTCTCTGACTCTAGGTACCACTTTAGTCTTCTGTTGACCATCCTTTCCATTGTCTTGCAGACACAACTCGTTAGACTTATTGGTCTATAACTGTCGGGCTTCTGTTTGTCCTTGCCTTTTTTAATAATAGGACACATAAACGCTTCTCTCCATGGCTGTGGTACATTGCCTGTTTCCCAACTATAGTTGTATATCTGTAATAATTTGTACATTGCTGCCTGTCCTAGGTTCCTAAGCATTTCATTGGTGACACCGTCCGGTCCTGGTGATTTTCTATCCTTTAGTTTCCCTATAGATGCCTTTAATTCTTCTATTGTGAATAGTTTAGACATGATGTCTTGGCAGTTTGTGTTCTTATCATTGTTGATTTCTTGACGAATGCTTCGTTGTCTACATGTATTGAAAATAATTGTGCATTCTTTTCTGTAAGATTCCGCAAGCTTGTCTGCTGCTTGTTTGCCACAGTGGAGTTTGCCTGAATCCTCGGTAATTTTTTTTCGCTGGGTATTGCTGTCATCATTTATTTGCTTGGTTAGTTTCCACAGCTTTCTCCCTTCCCTTTCAAAATTTAGTTTTTGAGTTGTTTCCCTCCAGCTTCTTCTCTGTGTTTCTATCTTTTCTTTAGTAAACTTTGCTTTGGTTTTTTGTAGAGCGATGTGGTTCTGTTGTGATGGTTGCGTCTCTGCCATATTACGTGCTTCAGTCAGTTCTTCCTGTAGTTTTTGGAGTGTATTGGTCCAATATGGTACATAATTCTTCCTTGCTCCTCTTGGTATTGTCTCCTTAGCTGCCTGAAGTATTCCTTTATTAAACTCCATGATAATAGTGTTGATGTCTCTGCCTGTTAATGTTATGTCTTATGGTAAATAGGTTTGCTCTATGTTTATATATGTGCCAGTGTGCTTTCTTGTAGTTCCATCTTAGCTTAGTTGGTCTTGTAATTGTTGATTTGTTCACTTGGATGATAACTGGACGGTGATCACTTCCACCAAGTTGTTCGCCTATTGTTCTTTCCATTATTCCAGCCAGTTCTGTTGTGCAGAATGCCAGGTCTGGGGTTGAGGTGCTATGTCATCTTCTTGAGTAGAAAGTTGGTGGATCCTGTGGATTGTTCAGGAGGATTAGGTTGTTATCATCTTGGCAACTTTCTATCTCTTCTCCCCTTCTGTCTAAATTGTTATATCCCCAGCTTTGGGACTGGCTGTTAAAGTATCCCACTGCCAGAAAGTGTTTGTTCGGGATGTTAATACTGGTCATGTTTAGTGGGATGTCATTTGGGCAGTAGAAATTTAGTATGTCCAATTCAAGGCAGTTGTCTTTTATATGAATCATCTGGTATTCTGCGCCTTCCTCTTGCGTTTTCGTTTCCATGGCGTTGATGTTATCCTTGACCAGAGTTAGTATGCCGCCTTTCCTCCGATCTTTCCTGTCTACTCTAAAGCAATGGTACTCTCGTATATTGAGTGTTTTGTTTTCGTTGAGATGGGTTTCCTGTATGCAGCAAATACTAATTTCTTTCTGATGCAAGGTGTTTTCGAGTTCGGTTTTTTTATTTTCTAACTCCCTTTGCATTCCAGTGCATAATATTCAGAGAGGTTTTCGTCCTGTCTGGTTGGCCAGTCGCTTTCCTCTTCTGCTTCCTGGCTCCACGAGGTAGACTAGAGGGACCTCCAGTAGCTGGGGGTGGATTCTGTCGAGGTTCAGAATCCGGCACTGCTCCTGCCTGGGGGAACTTCACAGGGCGAGCACCATAAACGATTTTTATAATTTTGTCGTGCAGACATGTCAACTTTTCGGTTTGCATTATACCATGGTTGCTGGTGCGCCTCTCGGCCTAGCATCTCTGACTTCAGCATCTGTGCTTGCTTGGGCAGGATTGTGACCCTGCTCGATATTGGGTTGGCCCGACCAATCTTAGTTTCCAGCCTCTGTTGGCTGGACTAAGCCCCCATCTCCACGTCAAGGAGTTGGCATCGATGGGGAACGAGCATAATAACACAGTATTTCCAATGAGTCTCAATGGTTGTGACAATGAAGACTCTTTTTTTAATTTGTCACTAATTCACACCAAAAAAACGAAAATTACATCATGTTTTGTGCTTTAGGATTTGTCTCAGTGGTAAATAACTATTGAAGTGTTGATGTGACCAGCGAACATTTAAATTTATAATGTGTTTATTTAACATTTCGAGTTCTTAATCTGAGTGATTGAAAGACTGCAGTAAAATGTGACCGCGTATTACGTGTATATATATATATATATATATATATATATATATATATATATATATATATATATATATATATATATATATATATATATATATATATATATATAAAAGGTTACATATCAATTTTACATTGACAACACACAGGGTAGACGTTTCTACCAAGAGGTCTTTATCAAGAAAATGACGATTAAACACTGAATAGAACTACAAAATCAAACGGAGACTACATTCAACACAACTGTAATGCTATACAGTATACGGCGTATCTATATTTGTTTCTAGATATTTAATTTCTATTCTGCATATTATAACATTACTTTAATGGTGTTGCATGTGGTTTCCGTTTGAGTTTGTCGTACCATTCTATATGTATTCATCCCTTTCTTGAAAAAGACGCGGTAGAAACGTCGATCGTGTGTTGTTTAACGACGTTAAAAATACACTAGAAAATAAAAACACTTAAATGGCGATTGAACCCTTTTTATATATTTTTTTTAGTATTTAATTACCAAGTTGTTTCTCTCGAAGTGGGACTTTCCATAGCTTTCTGTTATATTTAATGTTAACTTTAATTGGCTGCAGACATACAAGAGTTTATGGCTCACTGTGGACACTGTAATGCACAAGAGGAGACTGTCGAACACCTACTACTGCAGTGCCCAAAACTAACAGACATCTGATAAGAACTACTACCACCACTTCCAGCTATACACAACACACTCTACACAACTGCACCACAACTGAGGAAAACCTGTGCATTCGCCAGAAGGGCTATGGGCTGTCAAGAGCTTCCTGCTCACAGCGAAAGGGATTGAATCATCATCATCATCATCATCATGGCTCACTGTCAAAATACAGTAACTGTAAAAAAGAAAGCCCACTTCCACAAACAGGTACAGTATAAAAATAAATAGTTCACTTCCACAGAAAAGGTAGCGCCCGTGTGTTGCCGGAGCCCGAAAGGGTAGCACAGAATAGCAACACTATTTACCTAGTGACCCACAGCCATCCTGAAGTCGAATGTGTCGGGTCGAAAGGCGCAGATATTGAAGCAGTGATGTAAACCATGACACAACTCATTCCGTTCTCCGGACTACATCCTGCTAATCTGCAGGAGTTTGAGAACGAACGCAGCCGAAAAAGAAGAAGAAGAATAGGTAGGCCTATACTAAAACAAACAGTCACTTCCACACAACAGGTATAGTAAACCAACAGTTACTTCAACAAATCAGGTATAGTAAACCAACAGTTACTTCAACAAATCAGGTATAGTAAACCAACAGTTACTTCAACAAAACAGGTATAGTAAACAACCAGTTACTACAACAAAACAGGTATAGTTAAACAGTCACTACCACACAACAGGTATAGTTTGTTTGTTTGAGAACCCCAGCAATTACGAGTTGATTAGCTCTTACTACATATATGCAGTGGTGTGGTTTTTCTGAGCTTTCTTTCATACGCAGGAGACTTCAGCTTTCGGCTTAGTGCAATGACTATTAAAGGTGCCGTCTACTCAGAGGGCGTATGCAATTGTACAGATGTCATGCTACAAAGTACAGATGTCATGCTACAAAGTACAGATGTCATGCTACAAAGTACAGATGTCATGCTACAAAGTACAGATGTCATGCTACAAAGCTTCCATAAGATAGTCACAATATAACAGCATGTTATCTACTAAGGTTTTCTGTTGCTTGTGTGGTTTGTCTAGTTGGCCATTTGTGTAACCTACAGACGCAACAGCATGCATACAGGTATAGTAAAACAAATAATCCACTTTTACAATAACAAAAAGTATTTTTTTTTTTTTAAAACACTATCCCACTTCCAACAAAAAAAGTGCGAAAAAGAGACATAATTTTTCCGATTGTCAGAGGATAAAATTTCATTTCAAACAATTTAATTAGTGTAGAAAAATTTTTGTTGATGTTAACATTTTGTGAATCTCCCCCCCCCCCCCCAACCCCTTATCAGCGAATGTCAAACTGACCCCCTCCCTCACCAAATTGGTGACGTAATTTAGGGGGCATAAACTTAGCCTCTCCAGCAGTGACTTGGAATTCACTTTGGTAATAGTCCTATGGCAACAGTACTGGGATACAGTATACGAGAATTCACTTTGATAATCTTCCTATGACAACAATGGCCCATACGAATTACAAAAACAGTGAGTGATTAAATTTCAAATAATTATATCTCAAACAAGATAAATGCAATGTGCTTGAAATCTCAAGATATGTGGCCTAATTGATCAGTTGAGAGACGTTAAGTTTCCTGGTTTACAAGTACGTAGTCGACCTAAAATAACAGGAAATTCCTTGTACTTCGAAACTCAAATATTTTTCGTGGAAATAAAACATTTGTTCTTGGTATTTGTAACTTTCTTGAACTATAAAGTCAAGTTTTGGTAAATATGGTTTGCGACTTCAAGATAATCAGGGATTCTAAGCCTGAAATCAACTAATGGTCCAATTTATTAGTCAGGTAAAAAGTCATGTGTAGTCGGCTATATAGGACAGACCTTAGAATAATGCAGTGCTTTATTCTGGGCATCTAATTTTTTTTTCTTTGTTTATTTTGGTTCTGAGTATCAACCTAAATAAAACTTCATGTCCATGAAAACAAAAATTATATCCTGAAACACTCAAATTTACATTGTCTATTTTTTTAACCAGTTTTTGCTAATCGATTACAGACTACTCTGCTAAAACATATATTTCTTAATTTATAGCAGACATCGCCCACTTTTCACCTGGTAGTAAAATTTAAACTAGTCTCCTATTTAGAAATATCTTATTTCTGACAAAACTGGACCATTTCATCTTGTCTTTCATCATAAATAGGGGCCTACAATCCTGTTGGCTAATCTGGTTTCGTCCTTCTTAGGTGAAGCATTATACTTTTCCCGTGATTTCATTGATCACGTTGAGTCGACAGCCGAATAAAATCGCAATAAAAGTCAAATGCATAGCTTTAGAAGAATTAATCACAATTTAGCCCACAAACCTCGTATTGTCCATTGTGAGGAACAAATGAGTACTGTACCTCCTGAAGAAATCAGTCGTAACGATATCAGGATGGCCGCTGACCATACAATTATTTTCATATATTTTTAAACCATGCCAGTATCTAGTTTTGGCGTAGCCATTTGCTGAAGTCTTTTTTCCAGAATATTTTTTTTGCACGGATCCCGAGCGTTATTTAGCTTAGAGAAAATTTCCATTGTTTTTCATTGACTGGCGAATCAAAGTATATGCAAAGTGACCAATGACCAAAGGCATCAACCAATGTAAGTGACGCTGTGTGGATCAGGGTACAGGGTTAGTTAAGAGAAGGGTTTGCCTTCTCAAGAGCATATATGTATTGTGAATACTCAATTAGGAAGCATTTGTAATGCCAAATTAGTTGTTCTTGAGACTTGTATTAAATCTTATGTAGAATCTAGATTCTAGATAATACAATTCAGAACTATGCTTCCACACAGATGAGTTACGGTAAAAAAGATTGCCTTCTAGCTAATACTGAACCTTTCATATATCAGGATTTTTATAAACATTTTCGAATAAACAAATTGTTTGTGCATGTTATATCTGGGAATCCGGGAGAAGGAAGTTACTATGAAGGGGACTGTGTAGAAATGTCGAACTACGAACGAGAAGAAGATATCCAGTTCTGGTATTGGTAACATATTAGACTTCCGGTAAAACAGATAACAGCAGTGGTTTTCTGTGATTATTTCATTGTGGAGTTTCGGAGGAGAATTGAACACCACCGTATTATGTTGGTGGTCAACAAGGATGCTTACTTTCACCAACACTATTTAACATCTACCTAGAAGTAGCTTGATTCTTGATTAGAAACTGGCCTCACAGCACGTGGGGCATTCCCATAAGTACTCTGCCCTCTGTTCCAGCAGCATCCAACTCAATTGTGTTTCGAGTCTAATGCCGTCAAAAACAGACGTCGACATCAGGGCACAACTCTGACCCTTGCGACAGGTTTCTTTGTTGTTTCGCCCATCCATGCCGTGCCCGTAACTAGTTCAAGCACAATGTCGGCCTGTCTGAACTTCTTCTTCTTTCGTTCACTTGAAACATGTCTATATCTGTAATTCTGTCTCCTTAATAAAACTCTCTGTCTTTTGTAGTTCATACAGTGTCCCATAGAGCTTTGATTCCAGTGTTGTTTCCTCTGGCCTATATGTCTGCCTCAGTGTTTCATGCTCAGAACACACTTGAAGGATATGTTTGGCACTCTGTGCTGCCTGTCCACATGTACACATGGCCGTGTTGCCAATCTTGAACTTTGTATACATGTGACTGCGGAGTCGGTTGTGTCCTGTTCTGAGACGTAGAATTATAACTTGTTCTGATCTGTTCATAATGTGATAGTCATCTTGTGTTGGTGTTTGTGGCTTTCTTATTGACTTGATCATCTGTTTTTTCTGATGGTAGGTGATTGGTATATCTGGTTGGTCTTCTGCAGCACCTTCCTTAGCCAGTCGGTCTGCTTTGTCATTTCCTGGTATTCCACAGTGAGAGCGTATCCACTGCATGGTTACCCTATACTGGTACGACAATTCGCTAAGTAGTTTTTTCAAGTCTGTTAGTTTTCCAGACTGGAGAGCTTGAAGTACTGACCTTGCATCTGTCAGGAATACCACAGGCTTTAGGCCAGAGTTGGAGTTCAGCAGTTTTTTTTAGCTGCCACACTAATTGCCTGAATTTCTGCATCATAATTATTGCAGAATTTTCATGTCGGTGTTCTGATTGTATCTCTAGGCTTGTGTGGATATTCCATATATACACCTGCACCTCCATTCCTCACAGCATTCTGTGCTGACCCATCTGTGTACACTCTGACCCATATATCTTGTGGATATTCCTCATCCAGGAAACTGAGGGTGACTGTCCTTCGCTGCACACTGTTCTGTTCGTCCTCACTTAGTATTCCTTTCACATGGGTCTGAATGTATACTGACATGCCATGCCTTTCACTCCAGGGGGTTTGTTCTGGTACAGACCTTAAGGGGCTGTCAATTTCAGGTAGGTCTGTGAGTTGTCTACGGAGTCGTTTAGCTTGGTGGATAAAGCTGCTTCTTTTCAGTCGCCCCATTGCTAGATTTTGGAATATTTCCTTCATTGGATGACTTGGCATACACTGAAACTTTTCTGCTTGAAATAGTACTTTTGTGTCTCTGCGTTCGCCAAGTGTTTGCATTCTTCCCATTTTCTGCATTTCTGCTATGGGTGTTGATTTCATTGCTCCCAACATTATTCTAAGTGCCTGGTTTTGCACTTTATCTAGATCTTGTAATGTGGTGTTTGATGCAGGACACCACGCAGCTGAACCATATGGCCTGTCGGAACAACATGATAACTGTTAGCGAAGGTTACAACTACGGGACCTAGAAGTAATCATGAGATAAGTGTTAAGAGGAAATCGAATCAACAGCATCCATCGGAGGTCGCCCAATTTCTAAATACCTCACTGATTGTTTGTTTGTTTGTTTTGCGTTCGCTCCATTGTAACCATCACGGATATTCGTGCGATTTCCGCCGGGAGCGTGATTATGTTGTGCCACCGTTATGCGCCTTGTAAGCCTAGCACATCCGATTTCGGCATGCATTGACTATTCGGGTTTGCTACCCTTAGCCTGTGACAACCTCTATATCTATCTCCAGGCACGCGTAGTGGCGACTCTTCGCCCAGACGATTTTTGCTCTCGTCTGACTCGCACGAGGTGTTCCACTGTCTATGAACTTGCCTCGTGTAATTGGACGTGCTGTGCCTGTGCCCATTGGGTACTTAACCGTTTCTCATCCGTGAGCCTGGTTCCTTAAGGGGAAGAACTCAACAGAGGAGTTGGACCCTGGCTCTTTCGCCCTCTTAGCCGAGGTGTCATTCACCGACATCGTGAACCGCTTGTCCAAGTTCGAGTCTCACACCACGCGTTTGAGAGCAAGGCGTTCTCGAGCTGAGTGTCCTTGTCCCAATAGCGCCTAAGCCCATCGGGTACAGAACCCTTTCTCTTCGCGAGCATATTTCCGGTTTAGGAAGGCTTGACATTAGAGTTGGATTAGGTCTTCTTGCTTTACCAAACGCCAATGAATGGGTCTGGGTCTCTGCCTGTAATGGACACAGGTAACTAGAAGCTCGTCTCGAGCTGACGGAGCTTGTAGTTCCCCTTTCCTAGGGACTTTTCACTTTCTATTTGCAGTTCGGGCTGCCCTCTAGCGCTGTTCTGCCTTTTCATTGTTTCATTGTACTCGGTATTAAATCTATTTGTCTCTCGCCATGCATCTACCTTTACGTGCATTTTACATTGGCCGCCCCTCCATATTGTCTGTCTCTTGAGCAGTCAAATCTCTTTCCATCTGCTACGTCCATATTCTCGGACATGATCCCCAGATGATTTGGCCAGAATCAGCTCGAGCTGCTGTGTTTCTGTTTCCAGGGTGCACCGAGTGGAGGTACATTTGGGATCTTGGTTATCTGTTAACCCTGGGTCCGCCTAGAGCAATGCGTGCCCTTTGCACCCCACCTCACTGATGATATCGATCTGATTGCGACAACTCAACAGTCAGAACTACAAGATTTAACAACAAGACTGGAGTTGTCTAGCAAAAATCTTGGCATAAATACAAATTTAAATAAGAGTAAAATTTTTGGTGAATATTAGTACTAAGGTAGTCCCAACCAATATAAAACTTTATAATGAAAAGATTGAGGTTTCGACGCTGATTTATCTGGGTGCCCAGATTAATGGTCATGGTGAATCCACAACTGAAGTTAAGAAACAACTGATAATGGCCATGACAAGATTAATTATCATTTGGGAAAACTGGATCCCAACCTGTGTTAAGATTTACTTATATAAACTTTTGGTTTTGTCAATATTTCTATATTAATATGAGACATGGACTGCGGACTTAAAAGAATCCATGCGTTTGAAAACAAATGCTATAGATGTGTGTTGGGTACCCGTTACCGAGAACATAAAATCAATGTGTGCATGATAGAATAATTAATGTATTATCCGGTCAACAAGAACCACTGTTAAAAATTATGAAACTTCGTAAATGCCAGTGGTACGGGCACGTTATGAGTCACACACATTCTTCGATGACAAAAGATGTTCTTCAAGGTACGGTGAAGGGTGGATAGAAGACAACATTGCTGGATAATATCAAGGGATGGACAGGGTATGAAGTTTCCAAACTGATCAGAATGGTAGAGAATAGAGATACGTGGAGATATTTCTGCATCAAATGTCTCAATGCGACATATCTATAAACCTGATATGTATGGGTTTCTTCTTCTTCTGCGTACGTTCTCAAACTCCTGCAGATTAGCAGGATGTAGTCCGGAGAACGGAATACGTTGTGCCATGGTTTACAGCATTGTAGCGATATCTGCGCCTTTCGGCCTGACACATCCGACTTCAGCATGGCTTTGGGTCACTGACCCTATATGGGATGGGACAGCCAACTCAATATCCTAACCTCCTTAGTCGCCTTTTACGACATGCGTGGAAGGTAAAGTGTTACTATTCTTTGCTCCCCCTTTCGGACACCGGCAACACACGGGCGGGTATGGGTTTTATTATCATTATTATTAGCAGGAAGATATAAGTTGTACAGTACACATAGCATAGGCCTATGCAATGACGTGCTGATTACAATGACGTGCAAGCCGAGGATAAAGTGAGGGTAGGGGTAATGTAGGGGTAAACCACCTTTAGCAAATCAGAATCCGACTTTTAGTAATAGAAATCCAACGAGCCCGCCATCTTGACCGGAAGAACATGTTCAACGTGAAAAAATTCACCATGAAGATTAATATTGAAAAGACAGAAATAATGGCAATATCAAAGAAAGAAACAAGTATCACTATCTCCATCGATGATAAACACATTAAACAGGTAAATGAGTTCACCTACTTAGGAAGCATTATATCGAGTGAGGGGGAAAACCAGTAAAGAGATACAAAATAGATGCAATAAAACATACCAGATCCTAGGACACGTATTTTCAAGAACAAAAATGTAAACATAGACACTAAAGTTGCATTATACAAGACTATTATTATGCCATTACTGTGCTACCAGTATCAAACCTGGATAATGACATCACAAGACAAAAGAAAAATAGTGACAACATAAATGACATGTCTACGAAGAATACTCGGTGTGTCATTAATAGAATAATTAGAAAAAATAACATCAGACAGATAGCCAAAACAATACCAGTATTGGAACACATCAAACGACAACAGATCAAGTGGTTTTCACACACTTCCAGATTACCAACAGATAGCATGCCATAAATGGCCAAGACACATATACATAAACGCATGTGGTTGTGTCTGTGGGTCTCACCAATGGCCCACTAGTCTTGCGGGGCATCAACTTTGGCACGGCAAAGGCACTTAAATCCTATTTCATTGTTTTCATTATTTTCAGGGGCATTTTGATCCCCGGTGCGACCGCAACCCCCTCGGCACGCCCATCATTCAAGGACACGGGGAAGAACATGCTAACAAAGTTGGCGGAAATCCCCGTAAATTATAGCTTGTGTCCTGATATATCCTAATTGGACTTTGTCCACTAGTTGAAAGGGCACGCCTCTCCAAAAGAGAGGCAAACTCATTAACCTACCTACCTATGAATTATAGCAATCTTTAGCTTAAAGCTGCATAATTACGTGCTATGAATGATACTCTCGGATGGCGCGTATCGCTTTGTTGAGAAGGATGGAATACATATGGGATAATCCAACTACAATTAAATAAATCCTCTATGTCTTGTCAACACTTACCTCTATATAACCACATCACTGTTGCCTCTAATTTTTCCACTATCCTGTTTATTTATTGCCAAATTTAGCATAAATATTTTAGTCATTGGTAGGTCCCTATATAGGCCTGAGAAGATTACAGGCTTTCGAGTACAAATGCTACAGACAAATTCTACGAATTTCCTATAGGGAACATAAGACCAATGTGTACGTAAGAAATAAAGAAGAGATGTGTGCAGGAGTTCAGGAACCATTGCTTTCAATAGTGAAACGACGAAAACTAGCATGGTTCGGACATGTATGCAGACATGATTCCTTGTCAAAAACAATACTACAGGGAACTGTCTAAGGGGGAAGAAACAGAGGGGGGGGGGGAATAAAGGCATGGACAGACAACATCAAAGAATGGACAGAACAATATATTTCCACACTCATCCGCATCGCTGAGGATATAATTCGCTGGAGGACTCTGTGTGCTGAAGCAACCAATGTGGCACCCCTACGACCGTGAAGGGTTACGGTTTATTAATTGATTGATATAGGCCTAGCCATGAAATTCTCTTCAGCGCTTCTAATGACAGTGACATATTACATAGCATATTCTTCTCAACATCTTAACTAGAAATCTGTGTACCCATACAAATAGAAAATGTATTTCTGTTTAGATTTATAGGTCTATATTGGTACATATGGTATGCATGGCCTATTCTTCTTCTGCGTTCATTCTCTTATAACCACAACGAATAAATCGTGAGATTTCTGCCGGCGAGAGCGAAGTACGTTGTGCCAGAAGTTCCACAGTTGAACTGTGTTATTTGTACCTCGATTGGCACAATTTGTGGTCTAGACATTCGAGGCCCAGCACATCCGTTTTGTCATGCTTTTAATTCGGGTAGTAGGCTTCCCTAGCCCGTGACAGCCTGCCTATCTGTCGACAGTCATGTGGGTGCGTAGTGACTCTTCGCCAAGACGATTGTCGTTCACGTCTATCTCGCGCGAGGTGTTCCGCCGTCTGTGAACCTGCCTCGTGTAATTCGACGTTATGTGCCAATGCCCATCGGATGCTGAACCTTTTCTCATCAGCGAGAAGATTGGACCATGGCTCTTTCATCTTCTTAGCCGAGGTGTCGTTCACCGACAGCGTGAACCCCTCGCCAAATTCCGAGTCTTACACCACGACATGACCTATAATGGTACACATGGCATACAATGGTATCCAGGCGTATCTTCACTGATGTACTTATTCTGCTCTCCCATATGGTATTTAATCTGGGCATTGCAGCCGTGGCTATTTCAAGTCTAATTTTCAAGCGTTGACTGCAACGGATCTCCATCTCTTTCACGAGGTTTCTATCTCTTTCAGAGGGTTTCCATCTCTTTCACAGGGTTTCCATCTCTTTCACGGGGTTTCCATCTCTTTCACGGGGCTTCTATCTCTTTCACGAGGTTTCCATCTCTTTCACTGGGTTTTTATCTCTTTCATAGGGTTGCCATCTCTTTTACAGGGTTTCTATATCTTTCACGAGGTTTATATCTCTTTCACAGGGTTTCTATTTCACATGGCTGCCATCTCTTTCACATGGTTGTCATCTCTTTAACAGGGTTGCCATTTTAAATATCTGGCTCATGATTAAGCTGAATATGACAGGCCGAATGGTGCAGATATCTCAACAAGGCTCTAGACCATGACACATGCATTCCGTTCTCTAGACTACATTCTACCAATAGATTTTGAGAAAGAATGCAAAAAATGAAATATTTGGCAATTTTTTGCCTATTTTGAAAGCATATCTACTTTCACATATAATCTTGTTTAAATTTATCTAAAAATGTACTTACGTAAACACGTTTTTAGAATGGTCCACTTAGACAAGACGAACTATCACTAAAACTAGGGTGTTATGATGTAAACAAGAAAACCTACAAATTACAATACACAAAACATTTTCAACATTTATATCAAAAGGCTGGTCATGTTTTCTTGTTTAAACTATCATTCACAGCCTCCTAGTAAAAATTGATAAAGCAGCATCTTAATAAAACTGGCGTGTTTATTTTGGTGGTCTTTGTTCATTTTTTTTTTGTTGCTTTTTTCATAAGCCTCCATTGAAACCATATCTCTCCACATCTCAAGGGGTTCTACATTTGTAGAAACAACTTGTAGAAAACTGGCAACCAAACTACAGAATTACAAAAAAACAGTCCTGAGCCATGTCGATGAAATAAAAGGCAGCTATCACCTCCCAGACAAGAGACAAGAACTGCAAAGAGTAGAAAAATTGTTATCACCACATGCAGGTTTTAAATTGCCGGAAATCAAGACACAATGCAACAGAAAACCTTAGTGGATGACATGCCGTTATATTGAGGTTATCTTCTTAGAGAATCTTCATGGCACGACATCTATACAATTATGCTTTTATTTTGTTGTTGAAATGTGTTTCATGTTTACCTGAATATATATGTATGCACCCTCTGTGGTTGGGAGGGAGCCAGAAATGTACTGTGCAGCACTGGAGAGGAGGAAACTGACAGCACTGTTTTCTTCTGTGGCTGAAACCCATCATAGAGGCACAGTGCCTCAGGACGTGATAATCCTTTTGACTTGAAAATTTGGTTGCATGCCTGGAGCAATAGAGAAGTTCGGCATAACCAGTAGTCAATTGGTGGCGGGGAATGAGCACAGTGAAACCTATTTTGGCTACAGTGGCTAGGAGCAGTGCATAGGTTGAAACCTACCTTCCTGGAGGTGTGATAGTTATTCTCTGGCTCTGTCCCGGGGTGGGCCGAAAATCCACAGACTTCCCAGCAATATAATGCCATTTTAATGGCATTAGGTCAAAGGGCATGAGCCCATGGACCGCTGGATCAGCAACCAACCAACCAACCAAAAGTTCCGACCCAGTAAGTCTTATGAAAGCAACACAGTAAACAATAGACACCTACCCAGAACAATGGATTCATGTCTATACTGATGGGTCTGCTTTCAAAGCCACCATCAAAGCAGGTTATGGTGTCTATATAGAATATACAGACAAAACATCTGATGAAGTGTTTGATGCCTGTGGGGAGATATGTTCTAACTATGAAGCCGAAATAACAGCACTAGAAGTTGCATTGTACCACCTGAAGACCATATTTGATGCCTTTCCATCAAAAGTTCAAAACATTGTTATTTTCACAGATTCTATGTTCGCTCTTCAAGCACTAGAATGTGGTGGACATTGTAAGCCTGAGCTGGTGGAAATATATCACCAGCCAACCAGCTACTTTACATTGTTATGCAGTGGATATCTGGCCACTCAAACACACCTGACAATGACACGGCAGACAGACTAGCAAAGATGGGAGCTCAACAAGAACAGCCATATACATAAACAACCATGCACACAGTTAAAATGATGCTGAAATCTGTGACTAAAGAAAATTGGATGAACAGATGGGCTAAGGGAAACACTGTAAGGGAAATATATAAATATATGACCAGCCCAAATCCTAAAGATAACATCAACCTCCTGGGAAGAAAAGACCAGAGTATCATCTTCCGACTGCACACCACACAACATGTACAGCTTAACAATCACCTGAACAGAATACAACCACAACACACAATCCAGAGTGCCGGCTGTGCACTCATCCCTATGAAAATGTTCACCGCAACCTTTTTAAATGCACAGCACTGGATGACATCACGAAAATGCTTCTCCCTCCAGGGCTAGATAAATGGAGAACATTATTTGGAACAAAACAATAGCTCACAAACACATGCATATATCACACAATGGCATTGGATCAAAGGGCATGAGCCCATGGACTGCCTTGGTCAGCAACCAACCAACCAACCAATACAACTTGCCTAGGAAAGAAATCGTGTGAAACATAGACACTATGCATTTTGGCAATTTAATTAATTTGAGGGTCTCCATGTTCATATGAAATTTTGCACTGGCAAGCTTTTCGACCATCTGTAAAGACGCAAAAAGCCGTAATTTTGTATGTTTTCTTCTAACTATATCGAGATCTTGTTTTAATGTATTCGGGTAGAGGGTAACTTTGTTTCGTAAAATGGGGTCGCAGATCAGTTTGTTTCTATAAAATGACTCATGACTCAAAAATATTTCAGAATCAGAGCAATTGATGTAGAAGAAATCTCTTATTTCTGAGACATGTCTCTAAATCTGGAAATCATTCTTTGATATAATTCTGTCATTCATTGTGGTTAAAAAAAATGACAAAGTACTTCATATAATCTTTAACAATTTTATTTACATTAAATATCTATTCTATCTATAAACCTGTACCCATCAGGGTCATAAGGGTACCACATTGAAATCTTTAGCACAGTCCCCCAGCGAGGTGAAAATTCTTGAGACTAATGGGAATCTAACCCGGCCCATTCTAGTGGCACCAAATCACCTTGCAATGTATGGTTTTAACAATACATTTGCGTGAAATGAGATGTTTGAGAAAAGTTAAAAATATCAAAGATTGAGACCAACGGAGAAATGAAGATATCAGAGAAGAAATAAAAACCATCTCAAGACTACATTGAGAGACTGCAAACAAGGTGGTTTAGTCACATCATTAGAATGGAACCAAAGCAACCAGCACTTTGTGCATACAACAGCTGAAGATCGGGCTACAGGACACAAGGAAGACCAAGAATTAGATGGATGGAGACAATCAAAGAAACTTTAAAGAGACACGTGCTGACAATAGCCAAAGTCTGACAACTCCAACTTCACCCACAAAATTTAACAACACAATTGGAGGACCCATGTAATAGGACAGCAAAGTACACCACTAAAACTCCCTCTTTGGCACCCAATCGTGAAGCCCTGATTGTTTCCATTCATGGGCAGTAGGGTTAGTAAAGCATCAAGAGGTTTCAGCAGCTCTAGCTAATATTTTTCTTTTCCACTCTTCATATTCCACTACTGAAATCATTTGTTGATGCTTATCTGCAGTCTGTTCTACTTTCTGTCTTTTTTATCTCTCATCATCTGAAAATTAGAAAAGTTAAAAAAAGGGTTCAAAAGTTGTAGAGGATTGACTTCACTGTACTCTGTTTCCCATATATACTCATCACTCTCAACAAAGTGGCATGTCGCATGCCAAGAGTACCACTCATAGCACGTAACTCCATAGCTTCAAGTGATAACCCACAGGGACCTCTGAAAAAATTCACTTTATACACAAAATGACATTTCTCTCCACGAGCATGATTTAGTCTTCTTCTTCTTCATCGTTCTTCAGTCAGATATCAGGTTACAGCACCAATAGCTTCAATGAATTGTGTGATTCGCTTCAGGTCATCCATGGAACCCCTCAAGTCTGGAAGCAGTGCCGTCTCAGTAGGCCATATTTTCTCCCTCTCTTCTTGGTAGAGTTGACAGGCATGAAGAATGTGTTCTGCAGTCTCTGGGCTCAGTCCACAGTTGCACAGGTCTTAACATGGTCTTACTTTCATAGTACATATTATCACTTTCTATTTGTTCCAGTCATCCCCCTTTCCTTGCCAGGAGATCAGCTATTTCATTTCCAGGTATGCCACAGTGACCTGGGATCCACTGCAGTACTTTTTCTTTGGTGGTACTGCTGAGGTGTAGTAAGCAGGCCGTAAGTTCATTCATGCTCGTGTTCTTTGGATCTTTCAATGCCTGCAATACTGATTTTGCATCCGTTAGAAATACTATATGTCTGTTGTGACTCGGCAAGCAATTCATGAGTATTGTGGCTGCCTCTATTGTGGCTTCTATTTCTGCTTTTAAATTTGTGGAATGTTTGCCTGTGGGTATGGATTTCTCTATTTATTTTCCATCTGGTGTTACTATATATATTCCTGATCCTCCATCTAATACTGCCTCTTTCGCTGATCCATCTGTATTTACACGTGTCCATATATCCTTTGGGTATGCTTTCTGTATGTGATTCTTAGTTGTCTCCTTTAGTACTTGTATAGTAGTTTCTGTTTTCGAAATAATGCTTGGTATATTGTCCATAATTCTTGAGAAGTTTTTCCTGTCCCATGTTGGGTATGTGTTAAAGGTGTTTAGTGGTTTTAGGTTTTGTAGGTCTGTATCTGTGAGTGATTTCTGGAGCTGTTTAGCGGAGTGTAGAAAGCTACCTCTTTTGAGTCGCTCATTTGTAGGTCTGCTTAGTCTTTGGTTCATTTGATGACTCTCCAAACATTTGAACTTTGCATACTGTATGAGGATTTTTTTCATTTCTTCTTTCTTCCATTGATGGCAAACCTGTGCATGTTTCCATTTCTGTGACTGGGGCAGTATTCATACCTCCTGTTATAATTCTGAGATTGCGGTTTTGTATCTTTGAGATCTTTTGAGTGTTACTCTTGGCTGCAGTCCCCCATGCTGACATTCCATATTCCAAAGCTGGTCTTACATAACCTGTATATGCTCTATTTAGAATTTTTCCATTTGCACCCCAATCTGTTCCAGCCAATTTTTTAAGGGGTGCTGTCCTCATTGTACCTTTTGTTTGGCACTTGTCTATGTGCTGTTTCCATGTAAGTCTTGGATCAAAAGTGACTCCAAGGTATGTAGGTGTCTCATCTTTTAGCAATGTTTGATGATTGCATGATTTAGTTATAGGAAAGGCTTGACAGTAGAGTTGAGTCCGAGCTGGGAGCACCAGTAACTAGAAACTTGGTTCGAGTGGCAATACTTTTGTTCCGATTTCCTTGAAACGTTCCCTGTTCTCTTTGGATATGTTGTTGCCCTCTGTCGCTATGCTGCCCTCAATATGTTATCCTTATTTCACTTCGTAACATCTCCATTCGCCGCCCCTCCAATGCTTCCTCCGAACTGACTATCGTCACTGTGTCGACAGTACCGCTGCATGCGTTGCCGTAGATATCGCACATCTCATTTGCAGTCAATTCTCTTTCCATCTGTTGCCTCCACATTTACGGATACGATACCCAAAAGTTTTAGCCAGAATCAGCACAAGCAGCAGTATTTCTGTCTCCAGGATGCACCACGAGGATGTACTTTTGGAATCTTGGTTATCTCCTAACCCTGGGTCCACTGAGAGCAATGAGGTATCCTTACACACCACAGACTGAAATATGGCTTCCTATCACATCGCAACATGCTTCTGTAAGATAACTTCAAGCGTGTTCTCAATCATGAACACTGTGTCCATCATGGCTGTTCAATTTCGTTCTCTCTAGTGCAGTGTTTCCCAACGTGGGGCCCATGCCTCACTGGGGAGGAGCAATTTGATTGTCCAGGGGGCAATTCAAACAAGTTATAATTTGGCTTCATTTAGGGAATAATTATTTTTTTTAAATATATGCAGATGTTACAATGTGGGGCATCAGAATTTTAGAAAGACAGGTGGGAGTTGGTAAAAAAAAAAGGTTGGGAAACACTGCTCTAGTGTATTGCTGCTTATATCGGACCAATGTTTTACATGGATAATAAATAAAGCACTGGCTAACACCAGCAACTATTTCTCAACTCGTTCGCAGTTGTGCACCTATTTTGCTAGTGCACCTCTTGATCTGGTATCTCTGATTTCTGCACATGTGTTTGCTTGGGCAGGGATGTGGTTCTGCTCGATATTGGGTTGGCCCGACCAATCTTAGTTTCCAGTCTCTGTATGCTGAGCTAAGCCCTACTTCATGGAGTTGGCCACCATAGGATCTATTCCTCATGAAACTATATAATGCACAATATGTATATCTAGAAACCTGCTGGGATAAACATACTGAAAATATTATTATCCTATCTCGTCCGTCCCCTATAATCTTGTCTTTAACCCTTATTTTCTAGTTTTATAACCTGAAGCTTTGTTAATATTATGTTTGTTTGCGTTACTTCTGTTCTTGGAAGACAGTAGTGTGTGTTTATATTGACCATAAGACCATATTGACCATTATTTCAACTTTTACATTTTCCTTGTATTTTCGGGACACAATTTCGCTTATTTCCTTTGTATCATATTTTTTTTTGGGCCACTTTCTTATTCAGATATATGTGGGTATTCATCAGAATTTTATGCAAGTCTAACTGGGTTTTCTTGTGGGATTCACATCGATGTTTACTTATCTCTATTTTAATAAAGACCTTTCTATTGCAACGTCAATCCTGTCAATCAAATATTTCTTCAATTGAAACAGCTATTTCATTTGTTCACATTTATTTTTACATAAGGTTCAATTTTACTGCAATCGTTAAAATTCACACAGGTCTGGATATCTTAAACATGATAGATTTATCCAAGTCAGGCACCTGTGACCATAAAGCGGAGGTCAACAAACACAATGTCAACATGTGTAAACAAATTTATTTACAATTAGACAAATAATTACACAAAAATAAAGTAAAAATATGAACATGTATACAAAGTAAAAGTAATCTCATAGCACATAATGGCAGAGTGGTGTGCAATGTTAAGAGACCTTACAGTAATAGGTAGTAGCATTTGACAGCTATGTTGCCAGTGTGATTCATTGCTTATGTACAAATAACCTCACAGCTTACAGTTATACGCCTGTGAAGATTTAGAGGCCTCACCGGACTTAGTGTGTTAAAGTAATGCCGTCATTTATTGTTTTTGCTAATGTACAGACAACTTTACAGCAAATAGTGTCATAGAGCTGTGGTACGTTTTTGAGACCTAAACATGTTAGGTCATAATTTTGACACCTTTCCCTTGCTGTAGAGGGTAAGCCATTTACAAAGCATCCCTGAATGATATTGAAAAGTTCTCAATATTTTTTCAATTTTAAAATGGGTTTATTAAACTTTCAGTTAGTTTGCTTCACATTAGCTCATCTATTCTAAGGTAGATTCAACCTTCACATTAGCTCATCTATTCTTAGGTAGATTTAACCTTCACATTAGCTCATCTATTCTTAGGTAGATTCAATTCAACCTTCACATTAGCTCATCTATTCTTAGGTAGATTCAATTCAACCTTCACATTAGCTCATCTATTCTTAGGTAGATTCAATTCAACCTTCACATTAGCTCATCTATTCTTAGGTAGATTCAATTCAACCTTCACATTAGCTCATCTATTATTCTTAAGTAGCTTCAACCTTCACAATTTCTAATGGTCATAAGGCCTGATATAACCAAGGGGGACACATTTATGGTTGAAAAAACATGCTTCTCACTCAAAATAGAAGTCCACCATATCACAACCTTCAAAAATAGCACAAGTCAGGCATGACTACTACATAATCTGTCAGGTAGCTATAGCATCGCTGTCAGGCATGGCTACTACATAATCTGTCAGGTAGCTATAGCATCGCTGTCGGGCATGGCTACTACATAATCTGTCAGGTAGCTATAGCATCGCTGTCAGGCATGGCTACTACATAATCTGTCAGGTAGCTATAGCATCGCTGTTAGGTATGGCTACTACATAATCTGTCAGGTAGCTATAGCATCGCTGTCTGGCATGGCTACTACATAATCTGTCAGGTAGCTATAGCATCGCTATCATGCATGGCTACTACATAATCTGTCAGGTAGCTATAGCATCGCTGTCAGGCATGGCTACTACATAATCTGTCTGGTAGCTACATTATCGCTGTCAGACAAGGTTACTACATAATCTATCAGGTTATAGCATCGCTCTCAGGCCAAGCTACTTCATAATCTGTCGTCCGATAGCTCAATCTGTTTACACATTTGTGCTGAAAAAAATTCATATTTTCTGTGCAAAAATGGTTTACTGTAGTGAATCACTGGTGTGCATGTGAAGTCTAGCAGGGAAACAAAAATTGCATATTGAAAGACAAACTGGTACTTGTCCACAATTGTATTTATTTATCTGCCCTTACATTTTGCCAATGGATGTCACTTATATTGGGCATAATATTTCCATATCAAAACAAATCTGGACGAGCATTCATTGTTTGATGTTTCAAATTACTCTAGATGAATAAAACGCTCAGTTCTTAATACAGCACATTCTTTTATAACAAATATCCCCTATATAACACTGAGACAAATACAAGTGTTACGGTCAATGAATGTCAAAGATGGCTCTATTTTTAACATAACAAGAAAGCTGAGTTTTCTGGGGCATATAAAGAGACAAGACAGCATGGAAAGATTAGTAGCCGAAGACAGAGTTAACGGGAAGAGGGTGCTCAAGACGACACTAGTGCGGTGAAATATCAGATTGTTTAAACATGTCTCTAGCTGCAGCAGGTCAACGTGACCAGAATCACAGTGTTCAGAGAATCCATAAGGAAGACCACGTTCTGGAAAGAATATGTCACATGATGAACAACACTTGTCAAAATCTCCAATTATATTTATTCTATATTGTTTGTACTGTACATGCTGAATTTCTGTTATTACATACATATTTTGTTGGTCCGGACTAATTTATTATAACAGGATTCCACTGTATAAGTCTGTCTGCTGAGAGGACAAGACAAATTTACTGTAAGTGCCACAGTATGTTTCGTGCTTACTTTTTTTCTGAATGTATAATTGGTTATTTGCTGCAAGAATGTGGTTCTATAGTAGCATGAACTGCATTCTATGGACAGAAATATAATAATGAAGAGATACTGCAGGAGATCAACACCACAAGAAAATTACAACGATTAGAGAAGAAAACACTTATTGGAAACATTATAAGAGGTTTGGAACACTGACAACAGGCAAAAGTGAGATCGAGGGTAACAGAAAATTCTGGACTTTATGTAGACTCAACAATGGACATGATACATTTTTCTGCAGATAGAATATGTGGAGAGATACATTTTTCTGCAGGTAGAATATGTGGAGAGAGACATTTTTCTGCAGATAGAATATGTGAAGACTCGGCGGTGGAGATGATAAATTTTTCTGCAGATAGAATATGTGGAGAGAGACATTTTTCTGCAGATAGAATATGTGGAGAGAGACATTTTTCTGCAGATAGAATATGTGGAGAGAGACATTTTTCTGCAGGTAGAATATGTGGAGAGAGACATTTTTCTGCTGATAGAATATCTGGAGATACATTTTTCTGCAGATAGAATATGTGGAGACTCAGCGGTGGAGATGATACATTTTTTCTGCAGATAGGAGTTTGTGAAGATCAATAATTGAATGCCTGTGACAGTTATTACTCTACACTTTACAGGAAACAAACTCAGATGGAAAGCATATATACGCCTTGTTAACCAGGCCTCAACTTTGTTGGGCCATTACATTGTCCATATGCCAAACAAATGCCTTCCAAAGAGACTGTTCTGCGTGCAGGTAAGCGTTCAGAAGAAATGCTTCAATGATTACTTGAAGACATCTCTCAACCACTGCAGGATTGATCCAAGCTCCTGAAAAACCACAGCTCTTGACTGTCCAGCCTGAACAGTCAGATCAGAACTGGTACTAACATTTTTGAACAGGGTAGAGCATTACAGATGATTCAAAAGAGAAAAAAGGAGAGATCAGACTTTTCTCTCATCTCAAGACCTACTACTTTCCTACTCAAATTGCAACAGGTCTTTCAGAGCTCTGTACGGATCAGCAAACTCACAAACAATCAAACCAAGCTCGATCTTTCTTAATGCCTTCTTTATAATTATCATAATTTTACAGGAGGTTGTGGTAGCTCAGTGATTAGCACACTGGTTTCCTACTTGGGTGGTGCAAGGTCACATAGCCTAAGAAATTGGGTACTGGATCATCAGCGAAAGTAAAGATAACGGGCATTATGCTGACCACATTGTCCCTAGGTATACTGCTGGTCATTTAAAAATACAGGGAGTCTGATCCCATATTCCTCTACACAACTCAATATAAAAAGACACTACTCTTTTTTTTTAAATCCCACATATTCTTTCAAAGTCTGTTTTGGTATAGTAGTTTGTGAGCCTATCTCATAAAAACAATTTGGTCAAACTTGCTCCTGGTTCAAAGGTCATCACCCACATTGTGCTGATGATGTGATTGGGTCATACAGTTGCATCCCTCTATTTTATAACACATTTTCCAATTCAAAATATTCCCTATACTTTTCAAAATTCGCAATTATATTTATTCTGTATTTGTTGTATTGTATGTAGCAAAACTGTGTTATTACATATATATATTTCAACATGTTTGGAACAAGTTGTAATGGAATTGTACTGTACTCTATGGCCTATACAGGATATGATTCTTTTACAATATTTTATTTTGCTTCAAAGGTGCATCTGAACTGATGCACATAAACCATAAAGAGAACTCTGTCTGGCATGATAGTTTCTGTGTCAACACACTAGGTCACTAGTTTCTGTGTCAACACACTAGGTCACTAGTTTCTGTGTCGACACACCAGGTCACTAGTTTCTGTGTCAACACTCCAGGTCGCTTTAAGCCGATTCACAAAAATTGTGAAAATTAAAATCACGCACAATAATTGTTTCTAATAATGAAAAAACAGTGATATATCAGGTTGTTACTTAATTGTCCAATATTTTAGTACAGTTGTCATATCACAGTGCAAGTTAAGTCTGTCTCATATTGATCAGACAAGTCGGTCTGAAAATTGGTGTTGAAGTCATCAGATCATATCAATTTACTGTCCTGTTTTTATCAGGTCAGTTAGTCTGGAGACATGATAGTTACCTGACATGGTTCATTTGTGTCACTCTTGTTGAGTATGCATTAGGAGGAAGGTAGATTGTCACAGTTTAAGAAGCCATTTAATTACTATCATTGTTTATAAAGTTCATTGTCCAAGTACTGTAAAAGTAATTTTAGTTCTTGGAGAATGTTCCAAACTGAAGCATTGCCTAAGACATCATTTGCAACTGCAGAAATGACTGCTTATCCACAAGAACTCTGCTTTTTTTTTTCTTTGGGGGCATGTTTCAAGTAGAGAATTATCATCTCGGTCATTGCTACCTAGATTATCCACAACTCTTTGTGTTCCCTGGTTAACTAAGGTAAGATTGGGCAACCGATTCATCCATGCTACAAAGTATAGTGCCGGTCTAACGTTGCTGGACCTGGACTACTTTCTGTTTGGGTGTCCAACTGTGCTAAAGTGTTTTATCTATGCTTTATCTCTGGCACCCATTTTCCAATTATTATCAGATTTGCAGCCTTCATCCCTATACCTACACTATGGTCCACTGATACACAATCTGTCTCCTCCGCTGATAAGCTCTGGATGTTGTGTGTACGAAAGTTGTGTAGTAGATCCTGTTGCCTATCTACAACTCTATCACAGGTAAACATATTACATATGTAAGATGATAAAAACTGAGCTGTGATAGCTTCACAATTAGTACACTAACATTCACGACTGGTATACTGGTCTAGGAAAGTACTTTTCAATGTGGGCCATCAAGAATTGCAGGGTGACTATGGAGAAAGAGTTTTGACATTTGCCAACCAAGGATGGTAACCACTTGAACGATGAACACAAATTATAGCAATAAAACGTAAAAAAAAAACCTTGGGGAATTGTAAAGTAAGTCAATGGCCTGGGGATGGTATAACAGCTAATTTCCTAAAAGGAAGCCGTAGGACAAAAATGGATGAGTCACTGGTCTAGGAAATATTCAGGCGTATAGATGGGAAATCTTCTGGGATCTATCCACAACCACAAGAAATGGATTCCAGTTGGATTAGAAATTGAATTTTGAATGGGGGTGCTCTGGTCTAGAGAAGGCTGGGTGCTTAATTCTGGTGACTCGTCTGAAGATTTAGCAAGACTAAAAGAATGCTGAATGCAGAAGAAAAATCTTGAACTACGAGGATAGGAACAGAAACCAGGATACTATCCAATGAGCTGTCACTGGTCCAAAGAAAGTTAGTACCAAAATAAATCTGTGCAAGTAAAGGTAGCTAGCTGTTAAATAAGTGCTGTTGTATGGCTCAGAAACATGAAGTATAATGAAAGGGACAACCAGAAAATTACAAATCTTCATCAATGGATTCCTGTGTAGAATACAAGGTTTGAAATGGTATGATAAGATCACCAACAAGGAATTCATGCAAAGAATCCACTCCACTCGAGCAGAACTAAGGAAACGGCACTGGAGATGAATAGGACATACATTAAGAAAATCAAATGAGAGCATTATAAGACAGGTATCTGGAACCCACAAGGAAAGAGGAAAACAAAGACATATCTAGAGGAAATAATAAGATGTAAAGACCTAGGCTTGGCAGAACATGAAAAGAGCTGGAAGCAGTAGCTAAATATAGATGATAAAAGGTTTGTTGAAGATGTATGCTCCACAGGTGGCTAAAAGGTATATAGATAGGTAGCCAGTACAATACTAGACACATTGCCCTTTGCACAACGTTGTTCATAGAAAAAATATAGGCTTTCAATGTACACCCCATGCATTAGTGGATTAAAAAATTAACTTGTTTCTACTATTTGTATAAAGAAACAACTAAATAGGTGGGCCATGCAGGGACAAGAACACAATTGAGACAACTGATATTACAACCAAAACTATGTTTTGAATCAAAACACAATTTTTGAAATTGTTATCTAATTGTGTAAGACATGTACCTACCACCATCTGGCTCAGGGAAGAAAAAGTGAACGCTCACAATCCCGGGGATCAGATAAGTATCTAATTGTGTATCATGCCTTAGGCTAGGGGTGTGCTACACTTAACAGTAGTAAGGTGTGGCCTATGTGTCCAGTGTTATTTGTAAAGTTCATCATCACCAATAGTGCAAATTGGTTACAGTTGGATAGAATGACTATCCCATGAGATGAACCCAGAACCTCTGGATGATATTGAGTATGTAACTCTACTAATCATGCTCCAAAAAATGATAGAAAGACATTTTATTCATATATCAATCAACTACCTTGTGCAGCATCTAAAACCTCTTTTATCTTTGATATTTTTTTTTAAGTAGTCGTTCCAGCTCTCTCCATGTCTACTTATTTCTCCCTTTCCTCTATGTTATGTATTAGAATGTTGTTACCATCACTCTGTTTCTCTGTTATGTGCAAGTTGTCCTGTTTCATTCTATGTCATATTTAGGAGAACCTGTGTCTAATGATATTTTATCTATAACTGTAACTATAATTATATCTGTAACTCGTCAGGGAAGCTTGGTAGGTATCATGTTAAGTCATTCAGCAACAAACATGGATTTCAAATCCACTCACTCATAGTATGAAATAAAATTACTCCTGTGGTTCACCCAGCCACCAGTCAAATAGGGTTCCAGGGTTCATATTCTGGAAAGGTCATGGAATGGCACTATCACTACTAAGCAAGTGAGGTAGACAACTCGAATCAAACTGTTTCTGGTGAACTAATAATTAGGCTGTGCTGTACTTATGGGAAACCCTGTGCTACATCAATTCACAACTCATTTTACATTACCTATACTGATATCACTTTTCTTATAACAATAGGAGGCATTGTAGACTGTGTGTCCACGAGGTAATAGATTCCGTCATAGTGTTCAATACCGGACATGATGTTTAGTTTACCAGTGTATTTTTTGTTAGATACTTTGAGATTGTGGATTTGAAGCTACAGACTTATGTGCACCGAGTGATACTCTCAAAAAGCAGAGTACATATGGGCAGACCCTGATACAATGAAGTCAATTCTGTATGCTTATTTAACCATTTTCTCATTAATTAGTATACATCTCTTAATATAGGTTTTTTCAGTCATCCTCATTTTTTTTCTTGTTTCTAGCCAGTCATAATGTATGTTCTAGGCAACAGCTGACCAGTAATCCAGAACATGTTTATCTTCAACTACCAAGGGGGTTTGCAAATTTAAGAATTATCAGATAACTTGGAAAATTCATATTAAAAATTTGGGGAGTGTGCACAGACATTCTCATTTAAATAATGAATAGTTGCGTTGTATGAAATCATTATTTAAAGTCCTAAATTTGTTCCAAAAATCAGAATTCTATTTCTATTGTTCACTGCTTTGAATATATATATCTTGTTGCCACTATAAATGTTCAATTATTGCTGAGTAGTTCTACTCTTGGCAGTTCAATGCCATTCTTTAAAAAAAAGCGTCTTCTGAAATTGAACAATCCATACAGTGAGTTAGTAACTATTAAGATGTCTGTAAAATTTATTTCCTGACAGTTGTGAGGGAAGGGCAATCAATAAGATGCTCTGCAGTTTTGTTGGGATGAGAGCAGTGTTTACACTTGGGTGGTTACTGTGGATCTGATACAGTTTTAAGTGGCTATTGACTCTTGGATGTACACTGAAAAGATAAGAGATTGATTTCCTCTGCATTTTATTTAAAGTTTTGAACAAAATAGTGAAATATTAAAAGATATCCTCCTAAATGTCATTATGGGTTCTGCATAAGGAATGATATTTCTATCACTATGGCTGCTGTGTTATTGCAACATCATAACAAATTTGAAAAATGTTAAATTGATTACCAGAGATATTTGGTTAACGAAGTGTTCATATTTCACACAAGTTTAGAACAGTGCGAATGGTACAAATATTTCCATTATAAAATGTTGTTGGTAAAGTACTGCCCATACTAGCAAATATTGAATATACTTTATACCTCAGATGCTGTGGTTCACAGAACCACAACCTCTATTAATTTTTATGGCTACAAATCTCCGATATAACAAAAATGGACAAACATCCATGGCTGAAAGCATCATAAATCACCGTAAGAGGTATTTTTTTTACACAAACTGTCCATATAAACTGAGGTTGTTACAATACTGTCCTGATAAATGACAGTTGGTACAGCACCTTTCCCTATAAACAGGGCAGCTCATTATTGCCTTTAGAAACTTAAGGTCGGCACAGAGGCTCCCCTATAAACTGAGGACAGTACAGTACTGCTCCTATAAACTGATGTTGGTGTATACATAAACCAAGTTGAAAGCACCACAATAAATGCCCATTTACGTCTGAAATGTACTGTGCAAATATAGGTCTGGAAGAGTGTAACGTCTGATTCTGTAAAACAACTGAGAAACAGCACAAAGGTGGTTAGGGCTATTTTCAGATAGCCTATGTTATATGCTGCACATTTTATACACATTCACATTTGGTTTGTCTGAATCATGGCGTAAGTAAAAGAGTACGATATCTTCCGAAGAAGCACATCAATGTTACTGCTTTGACACATGGCAAGAACAAATATAATATCTGGAGTCGTGTTATTTGTCATGGTTTACAAGTTTCCATATTCTCCATATAAGTGAAGAACTTTTCCAAAATATGAGTAGTCTCAGAATGAATTTAGTCCTTACTGTGCATTGCGCTGACTGTCACACATCTTGACAAATGAAATGCTGAGCATAAGACAGTATGAACATCTCACATGGAGCCAGAGTGCTACTACATAATAATATAGTGCAGTTTGTACTCCGAATGTTGACGTGGAAGCTTGAGGTTGAGGACGAGCTGAGGTGTCAGCTTTCAAAATCGTGCAGAAAAGTATTTAGAAAGTCGAACGAAGGTCTTGAGTGTGCATTACTTTGCCAACACATTAGCATGACGTCATAGACTTCGTGCGGACAACCTTCCGGCTTTTCCATCCGGTATCCATCTTGAACACTCTCAAAAGCTTCTTTGCTAGCTTTGTCTGCAAGGAAAAGAAGAACCACAGAAGGTTGTTACCATTTTATATTTAAATTTGAAACAATTTTTTTTTACAATATATAATTTGACATTTAGGTTAATAAATCTTGTACAACTAATGGACAGACTACAAATATCGGTATTTGTCCTCAATATTCCCACAAAGCAGAAAGTGTAATTTCACTTCCTTTTAGTGACTTCAACTGGTTTCATATATGGATAAATATTTAGTTCCAAAGGCAAGTATTCCAGCAAAGTGGTATCCAAGAATCAGCATGTCTTGTTAGGAGCATACCATGCACTTCTGGGTCAACTAGTTCATCATTCTTCTGTCTGATTTCTAGACTCATCTGCAGTAATGGTACACCTATCATTCTCCGCCACAAAAGGATGAGGGTGTTATTTTCACTTGCCTGCATTTCTTCATAATCCATGGAGATCAATTGACAGAAGATAAAAGTAAGAAATTGAACAAAGACATGCAGTGAGAATCATTTTTTTTCACAGGTGACAGTTTTCCAGCCTAAACATTTCATTTTTCACAACAACTTATTCACTGCGAGCATGCACTTGATTCAAAGTTAACTATCCTAAGCAAAGACTGTCTAAAAGCTATTATGGGGAAGCACTTGTGTATTGATTTTGTGCTGAGGGCGTGTTCACTTCATATATCCCTCAGATGCTTTTTCTTTTGAACCCTTTTCTTTTGGGAACAATTCTGGATAAGGAAGCTCCTCGCTCATTTGCGCATGGATTGTTTGCATTTGATGGTTTCATGAGTTCAGCACACTCAAGTCTATCTTGCAGCTTCCAGAAGGTTTTCAATAACCATCTTCCATCTTTTACTATATTTGTGTATCTTTATCTAATTCTTTCAATATATTTTTGTGTTTCACTATTCTTTCCCTTGTGGGTCCTAGAACTATATAACACCCTCAAGTACTGTATTTCTTTAAAGCAGCATTTTGGATAAGAAATTGTCTGCTCAGATTTGTAGGACACATCTTTTTCATATTTTATGCAAACTACCTATGGGGGTGCAAAAACATTTTTAACCACATAGGCAGGGTACCAACTGTCCTTCCAAAAATTTGAAGAATGTGTATTTCAATCTTTACTTTCCCAAGAACACAGTGGAGAAAAGACCGCTAGTGTTGAGCCTGTAATGACATATATGAAATGCACAACTAGTCCAGACAGTTTAAAGAAAAACATGCCAGCTGTGTTAGCTAGCAGCACACTGAATTGTTATTTTTCATCTGATATGATCTAATGCATCCGGATCTGTGGCAGAGATACAAAGAGCATTTGTGACAAAGTACCAGGTTAAATTTTTGCCGAAGGTAATTGAGCTTTCGAATTGTTCAGAAAACAATAGCTTCCTACTGTATGTAAATATTGCCAATAAAATTACTACAACCAGAAAATGCTGGATAGCTACATCATGAATAGGATTATGCTACCAATTTTTGTTTGTGAATTAATCCATCTACCTTCACAGAGAATCTAATCCAAACATATCAGTACAGGTAATCTATTGGCAGGTAATCAACAAGAATACAATGATGTATATCAAGATCTTCACCAACCTTCATATGGCTCTTTTCCATAAGTGAAGATTTCTATCAAAACTATTCCAAATGACCACACATCTGCTTTTGTACTATATTTGTTGTAGAGTAGTACTTCAGGTGCCATCCATTTGATAGCCATCTTCAGACCTGCCCCAATAAGAGTATAATGTTACACAGGAAAATTTTGACTTGGGAATCTTTTATAGTGGTATGTGAATGTGTGTGTAGGTGTTACAAATTAAAAATATGTGTGTGTGTATATGATATATATAACAACATATTTCAACTCTTAAAATACAAGTGCCACTCGAAGTAACTTTCAGTTATTTACATTTTTACTAGAAGCTGTATGAACAGGCTTTAAATAGTAGTCTCATAAAGCAGCATATTGTTGTTTTTTGGTCTCTTTGGCAGCGGTGATGCATGCAATAAGAACAGAACAAATTTATACTATAGCAAAACATGTTCCCATTGTGTTTTGTGTGTGGCATCCTCATTAACTGTGTGCCTTTTAGCTGGATGCCTCCATCTTTAGCACATTGGTTACTTGGGCAGGATTGTGGTCATGCTCAGGTGGGACTGCCTGACCAGTCTTAGTTTCCAGCCCCTGATGGCTGAACTAAGCCCCATCACCACTACGCGGTGCTGGCTTCAATGGGGGCCATCTATTAAGGAGACAGAATTATAGATACAGACATTTTTCAAGTGAACAAAAGAAGAAGAAGAATACTATAACAACAGTAGCCAAAGTAAAACTACTGGTAAACATATGGCAAGCAGATAGAGAACTGTACCTCAGTGTGTAAAACTACATTGTGGGTGTGCTTGAAAATGAAACGGCTGGTAAACTCATCAAAAATGGAAGAGAATGTATTCAGGAAAACATTAAAGTCTCATATCAAGAACAGAAGAGAACTATACAAACCATCAGAATGAATAGTTAGTTACTATGTGCTATAGGACATATTGAATAGAAAATCAGAGTACAATGTAGGTGATCTGCAACTTTTAAAACTAGAAATATCAATTTCAGCATGAAATTTTGGGTCACTTGACATATATAATGAGGTTTCCAACTTCACACCCAACTTCTTCTTCTGCGTTCGTTCTCAAACTCCTGCAGATTAGCAGGATGTAGTCCGGAGAACGGAATGCGTTGTGTCATGGTTTACAGCATTGCTGCGATATCTGCGCCTTTCGGCCTGACACATCCAACTTCAGTGCGGCTTTTGGTCACTGACCCTATATGGGATAGGACAGCCAACTTCATCCCATAACCTCCTTAGTCACCTTTTACGACATGCGTGGAAGGTAAACAGTGTTGATATTCTTTGCTCCCCTTTTCGGGCCCTGGCAACACGCGGGCATCACTTTGACATATATAATGAGGTTTCCAACTTCACACCCAACTATTAGCTATCTCTTATGACAAGCACAGCAGGATACAATGTCAATATTCTTTGTTTCCCTTTAGACCCCTGCAACACATCTATACACACATAGAATTTAAACCTTCATGTATACACACAATCACATTATTCGCTCAGATCAAGTCACCTCCTCTCCTCACCTTTTCGAAAATTAAAATCTGGGTCATCCACTGCCTTGGTCATGCCAAACCCAGCAACCTTGACACGGTTATTTTCTCCAACTAGAATGTTCCGAGCCCCAAGATTCCTATGCACAAACTTTTCCTTCTCCATATAAGCCATGGCATCTGCTATCTGCCAACAAACACAAGGCATTAGATACAATCGTTGACATTCTAATTAGATATTAGTGATTAATTGAAACATTTGTGCTCATGTTCTTCCACGACTCTCTATTATGCTGTTTGTTAGAGTTAAAAGAGTCCATAGTGCAAAATAGGTGTAGAATTATACGAAATGGATTCCATCACACTGTGGAATAGCAGGAAATGAGAGAACTGACGAAAGAAGGTTCTAACATGCAGCAACCACCTACTTAACAGACAAGAACAGACAACGGATAATTAGTTTAAATATATCAATAATTAATTTAAATTTTATATTTTTGTAGGGTTGGGAGAGCTGTGCTTTACATAACTAACCCGAACCTTAAATAAATTTATATTAATATTAATAAAGGAAAAAAAAACAACTGACAAATATTGCCATGGGAAATAATAAATAGGCGGGTACTATAAATAGGTGTTGTTCCAGATAAGAACAGAAAAATAATGGGCTGAGTGTTTACCTAAAGTTCTCTTTCATACCAAGAAGAATTCAACTCTCAGTGGTACACAATGCTTTTGAGAAGAATTCTATATACAAAAGGACTTAAATGTCACAATACGAATTTGGTATTTTGCTTTAGTGTAGGCACTGTGCCCTTGAACTTTAGTCAAAATCTTCCTCAATTGTCATATCTATAATTTACTTATGCAGTCAGAAGGTACAATATAAGATCACAATTTTTTTAATGTTTAGCTCTCATGGAAATGAGGCGACTCAGACAACCATCAGTCCTGGCACACAGAATATAAAAATATTACAGGAACATTATAGCTTTTACTAAACTTGATCAAATAAGCTACAAACCTGTGCCCCAATGTGTATCAACTGTGACAACGACAAGGATGATCCTTTCTCCCTGAGATGTTTCGACAACTGCCCATTCGACAAAAACTCCATCAGTAAATAACATGGCTCCATTTCACAACAGACTCCCTTTAGTTCTAAAATATTTGGATGCTGTAATGTCTTCAGGATCTGAGCCTCGTCCAGGAACGCTGATGTTGTTACACAATCTACATTCTGGATCTTGACAGCTACATCCATGGAGTCTTGCCATTTTGCTGTTGATTTGAGATGAAAGCGTGACGCATTTACATGTGACATCTTCAGTTTACAAACTTTCTGCACTGCTACATTAAAAATTTTCCAAGAGGAATAAAACCGTAAATAAAAACTTATCAAAGTCCAGGTTAACTTTCAAACAGTAACTATGGAAATAGCCTGAAGAAGTGTAATCTGGATGAGTAAGAATCATAAAGCCCTATATTTTGCCAGAGACCAAATAGGAGCAAAGAATAACACCATCGGGACCTGACATGGATGTCGTAAGAGGCGACTAAAATGTTTAGGATGTGGGGTTGGCTATCCTACCTCACAGAGGGTTAAAGTAATCCAGAAAACATTGCTGAAGTTGGATATGTCAGTGTATACATAACACAATGAATTCTGCTCTCCAGACTACATCCTGCTATTGTGCAGGAGTTTGACAATGAATGTGGAGGATTGAAGGGCACATAAAGCTATATTATGTTGAAAGTGGATATGTCATATCAAAAGGTCCAGATATCACATAAAACCATAACATAACAAAAAACTACAAGAGACCTAGAGATTAATCAACACTGGGAGCTATGTCATTGTGCTCACTGATGGATCTGTGGAGTTTATAGCTAGTGTTATTGAAGAGCATAACTGGGAGTTCAGGACATCCACAAGGATAGAGATTAAAGCTTTTACTGGCTCACTTCACTTACCATGGTCAAATTTGCATGAGCTTTATAAAGACTTTCAATAGCTTCTCTGCTACAGAATCCAGCTACATCAGGTTCTCGACTGTCTTTCCCCTATGTCTTTCTTTTGAGCTAAATTTATCTGTGTGTTCCAGGTTTATAGGTTGTGCAAATTTGAATTTCAGAACTTTGTTTCTGCTTCTTAACAGTTTCATTTTCTATACTTGGTAATTTTACTGTGAGAAGTATTTCGCTATTATATACTCTATTATATATTTTCCAAATAATTTCAACCAATGACCTTCTGTGGATCTCAATTATCAATTTTTTCTTTGTGGCTCCTAGTGATAGGCTGTGACTTACTGGTGGGTAAAATAACTCTGGCTGAAAACCACTGGTTACATGATTCATAACCGATGTTTCTCTGGATCCCCTGGAATTACAAGCCACGGAACTCGTTTCCTATGTGCATATGGAAGTTTCTCCAGAACTTTCTTTCATAACCAGAATACTCTGACTCTCTTCTTTGTTCAGACTTCCCCATTGATGACTCTGATAAAGGTAGCAGTCAACTGCAGGCTATGAGCAGTGTACCATAAGGTTTATCATGAAAAGTGATAGGTATGACCAAGTGTCTCTCCATTTTTCCTTGTGTAGGTCTGCAACAAATGTTCGGCTACTTCAATTCTGAACAGTATGAAATACTTTGAGAATTTTACAAGTTTATGCAAAAGACATGTCCCACCATTTTATGTGAAGACATCCAAAAACATAATGGTCTGCAATTATAATAACAATCCTTGTCCTATTTTCTAAAGGAATCAAAATGACTAAATATGCAACAACCTCCCAAACAGATGGCTGGAAATGAACTATCACATTCAAAACTAGGTGGACATAAAATGGCTGCACAGCTATCAGTCACCACTTTCTGTTCACAACTATTTAATTCACAGCTATAAAACTAATCGATAACTGTGCAACTTCACATACACAACCAATTATCAACCAACTGAACAACTGCCTAACCACCCGCCGGATTTACTTAACCATAGTATCAATCACCTTAACAATTGCCTAACCGTCCAACAGATTTACTTAACTATAGTATCAATCAACTGAACAATAACCCAGCTAATGTATAAACCAACTGTCCAAACACCCAGCCCCACAGACCCAAATCAATGTATCAACCATCAAGCTGACCTACCAACAATTAACCATTCAACTAAGCACCCAAACAGCCACGCAGACAATCTAAGCAACTGATCACCCACCCAATCAACTGTTCAAGTCATCTAACCTCCCAGACAACCTACTGACCAATCACCAAACAAACTGTTCACCAAATCTAACAGCCTAGACAACTAACCCAACTGTTGACAAACTCAACCACACAGATAATCAAAACTGACCACCAATCAACAGCTCACAAACTCAACTAACCATACCTTCCCAACTCACTGCAATAATGTCAACATGAACAGAAAGGACATTGTCTGAATGTTGACCTCAACACTGGACATAAGACTACTGGTACTAACCATGCCATACTTGTGCAAACTGACCACTGCCAATTCGTTTAATAAAGTGCAACGAGTTACGCTTAGTGGTGTATTCATCCTCCTGGCCTCTCTCCATGGCCCAGATTAGTGACCGAGGCTTCGGACATGTTGATACCAGTCTACAGCACAGCCCATCAACTGAGTCTGTAATGTTCAAAACATCATTAGTTACACAACTATTGATGGCTGCAAGTGAAACATAATCTTAAACACTTTTCTGACCAGCAATCAATTGCATACTTATCTCCCATTCTCAAAAATATTTTGTAAAAGAAAATATGATTGCTGTAAAAATGAATTTGTAAAAAAAAGTTAACATTTTCGGTGTCAGATGACATTGTCGTGGGGATCTCTGTGTAGTTGTGGTTAAGCAAACTTCCTTGTGCTAATGAGATCACATATTTGATACCAGGCTGTGACATCTTGTTTACAAATGCTTTTATATTTATGGAGTTGTGTGCTGTGGTTGGGTCAGCAGGTGGTATGGTATGCTGCTGTGTTGTAATGTTGAATTTCTTCATGTTGTAAAGTTTCACCTGCGAAACAACATAAATTTTAAATCACTTTTTTTCCAATCCCTATATTCCATGTTCCCAATTGTTTCAAAATAACATGGTACTGTGGATTATTAAGATATAATAGGACTCAGTACCTCTGAAGTGAGAGACTAGTATTGAACTTGAATGTTAGGGTGCCTTCCAGAGTAATAAAACACACAAAATTATGTCATGTCATGATGATGAAACAACATGATGGAATACAAATTTGTTACTCTCGCTTCCTAAGCCAGGTAGTAGTGTTTAACTTTCAGCACTAAATCAGGTTCTCTAGCATTCCTTTTGGTTCCAGAGAATTTGTACATACTAGATGATTGTTTTACTCAATGTGGCTGTACAGTGCAATGCTGTTGGCCAGTCTTGTACTCCGCAGGAAATTTTGCTTGACTTTCTTACAATCTCAAGACATGCAGATAAAAGAGTTGATTTTCTTCCAGCAGTCCATGCATGGATCTTCATCAGGAAGGTTTCATTATAACAGAGATAATGGAGATGATACAATACCATTGTCCAAACCTTCAGAGCTGCCTCTGACATATATGGCAGGTGGAGATGTTGCTGTTCTTTGATCTCCTTTCAGACCCAACACACAAATATAGAATATAATTTTTAAAAATTAAATTTTTTATAAGTTCAGGCTCAGAATGTGGGCCCTGTGGCAGTGAGATACAGCGAGCGTCTCGTTGCCAAGGTACCGGCAACAGAACATTACAGATTATTGTGCATCAAAACTGTTTGGAAAGTAATGGCAAACTACCAAGTTTATTTATATTGCCTCAAAAATTACTACTGCCAAAAACAAAATGATTCAGTTAATGGCTACATCCTAGTCAAAACATGTCAAGAGGATCACAGCCATATACTAACCTTGGTAGTGTTTGACCAGGTCAGCCAATGAGTTGAAAACCCTCTGTTTGGTGATGAAATAGCATTCCCTCCCCTTGTCTGACATGTGTCTAGTGATGATCTTGTAGTGACGAACCAGATATCCTTTGATGTCATCACAGTCTCGCACACTCAGTGTGTATGTATCTGTAGAATGGGCAAAGAGTTTTCATTTGTTTGTATTCTCTCTAGCCTAACCACTTACTGGTAGATTACTTATTGTGATAAAAGATATTCCTGCATATATCACCAGAGTGAGAAAAGAAAGCAAACAATAACACTGTGATATGCCATTGATGTAGTAAAAGGTAGCTAAGAAAGTTTGGTGTGGAGTTGGCTGTCCCATCCTGTAGGGAAGTGACCGAAAAGTGACGCTGAAGTTTGATGTACCAGGTGGAAAGGTGCATTTATCGCACCAAACTATTAACCAAGACACAACACATTCCATTATCTGGACTGCATCCTGCCAACCAGGAGTTTGAGAGTGAACACAGAAGAAGAATGCATAAGTCTATTGTGTTATGGTTTATGACAAAGCTTTGATATCTGTGATTGTTTTGTCCACTCTGCACATCTGATTTCTGTACACATTCACTTCCCTAACATGGAAACCTCCAACCTGATTATGTGGAACCACCTGTATATCAACTAACAACCCAGACAGTTATCCAATCATATCCCTCATATTAATATTCTAAAAGAGATAGGATTTTTAGGTTTCGCAGATGTGCTGCAATTATTTAAAGAATATTTTACATAAATTATTGATGATTGTATTTTGTCTATAACGTCTTTGCTATATTGTCAATATCACGGGTAGCATACCTGTGGTGCATTACATATAATGTTTCTTCTTCTCGTTCACAGTTTAACATATTTATGCAGAAAGTCTGGTTTTCTTGATAAATTTTGCTGTATTTGAAACTTCTCAAAATTCCTGTACAGTTTTTTGCAGATGTCAATTTTTTGGGGAGTCAGTGCTACACCCTCAACTGGTTTAGTGTAATGCAGTTTCACACGAGTGTTAATAATAAAAAAAAGAAATCCTAGCGTATAAAACGTATTAACTAATATCAAATTTAAGGGATTCCAACATTATTGTACTCAAGGAAATAAAGGTTATATAGCAATTCTACATATACCCATATTCTTTACAATTGAATGTAGTTATGTGTTATTGGTTCATTTGAACTATAGTATTAAAAATATGACGTATTTAATGTAAAAGGTTGGCCACCCATGGTCTATGTCAACAAGAGTAATATCAATACCTGTAAAAATGGAAGAGGAATATAGTTTATGCCATTATATAAATATCAACTTTTAAACTATTCTTCAGAAAGTAATAATTCAGATGTCGCTTACAAATGGATGTTACTTGCTCACCAGATGGGTCTATATCAGTGGTTCTCAATTTGAGCCATATGGTCCCAAAGTGATTTCCAAGAGAGGCTACAGAGAAAAATTTTGGAAGGGGCTGGGGTGGGCGCACAGAAATGTGACTTTGAATAATGTAGAATGAGATATATAGTAAAATAACTTGGAAAGAAACAACAAGCTTTTTTTTATGCTCCAGGTAGGCCATGGAAGAAAATGTGTTCCAAAAATGTGTGTGTGTGTGTGTTTTTTTTACATTACAAGCTAAAAATATTTCAGAATATTAGAGCTTTATCAGTTTGTCTGAGATTGAGGTATCTGATTATTTTTTCACTGGTAGTACTGTTGCTAGCACCTTTCCATTCTATGATACGAGGAAGGAATGTCCAGATATCACCACTGAGGTAAGAAGCACATATCTATGAGTAAATGGTCATTCTTTTCTTATGTCTAAGAGTCCTGTGCAGGCTGTCGACAACATGGCCGGTGTGATAACGAATCCATCCAAATTTGACCAACGAGCAGTGATTCATTTTTTACAACCGAAGCATGTTGACCAATCAACATTCATCAAAGAATGCAGGTGGTGTATGATGGAAAATGTATTTCGAAGACTCAAAAATTAAAGTGTAGCACTGTCATTCATCACCAATAGAAATCATACCCACAAAATGTGTTAGTGAATTGACTAAAAAAAAAGTGCGGTAGCGAAAGTCTGTTATAAGGACATATTGATAATTCACATTTTGTAATTTCACCATCTGATGTCTTATCTTATGTTGATGGTGTAGTACAACTTTAAAGGAGATTGCTAACCGAAACTTTTACTATCAATTAGGTATATTTAAGAACAGGACTGACACCAACATATTCTAAAATCTGACTATCATCTTAATCCACTGAAATGAACATAGGTATGGTTTCCTTAACACAAGTCAACTTCATTTTTAAAAAAATTAATTTTCATTTTCCAGCAGTATTTTCTGTAGAAAATGTTGGTCTTTATACTTTTTTTAATGATATATTTTCTTGGGTGAATGCAAGGCAGCAGATAAGGGGTTGTGTATACGTGTGTGATTAAACCCTCTCACACTTTGTCAAAATGAAGGCCATTGAAAAACATGTTTAAAGAAAGAGAAGTATATTTCAAAGAGTGTGAGGGCAAGAATATCTCCTTGTTTTACTCTTGATCATAAACTCCTCTGAAGAAACACTATCACAGTTGATAGCACCTTTCATGCCCATGTGGAATGACTCATTCATACTTAGGATGATCTGTGAGCAACCAATCCTTTTGAGTGCTTTAAATATGCCCTCACAACTTACTAAGTCGAATGTCTTCGTAAGATTACTTTGACCAGTTAATCAATGACACAGAGATAGTCTGTCTACCACCATCAGAGCCAATTGCGGAATTTGTCTACACTAACTGACAAGGACTTATAACCCATGTCATCTGTTAATTTGATTCTGAGACCCATAAAACCAGGGATGGAGTTATACCTCTCCATAGTGCAATGTCCAGATTAAAATATAGAGACCATCAGTTGCCCATGCAGCATGACCCCTCTATCTGCATCCCTGCAACTCCCAGGGGAATGTTAACGCCAATAACTTTGGAGTATGGCAACCTTCAGGAGCTGTCAGATCAGCAGATCTGTGCTCTAGCTTCCCACCTATCAGTGCTCCCAACATAGACCTGTTGCCAACAAAGACTAAGGGCCAGGTCTGCCCTGTCACACAATGTTTTTAATTTCATTTCTTTGTCCTAGGATGAGTTTTATCCTCTCCCCTATGCTCCTCTGTCTACAGCCATTGGCACAATGTGGGTTGTTAGGATCCATAACTATCACTAACTACTCACCTGGTGACATTTCTCCAAGACGAACCAGAAATGTCCCTTTAACATGTCCTGGTGAAAGAAGCCATTCTTCTGAAGCATTCCGACTGACTTTGCCAAAGTACCAACTGAAACAGTTATTAAAAGAATAATCACATTAGACAGGGTTGCAATAGATAAGTCCTATTTTTAGGTCAAAGGGCATGAGTTCACAGACCACTGGATCAGCAACCACACAAGTGTTCTTCAGCATTCATTCTTAAACTGCTGCAGATTAACAGGATGAAGCCTGAAGAAAAGAATGCATTGTATTATGGTTTATGGCCTGACAGTTGTTCTTCTTCTTCTTCAGTGTTCATTCTCAAACTCCCATTGGATCTCTCTTGCAGGACAATGGCCCTATTAGATTTCCAGCAGGATATAGTCCAGAGAATGGAAATGAATTGTGTCACCGTTTTATTTGCGCCAATGGCCCGACACATCCATCTTCAGAGGAAGGCATGTCAGTGATATATGAGCATAGGCCCTACTGGTTTGACACATCCAACTTCAGAAAAGGTTTTGGGTCACTTCTATGAGATGCAACAAACCAACTCACGCCCAAAATTTCAGTTGCCTTCTACGACATGCTTGACAGGTTAATTGCTAATCACTGCTTATCTTTCAGGAATGAAAACATACAGACGACAGATAATAGTAATGTCAGCATTCATGTTCTTCAAACCCAGAGAAAGTTTGAGTTTATCCCTCCTGTTCCTCATGGCAGGTGGTACAATTTTACTTTCAGCGCCATGCTGAAGTTTATCCAATCATTTGTTTTAATGGATAAACTATCATTCAACTCAAGGTTCATTGCTTGTCTCAATAGTACTGTAGGAAGTAATGATCCAAGCTGGACAGTCCTAATACTGGAAGGTGGCAGCAGCACTGCCACAACTCCCCTGCAACCTTGAGGCATACAACTGATGAAAGGTCTCTCATTATCCAGGGAATGTATCTCCAGTTGTTTCATGGAATTAGAGACTATATTGATCCATAATTTGTTAGCTAGTCAATTCTATTTTTTTTTTTGTGTGTCCCACAGAAAGGCTAGTCTTAGTAGTATGAAGCAAAACATTCACATACACTAGCATCCTTGTCACATAATGTCGCTATAGAAATAATAACAGGTGTATACATTAAACACACAGTAATATAGTTAAGACATCAGCACAAAAAACTCACAGAACCAATGTTTTAACCAAAAGAGTCTTTACCAAGCAAATACTACAAGACAGTGGACTAAAATGTAACCATTATTCTTCTGTGTTCTTTCTCACATTCCAGTCAAGATAATGGAATGCATTGTCATTGTGTGCAGTTAAGTTAAGATACCTGCTCATTTTACCCACACACAATTGACTAGAACATGATATATTGGGTCATTTTGACCTACAGGTAGGGTGACCAACCCCATCCCTAATTCTTCTTGGTAAATATTTATGACATGCATGGCAACTCAGGTGTTATTATTATCTCCACTTTCAGATCTCACAATTACAAGGTTGAAATGGAACCATTGATAAACAAAACAAAATTGGATGTCAGATCACTACTGAAAACAAAACCTTAACAAGAATTAAACATAGTAAACTTTTGTTTAAAGTGTAAATGGATTCAACATTGTAAACAATTGGTTTTTTTTAAAAACAAGTCAACATTGGAAACATGAGGAACAAGTTTAATATGGTAAAGATTAATAAAAATTGCAACAAGGCTCAAAATGGAGAAGACTCATAAATGAATATTATCAGGAATCTTCTTTGAATTATTGAATAAATCAGAAGGTAAGCAGACGAGTTGAATCTGGTCTGTTAGGCTGACACTAATATGACATACAACTCGAGTTAGCATGTTTTTTTTAATTCTCTTAATCTGCAACCTTAAAAAAGATGTGATATTAGCGAAGACATTTATTGTGTGTATTTTCAAGTCACTATTAAAAACAGGCAGATCAAAACAGCACACAATTTGCACAGGTCTGTAAAGTAACTCAAACATTTCAATAAGCACCGATGTGTAGGCCTTATTGAAGATCATTAGGGCTTCATGCTGTGAGGTGACAAGCATAAATAACACACTGATACATGGTTGCTACAAATGTATCATAGGTAAATTAATATTATTTTTTAAATCTGAAGGTCGTGACAATATTTGAATCTGATCTGTTTATTCAGCTGATAACAATTTCCCTCAAAAATTTCTTTGACAATCAGCTTCCATTAAACAGATGTGTATTTAGCAAAGACATCCAATGTGTTTCTCAAGGCTTACTATAACTGACCTATGCAATGTCCCCTGAGCTCACAAAATATCAAATCACAGGATATTGCAACCAAGCTGTAAACTAGGATGCTACACAGCAATAAAGATTAAATTATTACCTGAAATTGTTTATGCCAGTTAACATCTGTTAAGAAGGAAAAGAAGCCTGGGCAAACAATGTATGTTGGCAAGGAAGGTAACAGAAGTCTTGACTTTGATCAAAGGTCTTTTAAAAATAAAGCTTTTATTCATCAAGAAGTGAGATATTTTAAACCTTAACATTAAAAATAAACACTTTCCAGAGTTTTAGACAACAACCTCCGAAAGAATGCACCTCAAATTGCATAGAACATACTTCAAGAATTCCCCAAATATGAAAATCAAAGAAAACTTCATGGACCATAGAAACAACAATGGAATTACAGCTCCACAGATATGTATGAGCTACAAAAGACAACAAAGTGTATACAGAAGACAGATGTGCAGATATAAACAAATTTCAAATAACAATAAGACTTCTTCAAACAACAACTTACTCATAAGCTCTGTGTTCCTGCTCTCTAGGAGATGGAGGGTATAAGCTTCTGGGTGGGGATGCTTCATGTTGTACATCTCCGTGGGGTGGTTCCCAAATCTCTTCATGGATAGTATCTGCTAGGCTGGTCAACATGAAGTTGTCAGGGAAACCAGACACCCCATTATGAGGTATCAGTGTGCTTTTACGACACATGGGGCAGGGAAAGTAACCTGGACGGTTTCCAGGGTTACGGCGGACATAATCCTGAAAATGATGAAAAAACGTGTAAAGCTATATTGAATTTAGTATTACATTCACATGTACTTCTGTGTTCATTCTCAGACTTCTGATAGTTAGCAAGAGGTAATCTGCATAATAAAATGTGTTTGGTTTATCAGTAGTATTTGTCATTTCAGCATTATATATCCAATGTCAAAATACCATTTCTGCATCAATTTAGATTTTACAGGTTGGTTTAGCAAACCTCATCCCATGTCCAGCCTTTTTAGTGTCCTCTTATGACATATATATAAGGCCAGTGTTACTATTCTTTGCTCTCCTTTCATGTCTTTACAACACATGGGTGTTGGGAGTAGGTGAGGATACAATGTTGGTATAACCTCTGTTGTGAGTAGGTGAGGATACAATGTTGGTATAACCTCTGTTGTGAGTTTTTTTTTAAGGTCTTCTTCAGGGCAACTTAGCCACCTTAGATTAAATCAGGGCAACTTAGCCACCTTAGATTAAAATCTGGTTATCGGAATGTAACTTGAGGCTCCTCGTAAGCATCAGCACACAACAGTGTCCTTGATTGGCCAACTAAACCAGTTGGGATAGACATTAAAACTTGTGGTGAGCTAGGGTCTGCCGATAGTGCTGCTACCTCTAAGAATTGAGTATAAATGTTCTTATCAAACTACACGTATGGCCACACCTGTGTGCTATCCAGCTCAGAAAGAGCAGCAAACAACAGTAACACAATCACGTTATGCATATCATAAGAGACACTATGGAGGTTGGGAGTCAGATTTATTGCACCACCCCATGAACTACACTGTGATGAAGACAAATAACTGAACTGGTGGGAGAAACAATCATTTTATATGCAATGCCTAGAGATTGCCAGAAAGTCACTGCAAAATTCCCTCTGAAGTAGAAGACTGCCCAACTCATGACATTGTACCCTTCAGTCACATTGAATCAGTCATTTGGGGCTTTCAAAAGCTCTGGAAAAATTCTTTATCAAAAAGAATTTGCCAAAGAAACACTAACCTAGAGCTGATGGTAAAACATTGTCTAGTATAGGGAACAAAATTTGCAAACTCTTACTCCAACTGGAATCTATCAGCAGCATCAAACTTATGGTAAAGGATCACATTTTTTAGTGGGATATCAACATACTATATCTGATTTATTAGAAAGGAGTGTTAGAAAAGTCATCCTTTCCAACAACTCCCCTATGCCCAAGTGTCACATGGATCTACTGTCCAGATCATGAGGAAATAAGAAGCAATGAAAGAGATGTTACATCAGCAGGAAACACTATTGTGAATGACACAGGGATGAAAAAGGACAGGACTAAAGTAATTAGAGCAGTTACACTATTACCTGCCCCACATGTCATAAGAAGCAACTAAGGAGATTTTGAGTTGGGGGTTGGCTGTCCCATCTTAAAGAGGGTCAGTGATCTAGGAGCAGTACTGAAGATGGATGTGTCAGGCCCAAACGTAGATATTGCAACCAAGCTGTAAACCACAATACAATGCACTCCATTCTCTGGAATACATCCTGTTAACCTGTTGAAGTTTGAAAATTAACTTCTGCATTAATTCTGAAACTCCTACAATTAGTAAATCATGGGTTACAGTTTTGCTGCGATATCTGCGTCTTTCGGCCCGGCACATCCTACTTTAGCATGCCTTCTGGGTCACTTTGACTCTGATGGAATAGGACCGGCGCCAGATTTAGACTTGATAAGGCCCTAAGCTATTTAAGATATGGGGCCCTTTATAAGTACAGATATTATATTCAGTGCCAAATATGATTTTTGGGGGCCCTAAGCTATAGCTTATATGTAAATCCTGTTCTGGATATGACATGCAACTCTACCCCGCCCCCAAGCCTCTTTAGTTGTCTTTTACAACATGCATGGAAGGTAAACAGTATTCCTATTCTTTGTTCCCCATTTGGGTCATGACAACACACTGGCAGAGAATTAACAAAACAGAAGATACACCACTAAAAAGTGATGAGGAGACTTAAAGTGACAATGCACATGTTCAGTGAACACTGGGATTTACCATAGAAGAGAGATGAAAGTTTTTTTGAAATATTTGAAGATCCCACCAAAAAAAAAACAAGGATATCGAGTGTAAATATTCATAGATAGGGGCTGTGTAGCACATTGGTTAGCTCACTGGCTTCACATATGAGTGGTCCTGGGTTCATTCCCCAGTTGAGGCGGAAATGTTTTTCAGATTGCAACGGCTCCCAGGTCGACCCAGCTTTAAATGGGTACCGGATTAATCCGGGAAGTAATGACTGCGAGGGAGAGGAGATGGTTACCGCCCTCATTTGCAGATCCTCTGAAATGTGAGATCGCTAACATCTCACACCCATACTGCATTAATAAATGCTATGGGTTACTTTTTTTTTTACTCATAGATAGCTAATGGGGATCTTTCTGGCATAGTGTAACCGTTCTTAGTGTAACAGCTCATTTTGTGCTCAAGAGGTAGTGGATTCGAATCCCACTCATGATGTCTTGTTTATAGAATGGATTTTTCCGAGAACCCAGAGGATTACAGAATGAAGCTACGGAGTTAAATCCTAAGACTGATAATTTTGATAGGTACTCTCAAACTCTGGAGTACATATGGGGTAACCTGAGTACAATGAAGTTAATCCTTTGAGACGGAAATGTATTTCAGATCACAACGGCTCCCAGGTCGACCCAACCTTAAATAGATGCCGGATTAATCTGGGAAGTAAAGACTACGAGGGAGAGGAGATGGCTACCGCCCTCATTTGCAGATCCTCTGAAATGTGAGATCGCTAACATCTCACACCCATACAGCATTAATAAATGATATGGGTTACTTTACTTTACTATATGAGAAAAAAAGCGTTATGCTTGTATCTTTTTTTCTATCACTAACATTTACACACTGATAATGATTTGATCAGGATCAGGCGAGCAACGGATTGTTTTGTAGATTTGTGGTACATACAGAGGATCAACTGAATAATGCACAGACGTATAAAATGGAAGAAATATTTGTAACTGTCTTTTAGAGAAAAAAAATTATAATGCTTTGCCACACAAAGCATAATATGCAATGCTTGGAGAAGAGGTCTATACTTAAGGGTATACACTATGTATGAAGAAGGTATGTTCCATCATTTTCAATGAAGGTATCCAATTCATGTCACATATGACAGCTGAACACCTGTTGTTTATCCAATATATGATGATGACTGGAGAAGCACATGGCAATGTGCAGTCTCCTTTCATGATAAAGTTTGGCACTATCAGGAATTTGGTGCCGACTACTTACTACCTATGTCAATGTCATCCATGTAGAAGTCTAAAAAAGCAAACGAAGATTATACCATGTTTATTTTAATGTAATATTAATATTTCTATTTGCAAATTATTAAGTGAATTATTACTTTTCAGTCGACCCTTGCATGTTCTGAGGCTGTACCGATTTGTGAAGCAGGAATCGAGACTTGGAATATAGCTAGAAAGCTAGTACATTAGTCACTGAGCTACATCTGCATCATGTGATGTATGCAAGAAAATGTAGTATCTCATTAGAATTTGCACTAGGTTAACTGCGATTTCTGGCTCACTTATGCATTTTATTTATAGATACATATGGATTATCGCTAGAGCTATGGAAATATGTGCTGCTCACAGGTGCATTTTTCAGAGATATATTTCCCTTGAGTGATACTCTTGGCAGGCAGCTTGCTGCTCCATTACAAGGAATGGAATACATATAGAGAAACTCAAATACAATGCAGTCAGTCCTCTAAACATTTTCAGATCATTATAACTCTGAACATCCATTCAGAACAACCCATCTTACCTTCAGGCATACTTCACAGAAAGAGTGTAGGCAAGGCAAGGCCTTGGGACGCCGGAGAGACTCAAGACATATTTTACAAGACAGAAATTCCTCAAGTTTTTCCTTCAAGCTATCATTGGAGTGGGGTTTTGCCATTGTTAGCCATTCTGTGGAAGAAAAGCAAAACATGATAGAAACATCACATGTTGCAGGAGATACTCTACCTACAGATGGTGGTTCCTATGGCTCAGCTAATCCTATTTGTGTCACTAATCCATATGTGCTTTTTCTAATCATCATAACTGTAGCATAGATATGTTGACAATTGTCATTTCTTTAATCAACATAGGGTCACTAAGCAAAAGTAATGCCTCCTATAGGTTTTCAACACTGTATGTATGTTAAATACATGCTTTGCCAAGTGTTGCTGATCTTGAAAAGGAAGAAAATAATAATTGGTACCTGCATAGCATATGTCAGAGATGATTAAGATTTTGGGCTGGAGTTGGGTGTTCCATCCTATATAGAGCCATAGTGACCTAGAAGCCATGCTGAAGTCGGATGTGTCAGGTTGAAAGGCGCAGATATCGTAGCTAGGCTACAAACCATGAAACAACGCATTCCATTCTCCAGACAACATGCTGAATTTGCAGAATTGTAGGAGTTAGAAGGGTGTAGACTTGAAAATAATGTCTTCAACACATCCGGCTTCAGCATTGCATTGTTTAGTCACTTTTACCTTCTATAGCAGAGGTGGAAAACCTTTTAAAGCAGAGGGACGGGTGCACACACGGTTGCTGGCAGGGTGAAAGAAAGCTAACCTGAAAACTCAACTACACATGTTATCTATTATATTTATATATGAAGGTAATATTGAGCTCAAAATGTGCACTGGATTGCAGTGTAAACCCTAACTGCAAGATTTGCAAGTTTCCAGAACCGTATTATTACTAAATATTCAATACAATTTGCTTATTTATTTACATTTGCATATGTAAACTATATTTAGATGCAGACAAATCAATACAAGTTAAAGTCATGCAGTTCTATACCTGGCACGAAATAAGTTATTTGATTATTTTTAACCGCAGAAGACGGATGTGTTAGGACATTGGCGCAAATAAAACGGCAACACAACGCATTTCCATTTTCTAGACTACATCCTGCTGGAAATCTAGTAGGACCATTGTCCTGCTACAAGAGAGATCCAGTGGGAGTTTGAGAATGAAAGTTGCAGAAGAAAATTATTTTTAGGAACACCATGGGTCTGTATTTACGATTCCTGTTTGAAGACTGGCGGGCTGTCATTTGGGTAGGTGGGCCAGGACCGTAGGTTGCAGACTCCTGTTCTACAGAGTGGGGGTAACCAACACTCCTTAGTTGTCTCTTATGAAATTCTCAAAACTCAATTTTGAGCTATCCTTTTCAGTACTTATTTCTCTGACCTCCATCTACTTCACCACACACTCTTTAGCTTATCCACTCCTCACCTAGACAAGTTTCAGTTAATTTTACATCAATGTTGTTGTTCTTCTCAAACTCCTGCAAATTAGCAGGATGTAGTCCGGAGAATGGAATGCATTGTGTCATGGTTTATAGCAGTGCTGCTATATCTACGCTTTTCAGCTTGACACATCCGACTTCAGCATGGCTTTGGGTCACTGATCCTATATGGGACAGCCAACTCCATCCCATAACCTCCTTAGTCGCCTTTTACGATATGCGTGGAAAGTAAACAGTGTTGCTATTATTTGCTCCCCTTTTGGACCCGGCAAAACATGGGCGTGCAGACAAAAAATATTCATCAAGAAATAAACAATGATAAGAACAACACAAACTCCAGATGCCATGTCTAAACTATTCAGAACTAAAAGTATCTATAAACTAAAAGATAGAAAATCATCAGGACAGGAAGTGATCACCAATGAAATGCTTAAGAGAACCAGGACATTTCACAATGAATAAATTACTACAGGATGAAAGTCGCTATCATTATATATTTGCTCGTATAGTTTCCACTTTATTCCTTCCTCTTTAACGTTTAATATGGTGGTTCTCCCCCCCCCCCCCAATTTTTCTCTTTGTCTTTGGTGAACTTCGCTTAGGTCTTGTGTGTAGTGTGATGTGGCTCTGTTGGGATGTTTGTCTCTCTGCCATATTACTTGCTTCAGTCAGTTCTTCCTGTAGTTTTTAGAGTGTTTGGTCAAATGTGGTACATAATTCTTCCTCGATCCTCTTGGTATTGTCTCTTTTGTTGCCTGAAGTATTTCTTTATTAAACTCCCTGACAATTGTGTTAATATCTCTGCCAGTTACTTGTGTTTCTCCTGTAGGTTTACTCTGTATTTATAGATGTGCCAGTTTGCTTTTTAATAATGTCATCGTGGCTTAGTTGGATTTTGTTCACTCGGATGACTGGGCGATGATCACCGCCACCGTTGTTCCCATATTGTTATTTCCACTATTCCAGCCAGTTCTGGTGTGCTATGCCACGTTCTTGAGTAGAAAGTTGGTGAATGCTTGGATTGAGAAGAACTAAGTTATTTGTCATCTTGCCACATTTCTATCTCTTCTCTCCTTCTGTCTAAATTATTCTGTCCCCAGCTTTAGGAGTGGCTGTTAAAATCTTCCACTGTCAGGAAGTGTTTGTTGGGGATGTCAATACCGGTCATGTTTAAAGGGATGTCATGTGAGCAGGAGTTTAGTATGTAGAGTATAAGGATGTAGTTTATTATGTGAATTATCTGGTATTCAGTACATTCCTTGTATGTTTTGGTGGAGTGCAAAGTGTACCGCCTTGCTCTCGTGCGGCCACAGGGTTAGCAGGTAACCAAGATCGCAAAGTACCTCCTCGTTGTGCACCATAAACAGAAATACAGCTGCTCCTGCTCGGCCAACGCTTTTGGGGATTGTGTCCGTGAATGTTGAGGCAGCAGATGGACTGAAAATTGGCTGCACAAAGATAGGCAATGTCCCGACACCTCTGCGTCAGCATATACAGCAGCACTGTCGACACACATTGACGAAAGACAGTCCATGTGAAGTACTGGAGGGGTGGCCACTGCAAATGTCACAAAATGTGTAGATAGCATCACGAATACTGAGAGTCGTGCACTAGTCTCCATAAGAATAGCATATTGAATACAATGAGGGGGCAATACAGCGCCAGAGAGCAACACCACATGCACATGGAATGGAAAAAACCTTACATGGAAATCTGAACTATTTTTGTTTAGTTTGAGAATAAGCTTATGGTCCCCAGTGCTCCTAAATATGTGCAGAGACTTCAGACTTGTACGAGGGGTTCACAATGTCAGTGCAAGATACCTCGGCTAAGAGGGCGAACGAACCCTGAGCGATCTCTACCATAGAAGCTTTCCTATACCGAAATCATTTTTTGCAGAGAGATTACGGAAAGGTTGAGTACCCGATGGGCAGTCACAATACGTCTAATTACGCAAGATGAATTCACTGGCAGTATAACACCTCGTGCGAGATAGATGTAGTTAGTCACGGTCTAAATCTCTGATTACCGTCTCCTCTGTAAGAGTGCCACCCAGGGGCATGCTTTAGCCTGAAAAGTTCAAGGGCACAGTGGGTGATAACTCCATCACGGCGTAGAGTCGATACACTTTCGCAGTCTGGCGACAGATAGGAAGGCTGTCAGACTATAGAAGTCGATCCAGCGGTTCATGGGCTTATGCCCTTTGACCCAAAATAGAGACGCTCATCTGAATTAAAGGCATAACGAAAACGGATGTGCTAGACCTTCCGATGTGCAAATAACACAGATATGTTGTAAACTAGTAGTACAACATACTTCACGCTTGAGATGTAAATATGAAGTGGAAAAAATAACAGGTTCAAATTTAGCTGCAAGCTACTGAAGAGGAGTTTAATAAGCAAACGGCAGACTAAATAACGTAAATTGTGCTTAGAAACTCACTACAACCAAAATTAGAAGCATTTATTGTGTTGTCATGAATAGTCAAATGCCACCAACTTCAATGCAGAATATAAACTAATTTCCTCAAGAGAAAACTAAAAAGTTCCATTCTGTGCAGAAAGAGTATAGAAAGAAAAAAACACCCCTTTTTCAAGCATAGAAGTTACCCGAAATTAAAGTGAAGTTTGAGAAGTAACGCATAAGAAACAACCATGTCGTAACAATGCTACTACAATTGCAACAATGTTTTAAAATAACAGCAACATGTCCAGATGTATGATAGTGGTGAACAAGTTTTATCTGTGATGTAAACACAACACACACATGTTCATCATTCCTAGAGTTAACACTACATCATTATTCTGCTATATTCATTTTGCAGATCTTGACGTCGATGTGGGAATTAGGGAGGGGGGGGGGGAGAGATCAGCCACATCTAGTAAATCCGCATCTAAAAACAATGTTTTGTGAAAGGGGTTCCATTGCGACCTGAAACTGTTTCTTTGATACTGACTTTTTACCACCTACCTAAAAATTCAGAAAAGGGGGAAAAAACGAACTAATATTTCTCGGATTTTTATAACAAATTTTCAAATTCAAACAATTTTATTGGTGTAGGTATAATTTTGTTGATATCCCCTTAACAACTGTCAAACTCTCCCTTTCTCTCCCCCACCACCATTGTTGACGTCATTTATGGACATCCCCCCCCCATCTCTTCACATAATTAACTTAGAGTCATACAGTTTAGTTGAATTTGTTCCCACTGGGAATCAGCTCAGAACTTTATATCCAGTTGAACAAATATATAATCCTAGATACTTACTTAAGTATACTTTCTCTGGTATAATTACTAAGTATAATAGCCAAGTAATTGAAGTTAGAATAATTAATGTCCAGTATAATAGTATTTTTTATTAATAGTCAAGTTACAATAATGGTAATGTCTAGTATTTGTATATCAAATTACAATGAAACAATGTCTCTAGTATTATATCATGTCACCCGCCGAAGACGGATGTCTCGGGCCATCGGAGCAAATAAACGGAGACACAACGCATTTCCATTCTCTGGACTACATCCTGCTAGAAATCTAGTAGGACAGTGGTCTTGCTACGAGGGAGATCCAGCAGGAGTTTGAGAATGAATGATGAAGAAGATATCATGTCAATTATAATAATTAAATATCTCTAGTATTTATATGTCAAGTTACAATATAATATATAATGTCTCTAATATTTATGCCAAGTTACAATGTTTCTATTATTTATAAAAGTCAAGTTGCAATAGAGTGTTGTTAATATGTCATGTATTATACGTCAAGTTACATTACAATCTTAGCATTTATAACTCGTCACATTTTTATTTCTCTAGACTCCATTATTTATAAGTCAAATTACAAATAATGTCTAATATAGAAAAAGTCAAGTTCCAATATCGTCTCACAGGTATTTAAGTCAAGTTACAAAAGTGAATATACCTTACATTGGCTGTGATATCCAAAGCAGTGAAGTAATTCAAGAATGGTCACACGCAACACAGTCAGGCATAAATTATATAATCTTATTCAATGAAAATGCGAATAATATCCACCAAATATAAGACTACAGCACTTAGCGCAGCATGCACGGAAAGTGGTGAGAGTTTCAATGAAATAGGCTGCCTTACACTACATATTACTAGACTTGACCTTCTGGTGGGATGGGCAGAAATGCTCGGCACACGAACCCAGTGTTACCGACTTGTGTACGGCTGGAAGTGGAGTGCAGGTCGAATAAACAGGGAGAGAGGGAGTGACGGTTTTCGTAACCTCGGCTTGGAGTACGTGTGTAAGAGGGGGAACTTCCGCTCTACAATATGGCAACGAGTTCAGTGTCACACCACGGAAATGGTTTCCAGCCTCATTATAATCCCGCCCCCACTTTTCTATAATTTTGTTTCGCTTCACTCTCTCAGACACGGTACTGCACGCTCGACCTTTTGCCAGGCTCTGTGTGTTGATAAGAGAACTAGGCCTCGTTGCCAGACATTCATAATAAAACCGGACTGATGGATCAGGGTTGCCATAGTGTTCTTTTTTAAAGGTCCTAGCCATTAATTAAGTTTGTTTTGTTTTCGCTTTTTAAATAACATCTGCTTTCACATATTTTTTTGTTTAAATTTGGCTAAAAATATGTGGCGGGGTCTTTTGTGGATATCAACTAATTTATAAACACCATCTACTTTCATCATCAAGTGCCATCTCCGCAACGAACCTTTCAAGATCATGTTTCTTATTTTGGTGGTGCACTCTGCTAAATTGTAACCTGTCCATCTCGTGATGTTTCCCGCGTGTATTGTCTACCTCTTGATCTTCTTCCTTCGACTATAACTTCCAGTAAAGTCTTCAACACGGTGTCATGCCTTTTAATATATTTTAAATTTTTTTTACTTCTATGATCTTTATTTCCTTTAATAGTTATTTTCTTCCTACGAAGTGCTGTTAGAACTTATTTGTTAATTTTCTTCTCTTTCCATGAAGTTCTTCCAACTCCGCTATACAGTGTATATCCACATCTCAAATGTGTAAATTATGTCTTCTTGTTGTTTATTCATTATCCACGTTTCTGGGCCATACATGTTTATATGTCAAGTTACACTACTGTCTCTAGTATTTATACGGTCGGTATACGTCAAGTTACAATCTAAGCATTTCTTGATTCTTGATTAGAAACTGGTCTCACAGCACGTGGGACATTCCCATAAGTGATCCGCCCTCTGTTCCAGCAGCCATCCAACTCGATGGTGTTTCGAGTCTAATGCCGCCGAAACAGACGTCGACATCAGGGCACAACTCTGGCCCATGCGACTGGTTTCTTTGCTGTTCCGCCCACCCACGCCGTGCCCGTAACTAGTTCAAGCACAACGTCGGTCTGTCGGAACAACATAGTAACTGTTATCGAAGGTTACGACTACGGGATTGTATAGATGACGTGCCATGAAGCTTCTATAAGAAGGTAACTTCAATATATAGGCCTGTTATCTACTAAGGTTTTCTGTTGCATGTTTGATTTGTCTAGTGAGCCATTGGTGATACCCACAGACACAACAGCATGCGCGATCTAAGCATTTATAAGTCGCTACATTAATGTCTCTTGACACTCTACTATTTATAAGTCACGTTACAATATTGTATCTAGTATAGAAAAAAGTCGTTACAATAATGTCTCTGGTATTATATATCAAGTCACAAGTGTGAATAACTTACACTGGCTGTGATATCCAAAGCCGTGAAGCAATTCAAGATTGGTCACACGCAACACGGTCAGGCATAATACATATGATGATTTTGTATAAATTATATCATCGTGTTCAATGAGAATGCTAATATCCAACAAATATAAGACTACAGCACTTAGCGCAGCATGAAATGGAGAGTGGTGAGTGTTTCTGTGAAATCGATTGCGTTACACTACATATAACTAGACTTGACCTGGCGGGATGGGCGTTCTGATCTGCACACGAACGCAGTGATACAGTTGATGTAGCGTATACTCTACTCATGTATAAATGTAGAATGAGGAGTGCGTGTTTCTAATAGGCATTTATAATCCTTGTCTCATTTCTAAGTGAAAGCTTTGTTATAATGGACCCGATAAGACAAAGAATGGTACCAGAAACGTTCAATGTTGTAAACAGAACTAGATAGAAACTTGTTTGGTTGGTTAGTTGATTGCTATCCTCGGGAATTGCGAGCGATTTCTCTTATTTCATATAAGCAGTGCGTGGTTTCTGGGAGCTTTCTTTCATACCCAGGAGACTTCAACTTTCGGCTTAATGCAATGTCTATTATAGGCTACATAGTGAAAAGTAAATTAAATAATTTTACTATGCACAAAATCACTCAAGTATCATCATTACTTTCATGTCAAGAGAAAGCCCGGGTTCTCAAAATAACGTTAGAAGAACTAAATTTAAGTTAGCAGTAGTCAATATTTGACATAGTACAATGGATGAATATTGATACTTGGAGAAATGTAATACACATTTATAGAGAAAGTCAATCGACCGACCAATACACCCGTAACCGCCAGGGTCATAGAGGTAGCACATTGGATACATCAACACAGCTCTCCAGCGATTTATATCTTCAATTATGCGGACGAATGAGGAAAAAAATACTGTCTTGTCCAGTCCTTTATGTTTGTCCATGCTTGAATTTATCCTCTTCTTCTTTCGCATTTGACGGTTCCCTGCAGCTCACCGTGTTGTTTTTGACAAGGAATCATTTCAGCATGCATGTCCAAACCATACACGTATTCGTAGTTTCCCCACTGAAAGCACGTGATGAGACATTCCTCGATGACAAGAGATGTTCTTATACAGTAGATGTTCTTTTACAAGATACAGTAGAAGACGACGAAGTAGAAAACGCGGTGGCCAGAAGTCGACATTGATTTATAATACTAAAGACTGGACATGGTGTGTAATTTCCAAACTCATCAGGATTGTAGAGGATAGAGATTCATGGAGATTTTTCTGCAACAAATGTCTCATTGTAACACCCCTATAACCCTACCTTGTTATGGGTTTTATTATTACTATTATATTGAAAGCCATGGTTCTTGTGGACCTGAATATATGTCAATTTTATTACTTACATACACATTTGTTTTATGGTATCTATGTGAGATTCGTAGAATTCGTTTGTTACATTTGTATTCGAAGGCCTGTAATCGTCTCTCCATGTCCGCAGTGAGTTTCCAGCTCTCTCAACGATACGGCACAATAGAAAGCACTCATGAATTATAAAGTTGGATTTCCACTCTAACACTGGTGAAGTTTAGCAAAAGAAAAATATAGAGAAATGTAGCATTCGTGGAAATATAAAACTGGACGAAGCAAGAGAGCTATGATAGTTACAAAGGAGATAGTGCACATTTACATATATATTTTAAACTGGACAATACATTTGTTATTCATTGATGAATCCATTACACAACACACAAATACCCTTTTGTTGTGGTACAGGCGAGATGTGGAACAGAGTAATAAAATTCTACTATTCGCTGGAAACACATAATAACACACAAATTGACGCTTCGACCAAAATACCTTTATCAAGAATACATTCACATTATGTTGTGAAGTGTTACACTGTTTTATATTAAAACATCTGTAATAAAACTGCATGATTTTTCAGGAACTTTTAAATCTCTAATTTCCTGTATCTGAGATTTCATTTGTGTTCTCGAACAAGCATTCAGAAGAATACAAATCTGTGCTTGAAACAATATATTCACACGCGTGAAAACGATAATGAATCAACACTGCAGTTTCAGAGGGTTTATCTTCTCGTACGCAGTTTGACATGTCTACACACACAGCAAGTAAAAAAGTAAAAGTTAACCCATAGCATTTATTGACACCGTAGGGGTGTGAGATGTTAGCGATCTCACATTTCAGTGGCTCTACTTGATGAGGGCGGTATCCATCTCTCCCTCTCAGGACCACTCACATGGGAAGCCAGTGCGTTAACTGCTGCGCTACGCGGCCCCGTGTAGCAAGTAGGGGCACGTATAGAGTTTATAAAACATGTCTTGTGATAGGAAAATGTAGCATTCTATAGTTTCAATGCTTGAAATGTAACACTGTATAGCTTCAAGAGTTGAAATGCAAATTGGTATTAGAAAATTCTGGACGGGCAATAAACTGAATAATAGAAAACAAGAATAAATGTACTTTTTAGTTAAAATATTATGTAAAAAAAACATGTGCAAAAATCAGAAAATATAATAAATTTTGGTAGACCTTTCTCAAATTATGGCTATCGAACTCTTCTGTAATATATATATATTACAGTTTTTATTTCTTTTATATATATATATTACAGAAGAGTTCGATATATATATAAAGAAATAAAAACTTTTTAACCAATTATTTCTAAGGTTATTTGCATTGCAATAATTCATGTTAACACATTTTAAAGATCTCCATAGGAAATTTTACCTGAAATCGGTCCAATAGCTTTCGTTATGATTTTTTTTTTTTCATATCACGAATTTCGAAACGTACTACAGTAGTTTAAACATAATTTTGAAATGTATGGTCATTTGTTAAATCAACAATTTAGCCATATATAGGCAGTTCAATCACCTGGCAACCCTGTGATTGATAAATAGGTTGGTTGGTTGCTGATCTAGCGGTCTATGGGCTCATCATACCATTTGACCCAATGCAATTGTGTGATATGTTCATGTATTTGTGAGATGTAAAAATAAATAGGTGAATGAATGGTTGAGTTAATATACCCCAGACATCAGCTGTCGTACTACTGACGTAAGAGATCATATATCTCCACAACTCTCAAGTTCTAATATATAGTATTATATCTTATCTAGTTTCACTTCTTTAGTACACTTTCCCATCCTTACTTACCACTATCTGCCCCTCATACATTCTTCTCCCCTGTCATGTTACCCTATCCTTGCTTCATCCGTCGTCCATTCACTATTGTCCTTCTTCCCTTTTCTTTCCTTCCTATCACAACAATGTGTGTCTCTATGGAAGATTTGTTTACTGTGGTCTCTTTGTCCTGATGAAGGATTTTTAGTCGAAACGTCCTGTTACTGTGTATCGTTGCTAGGTTGTTTTATGGCTTATTTTGGTAAGAGCCGAGCAGCACAAGCCAAATCAACATTCCAAAAAATGAGAACCATTTTTTGCAATGGAAGTCTATCAATGCAGACCCGAATTCGGGTGCTGGGATGTTATATCGAACCGATTCTTTTTTATGGATGTGAGCATGGACTATAAACAAGAAAATTAAAAGTGAATTGGAGTCTACAGAAATATCGTTTCTGAGAAGAATGGTGAAAATACCATGGACAGCCAAGAAAACTAATGCAGATATTCTCATTGATGCTGGCGTAAACAGATCAATCATATCAAACATTAGAGGTAGACAGTCAAGGTTTCTAGGGCATGTACTGAGAAGAACACAGCTTGAACACTTAATAACCACTGGAAAGATCAAAGGGAGAAGAGATAGAGGTCGACAAAGATAAAAGTTACTAGATGGGCTTGTATCGTGGCACGGTAGAAGCTCACCAACCGAGCTTATTGACAACACAAGAGACAGAGAGTCGTAGAGAAACATGATCGCCTACGCCAGTCGGCATGGCACTTGATTGATTGATTTGAAAGCTCTTCAGTGCTCCTGTACATCTTTCTGTTGATATCCATCTCTGTGGGCCAGTGTTCTTACCTTAACTAGTTTAGTGTAATGCAGTCTTTCAGGGTATGTTCTGCCTGCCCACATGGGCACAGAGGTTATGTGACCAGTCTTAGTCTATTTAAGTGGCTGTTTAATCTGTTGTGTTCTGTTCGGAGGGGGAAGATAATAACCTACTCTGCTCTGTCGAGATAGTGATAGTTGTTTTTTGACTTTCCTGATAGTTTTGATGAGGGTCCTCTTTTCTAGGTAGGTGATTTCTTGGTCTTTTTGTTCCCATGTTGCTCCATTCTTTGCCAGCCTATCCACCTCTTCATTTTCTGGTATGCCACATTGAGATTCTATCCACTGTAGCACTACACTAGCATAATGAAGTATGGTTGCTCCTGTAGGACACTTTCAATCTGTAGCTGATATTAGCGTGTGGTGTTGCAGTCGTGTATATTGTGCCCTTGTTCCTGATTGAGTGCTCCACATTTGCATGATGCAGAGCTCATATTCTATCGGAGATAAGTCTACAGTATGCCTCGTTCTGAGCACACAAAAAATCCCAGTCTCATTTCGACTACACTTTTTCAGCTGTTGTTCTCAAACTCCCGTCGGTTAGCACAATGTAGCCCAGAGAACAGAACGTGCTGCACCGTAAGTTATATGATGGCACCGTAAGTTATAATATGATGGCGATGTATGCGCTATTACAACCAAATCCTACGTGAACTTTTACATTTTAAAATCATGTTGACGCGTTATGTGTAACCCCCACCCAATACCCCTTAGCCGGCTTATTACGACATTCATGGCAGGTGACAACACTACTATTTATTCGCGTCCATTTCTGGCAGATGCCAAGCACGAGAGTTCGACTGCATTTATTTATGTCATTTTCTGGTTGGCGTTTTTCTTTTCATTTTCTCTATTTACGGTGTTATATAATCTTATATAAGTAATTGTCATTACATTTCTCTTCTTCAGGGTTCATTCTGAAACTCCCGATGGATCGATCTTATAGAAGGACAATAGTCCTACTGGATATCAAACAGGGTGTAGTCAAGAGAATGGAAATTCGTTGTGTGGAAGTTTCATATTTTTGCACCAATGACACGACACAACCGTCTTCGGCATTTTAATTCTATTTAAGTTTATTTCTTCTTCTTTATCGTTCTTCAGTCAGAAATCAGGTTACAGAGCCAATAGCTTCAATGAATTGTGTGATTAGCTTCAGGTCATCCATGGAACGCCTCACATCTGGAAATAGTGCCGTCTCATTGGGCCATATTTTCTCCCTCTCTTCTTGGTAGAGTTGACAGGCATGAAGAATGTGTTCTGCAGTCTCTGGGTTCAGTCCACAGTTGCAGAGGTCTGTCTCGCCAATCTTCAGCTTTCGGAACATGTGACTTCTTAGTCTGGTGTGGCTAGTTCGTAGTCTGAAGATAATGGCTTGTTCATTGCGTGACATTTGATGGTAGGGTATATTTGGTTCTGCGGTTGGGTGCATCTGCTTCCACTTTTTCTTATATTCTGCTTTTAACATGGTCTTACATTCATAGTACATATTATCACTTTCTATTTGTTCCAGTCATCCCCCTTCCTTGCCAGGAGATCAGCTATTTAATTTCCAGGTATGCCACAGTGACCAGGGATCCACTGCAATACTATTTCTTTGGTGGTACTGCTGAGGTGTAGTAAGCAGGCCGTAAGTTCATTCATGCTCATGTTCTTTGGATCGTTCAATGCCTGCAACACTGACTTTGCATCCGTTAGAAAGACTACATGTCTGTTGTGACTCTGCGAGCAATCCATGAGCATTTTGGCTGCATCTATTATGGCTTCCATTTCTGCTTTGAAATATGTGGAGTGTTTGCCTGTGGGTATGGATTTCCCTATTTCTTTTCCATCTGGTGTTACTATATATATTCCTGATCCTCCATCTAATACTGCCTCTTTCGCTGATCCATCTGTATATACATGTGTCCATATATCCTTTGGGTATGCTTTCTGTATGTGATTCTTAGTTGTATCTTTTAGTACTTGTATAAAGTTTCTGTTTTCGAAATAATGCTTGGTATATTGTCCATAATTTTTGGAAAGTAGTTCCTGTCCCAGGCTGGATATGTATTAAAGGTGTTTAGTGGTTTTAGGTTTTGTAGGTCTGTATCTGTAATTTCTGGAGCTGTTTAGCGGAGTGTAGACAGCTACCTCTTTTGAAGGTCAGCTTAGTCTTTGGTTCATTTGATGACTCTTCAAACATGTGAACTTTGCATACTGTGTGAGGATTTTTCTATTTCTTCTTTCTTCCATGGATGGCAAAAATGTACACGTTTCCATTTCTGTGACTGGGGTAGTATTCATACCTCCTGTTATAATTCTGAGATTGCGGTTTTGTATCTTTGAGATCTTTTGAGTGTTACTCTTGGCTGAAGTCACCCATGCTGACATTCCATATTCCAAAGCCGGTCTTACGTAACCTGTGTATGTTCTACTTAGAATTTTCCCATTTGCGCCCCAATCTGTTCCGTCCAATTTTTTTAAGGAGTGCTGTCCTCATTGCACCTTTTGTTTGGCAATTGTCTATGTGCTGTTTCCATGTAAGTCTTGGATCAAATGTGACTCCAAGTTATGTGGGTGTCTCATCTTTAGGGAATGTTTGACCTTTTATGGTTAGTAGAATTTCCTGTGGTTTGGTGGACATAAGCGTATTTCATTCAATTTTTTTTTCATTCCAGTCTTGTCTATTTCGTAATATTGATTCAAATGTATTCTCACGTATTTATATTTTTGATCATATATTTATCTTTGCTCATCATGTAGTAAGATTGACACATAGTATTCAGTGCAGGATTTACCTATAAACTAAACAAGCTATAGCTTAGGGCCCCCCCCCAACAAAAATCATATTTGGCACTGACATATAATATCTGGACTTATAAAGGGCCCCATATCTCAAATAGCTTAGGGCCTTATCAAGACTAAATCCGGCACTGATAGTACATGTATATCAAATGGGTGTTATATATCGCCTTGTCAGCTGATCTGAACCATCAGTATTTGCTCATATGTGATCCTTAGGAATCCACGTTGTATTTCGGCTGAGAATGTTAAATCAGAATAATTTGCGCTAACTGAATAACTAGTTCAGAAAACAAACCAGATGCTATACATTATCTTCAAAAAGGCACCAGCATATCACACTATTTTGTTTCCTTAGAATACTGGGTGAAAGGGCATGAGCCCGTGGACCGCAGGATCAGCAATCAACCTTAGAGTATGACAATGCACTGTGCGCTACCGATTACGTCTCGTACACGTACGATTATTAGAATAAATCAGAAAATACTTCAGGATTGCACAACATACAGGTAAATAAGGCGGAATTTGGCACAATGATACAAGAGCTGAGGTAATTTTTAAAAACAGCCTTGGTTGGGGGTAGGGGGGGGGTGCGGAAGGTCTGATCCAACTGCTGTGTCATAATAAGAGAAATCAATTTTCCAGTCACTCAAGCACGTGACCCACTTATTGCTGACAGCCCTACTAGTCCATTCATGCACAGGGACATAAACAAGTGACAACTCGCGATTGCTTCTCTTAAAAACTGTTAAAGTATCTTCCGGTGGACCCAAAGTTCGACAACTCTTCAAATGAGCAAACTTCATTCATAACCTGGTGGGACCTTCAAATTTTTTTTAAAACTTCTACTTCCTGTGTTTGCACCCTCTCGTAAGCTCGTAAAAGGGGGGGGGGGTAGAGAGACCCGTACGGACAAGTGAGAGTAGATATGGAAGGATTAGAAAGGTGTCAGTAATAAAGTCTTGAACTAAAGACTATATATATATATATATATAATATCTTGGTGTTTCTTTCTACTCTTCCTATCTTCATTTCTTCGATCTTTTCTATGTTTATCTTCATGTTAAAGGATTGTCATGTTTGATGTAATCTATTTGTCTTTGTAGTTGCTCTTCTGATGATGCTACTAGTGTTTGGTATCAATCGTTATATCCCGTTAAAGAATGTTTTACAACGTGTACAGACACTTTCCAGGTCACCGAGAAGTGAGCAAATAATCTAGGCAAATAGATACGTCCTAGTTCTACACATGTTTTCAACTGGCATGAGCGTAGGCGTGTCACAGGATATGTATGGAGCAACAGATGTAAATGCATTTGATAATTGTCGGTGCCTTGCAACTGACATCTTGGCTAAAATAGCACGCGATTTACTATTTCTTATATATACATAAAACTATGAGTCAGTCGTATCTGAATAATTAAGAATTCCAATGAAGTGGGAGTTTCACACTCTTGTTCTTTGAATGCTGGCGTTTTACTTTCAGATTTCCCATCGATGCCAGCTCCATGACGAGGAGATGGGGCTTAGTTTTGCCAGCAGTGACTGAGAACTAATACTGCTCGGATCTACCTAAGTTCGGGACACTACAGGGACAAGTTGCAGGGACTTACACACACTTGCCTAGCAAGCTAAGGTGCTGAAGTAAGGCTCTTTTGGTCAGAAGGCGCACCGTAACAACCATAATGTTTATATCTGCACAACCCCCATCATGATGCTAACCATGTTACGACACACCAGGCAGCAGTAGCACATGACCCTATACCCCAAAAGGACCCACCCCATGCGACTAGAGGTTCTTTTCGATTGCATTGTGGAGCCAGGAGACACAATGTAATATGACCGACCAACAAACATTATTAATCAATGAGACTCGGTTTACAATAACGCACTGTGATGCTGAGTATGAATAGAAAAAAGACGGCGTTAGCAAGAAATTAGAACAAGAGAACAGTCTCTTTAAATATTTGTTGCATACAAGACACTCCTCAGCAACGAAATAGCCTTTAAAATCATATGTTATCAGTGCTTTAGAATTGATGGTACAGACCGAAGAAAAGGAAGTATACTTAAGTTAGTCAAAAATTATATCAGCGAATATCAAACTGAACTATACATGGAAGGAAGCAGAAAGGTTCTTCAGCTAAAGACCAAGAAACACAGACTTTCACTTACTGAATTACTATTGCTCTAATGGCAAACCCCCTTGCCCTGAACACAATACCATACAGAGGAAGACTAATAGTATAACATCTTAACAAACGCTCGCAGAGTTGGGGTTACGGCCACATGAATAAAAGAGAAGAGCTTGAAAGTTGGCAAGATGACAAAGGTCTTCTGCTTATAAACCAGAAGATCCTCCAACATACTACTAAAAAGCATGGCAAATCACTTCCACTCTAGACTGTTCTCAACAGATCTAGAATGGGAAATCAGCCAAAAAGTGGGGAAACAAATTGGAGGTAATGACCATCGACCAGTCTTCTTTAGTATTAAAAATTAAATCTACATGGGATGTCATTACCCTAACCCAAAATGGAATTATAAATGGCTATTTAAACACGGCAGTCGTGTTTTAACTAGACAATTAGTTATAACAGGTAAAGACATTAACAATATTGTCAAACAATTCAATAAATATATATGTAAGTATGCTAAAGAAACAATTCCAGGAGAATTACGCAAACAATATAAATCATACTGTAGTGAACAGTTTTCGCGAATAGTCAACATTTCAAGATATCTGGCAGAGGTTAAAAATATTTTAAAAAGACAATATACAAACCATGACAAATCTTCAATCCAATACTGCAAGATGGATTAAGAAAAGCAAGAATGGAAGTCGAAAAAAAACTCATGCCAGGAATACCACAACAAGCATCAACGTGAAAATGCTAAATTCCAAAGAGTTATGCTAGAAGAAAGAGCTCAGAGAAAACAGAATCCTTAAATTTAGAAAACAATGGTGGAAAACTAGAAACTAGTCAAGCAGCTAAATGATGAGGGAATAGGAAAAAGCACAAATGTAACACTAGTACAGGAAAGCAAAATGAAAGCAAGCAGTACAGCAAATCAGGCAGTAGATTCCTACTTTTGCTAGGATATTTGCTCAAGGCTGCACTATTTAAATTAGTCATGAAAAACAACGTAGGGTGTAGAGCAACTAACAAAGTAAAATGGAATATGCTCAGATTAGAAACAGTGATGTTCTGCACATTGGAGGCTCGCACCAATGAAATTTTGTATAAATAGTTCACGTAAAGAAAATTAGTTAGCGAACTCTAAACTAAAACAAAATAAGTTCCCAGGTGTTAAGAAATATCAAACAAAATGATTAAAAATCTTGGAGAAGCAAGAAAGAAAACTATTTGACATCTTCAATATTAGCTGGACTACAGGGAAAATCCCACAAATCTAGAGAATTAATAATGACCCCTCTGCTTAAAAAAACATTGAAAACATGGAACAACCACTAGCAACAGACCAATTAGTTTTAGAAGTTGTGAAAAATAATGGTGTGCATCATTAACCTAGAAAGTCGAAAATTTCTTGCACCACAGCAGGCTGGCTTCAGACAATACTATTTCACGGAGGATCAAACTATATACATCTCACAGGTAGTGAAGGATAATTTCCAAGACAAGAAATTGGTATTGGTGACATGAATTACAGAGGGCCTGATACGATATGGAAAGAAGGATAACTTCAAAATATGAGAACCTACAATATATGTGAAAATATGTAGAGATAGATCAATGCCTTTCTTCATAATAGAAGACCCAGTGTATAAGTAAATGACAAGAAAAGTAAGAAGGTACTGATACTCCAGAGTGTCTCAGGAAAGAATTCTCTCATCAGATTTTCTCACTTTTATTAACGTCTTAACTTAATAAATACCTTGTGGAACTGGAGTGACACTGTATTCAGATGACCTAGCTGTGTAGTGCAAACATGAACGTTGAAGTTGTCACAAAAATTCTTTAGAGAGCCATGGACACTTTGACCAATTGGGCCGATAAATGGTGTGTAAGTATCAATATAGAGAAGTCAGCCACAACACTTTTTACACGTTCATGAGAATAATGAGCAAGGAATATCTATCAAAATAAAACATTCTTAAAGGTAGATAACAACCCATGTATCCCGGTGTAACATTTCATGCTAAAATGACATAGAAGCATCATATCACCAAAGAAACAAGGAACAGAACGAAAACAGTTATACCAAGGTAAGTTGATTGAGACAGCTTGGGAAGCTAATGAAAGAATTCTTAAAAAGTTACATCAACAAGCTATTCGGCCACACTTAGAATATGGCCCTACAGCATGAATCTCAGCATCAAAGACCATCTTACAAAACCTGGATAGAGTATAGAAATAATGCAGCCATTGAAAGAGCGCAGGGATACTAAAGTTATCATCCCACCAAAGCCACTCAATGAAAGAAAGATTCCAGAATTGTTGTCACATTGACGTTTTAAAATAAGTAGATTTATACATCAGGCCAAGTGTTTATGCAGACAGTTATTAGATCTTTCAAACCTAACAGTACCGTTGATATCTCAAACTGAACACACTCCTTGAAAAAAAAAGACATACTTCGAGGGACCATCCACACAATAACAGCTGTGTATGGGGACGAGCAGCAGAATAATCTACAGAAAAGGGTAACAACTCTCAGCTTCCTCGTTGATACTTGCCACAGTTATCTATTGGTCAGATTGTACACCGAAGGATCAACACAGAATACAGTAAGAAATGGAGGAAGTGGTGTATACGTGGAATACCCAGATGTCACTACTGCTACCATATGTATATCAACGGGGAATTATTGCAACAACTATGACTGAAGTCAAAGTTATTTGTGCAGCAGCAGAGAAACGTTTAACATCTGACAAGATCTCACATCATCATATTGTAATACAGATGAAACGTTTAACATCTGACAAGATCTCACATCATCATATTGTAATACAGATGAAACGTTTAACATCTGACAAGATCTCACATCATCATATTGTAATACAGATGAAACGTTTAACATCTGACAAGATCTCACATCATCATATTGTAATACAGATGCACAATGAGAACATTCCCATAAGCTACCAGAGGTACAAGAGATGTCCATAGTTCAATAACAGTGTTGAACCATACTTCAATGGATTCCATCTCATTGTGAATAGCAGGAAAGGAGAGAGCTGATCCACTGGAATTGAGGATTTTACCTACATGTGCAATGTGTATGTTGTCTGTGTCTCGTATGACCGGTCCTATCAATAATAACTTGATGATATATGCATTGTAAATCTGGACTAAAATTGCACTTTTAGGGATACAGATAGGTCGAATTCAGTAAACATGTTAACTCGTGTTTCAATGTGAATCTTTCGTTCGCTACTTGATCTTTGCACCGTCAGACAATCTTATGGATGGACTCCATCGCTGTCTGGATATATTCTTTGGTTCCATATATCTTTGCTTGCAAGGTTGAGCCGTTGGGCCAGCACGTCTCTCTCTCTCTATTGTTCATACTGAGGGCAGTTCTGTAGAATGTGTTCAGAGATATGTTTCACAGTCCCATCCTGTGCATGTTTTTGTTCAGTCTGTTGTGGCGAGGTATGGTGACCTATCAATGGCAATTTAGGTAACGGCAGGACTCTTTTGTCATGATATCCTCTTTTATGATGGTTTGTATAGGTCCATCTCTTTTTTTCTTCATATGAGACTTCATGCATACTCTCCTCTCTTTTTGGCCAACCATTTACCGGGACACTACAATGTACTTGTTACCCATTGAAATACAGTTCTACTCTTTCTGCTTGCTTATTTGTTTCGTTTGTCTCTCAGGAGTTTACCACAATTGAGAGCCTGCAGATAATGCGACTGTGAAGATGAACACTTGTTGATAAAAATAGTGCCACATATCATGACGGAAGCTTGTTCTAGATTGAATCTCAGTATTGCAGCTGTACACAATTTTCCTAAAGGGATATACTGTTTCAGGGCAATGATCAGGATATGTTATAAAGATGCCAGCCCTTCCATTTCTGACCGTGTTTGTTGTAGTGGGCCCATTTGTAAATGTATGTATCAAGATTGATCAGGAAATTATTTGTGGTTAATGCTCAATGTGGCCGTTAGCTTTTGCAGATCATTTGTTTCCTTTGAGACTGCTGAATAATGTATTTATTTGTAGAGAATCGTTAGTTTGCTGTCATTTTGCAATCATTAATTGGGTGATTTTATTGGTAGATTTGCTTGATATTGTTTTTCTAGACAATGCTGCCTAATTTTAACCTCCCCAGTCCTGCATCATCCAGAATTTCCTTCACGAGATGTGTAATCTGCTCTTATCTGTCTGAATTAGGCTTTTCGTATTTCTTCTGCATGTTAGTGGTTGTAACCCTGTAACATTTTGCATTTCTAGTATTCACATGGTCTTCGTTGCTCATGTGATGAGTCTAAGCGCATGATTGTGCACTTTATCCAAATTCTGGAGATGGGTATTTACAGCCGATGACCAAACTAGTGAGTCAGATGGGGATTTTACTACATCTTTGCATATCTTTGTTGGTAGTGGTAAGTATTCACACCTGTCACTAGCATTGACGCTATTCTGATACAGCTACAGATTCGTTGGGCAGGTCATCTGGTACGTATGCTAAATCATCGCCTGCCATAGATACTTCTTTATGGTGAGCTGGAGAAGGGTACACGATCTCAAGATGGTCAGAAAAAAACCGCTACAAGGACTCGTTTAAGACCTTAATGAAAGCCTTTGAAATATACTAAGATCCATGGAAGAACTTGCAAAAATATTGATCTACATGGAGCTCTACAATAAAAAAAAGTGCGCATCGTCTTGTGAAAGAGGTGAAATGCAGCAGCTCAACAGTGCAGAGTAGCTAAGAAGTCACGAATATATTAAACAACGTACATAGTAATTATTCCATGCGCGAACTGTTCACGGACATTTGGGGCTCGAATATGACTTATTAGCGATCTACAAACTCATAGACAAGGGTTTATCACTAACTGAATTTCAAAAGTGGATGTAACAAATGGTCATAATCACTTGTGGGACTTCGTATCATAGAAGGAAGGATGTGTAGGACATGTGGGTTACATGAACTAGCATTCACCCTAAGATGACCACTTCGGGGTCAAACAGACCAGCAGCACCAGACCTCTGTACAAAACACACACACCTGGACAGGAAGGAAAGCAAAGCTAACTACCGACAACCGGAAACCATTACCGAAACTAAATTGGTGGGCAACAGGAAACCGTTACATCTTCGTTCCCAGCTGTCATCAATAACTTCCGCTTGGCATTCTCTCACCCTCCCCATTTTTTCTTCAACACAGTAAAAATTGTTATGTTTGGTAACTGAACAGGACCAACTTCTAGCTTTCTGTCGGAACTAACTCTTTATAAAGGACGAGATAAATTTTACTCATATATGATATATGGAAGTATCGAATGGTTAACGTGGGAGCAAGCACGAAGGAGTATTGTTTTTTTGGGGGGGTGGAAGGGGGGGTAGTACTGAAAACAAGTCAAAAAGTGTGTAAACCCCATCTCCCTTAATGATGCTCCCCCTCCCCCCATAGGCCCATCAGACTAAAACCAGTAAATCCCCACAAAAACTAGCGAGGAAAATGCCTGTTTAATTATTTTTTTGTCTTTATGCAACACCCCCCCCCTACCTTTTTTTTTTTTTACCGGAGACACGACCTGTCTCAAACTTGGCTATCGACGGTACTACGGACCTAACTGAATTAATTTTGACCCCATTCGTTACGTCTTTGATTATTGTTCGACTTTTGATTGGTCGCTATTTACATATTTAGAGTCGTGTGCCAAAAATAGTAGCCAAGACAAAGCAATAGATTTCACGCAAATTAGAAGCTAGTTTATGTTTCTGTTTTAGTTGACAGGACTGGTGACCTAGAAGGTGATTATTGCCCTAAATTTCATTGGTCGGCCTTGGCTATTTTTGCGGACAACTCCAGTTACATGGTGCCCAATGAATAGCTAGACAATAATTTAAAAAGATACCGAAAGAAGGTCTGTTAACATTTTTTTGCAGTTAGATCTTCAGTACTGACTATGGTCACGCCGGATACGTATCTATGGTCATGCAGTTGGGTGTCACAATATAGTGAGACGGGGATCATATTCTCAAGTCCAACTGAGAATGGAGGGGTGGTCCTCGGATGAAAACACGGGGAATATATTATTCTAGCCATAGTACAGACAAGCTCTCAACTAATTTTAAAGCAGAAATGGAAGCTCTCAAGAAAGCAGCAGAAATGGTCTTACAACATAAAGAACACGTGCACAGGAATATTGTACTACTAACAGATGCACTCTCTGTCATAACAGCACTGAAGCTACACAGGAACACCGAACTGAATGAATTGAGGGCAGTTCTAGTTCAGCTGCACAATCATTTAAAAAGAGTAGTGATCCAATGGATACCGTACCACTGTAACATCAAAGGGAATGAAGTTGCAGAAAGACTGGTCAAAGAAGGAGGGAATTTACCTCAAGAAGACTATCTGGTCAGTTATGGAAAAGTGAAGACTATCATTACAGGCAACTATAACAAAAAATGGAAAGAAGACCACCCCAAATATAATGCAGATGATGGATATTATCAACTATCCAGAAGAGACCAGGTTATCCTGCTGCGCCTCAGAACTAGTCACAACAAAATAAGACATCACCTGTACACCGAATTCAAAATAGGTACAACTGGCCTTTGCTAATGCAAATATGACAGCAGAACATATCTTACAAGAGTGTCCCCGGTATGCAGACCTGAGGAACAAGACATGGTCTACCCCAATCAGCGTCGAAGAGAAACTATATGGCACAGATGTAATTCTAAAATAGACCGCAGGCTACATCATAGAATCCGGAGTCCAAACCTGACTACCTGACTACGTATGCTGAAATCCGGAGTCCAAACCTGACTACCAGAGTACCTGACTACGTATGCTGAAATCCGGAGTCCAAACCTGACTACCAGAGTACCTGACTACGTATGCTGAAATCCGGAGTCCAAACCTGACTACCGGAGTACCTGACTACGTGTGCTGACTGATGATCGCCTAAGAAGAATACTCTCAAGTATACACCCTGATATAAACAACGTAGGCTCTGGTTGAAAAGTTGCGTTGTTGCTCCCACGTCCAATTCTGGATTTTTACGAGACTAACCCCAGCAATTTTTAATGTAGTAATAATCTAGGTAATATTTTCATTCAAGACAATTGCTATTTCTTTCGGACACTCGCACATTGTACAGTATAGTGTATGTCTTCTACTAGATCATCAGGGTAAAACATAGTTTAGAGCAGTCATGACTATAGATTATAAGTCTAATATTAACTGTCCTATAAAAACATACTCGGGGGCTGTTTTAGTAATAACATTTGTCCGTGAGAACAGCTTGTGAAACAGTGGTTCTTATCCTGTGTGTCGCTATGTCCTGTCTAGCGGTCAGCGAATGATAGAAAGAATGTTATGAGCATTTATTCATCTTTAAAACAATAAATAGATATAATTACTTATAAAGACTGAAAAAAGAACAACTACTGCACATGTTGATTTTGACAACGTTTAAGCAACAAAGTTAACAAAGTACACGTTCTCATTCGCTACGGAGTTATGTCTTCTGCGCTTTCTCTCTCACATATTCAGCACGAGTATTCGCGAGACTTCAGCGGGAAAGGGTGAAAAAAGTACGCTGTGCAGCACAGCCGCGTTATTTGCGTTTTCGACACAGCACATCCGATTTCCCCATGACTTATATTTCAGGTGAGTTTCCCTAGACTATGACAGATTTCCTTCCTATCTGTTTGTAACCAGGCAAAATGGGTGTATATCAGCTCTAGGTCATAACGGCTTATGCATGACAGCCTGCATTAGAAGACCTCTGCATAGAATTAATTAGGACCTTCATTCGTTACATTTTGTCATTGTCGGAAATTTCGTTGGTCGTTATTTATATACTTGGAGTCACATGCCAAAATAGCCAAGGAGACTTCAAGTATATAAATAGTGACCAAATCAAGACAATAATTTTAAAAAAAACGTAACGAATGAAGACATAATGAATTCTGTGCAGAGGTCTTCTATATTGCAGTTGGTCATGGCACTGTGCCTTTAGACTTTGTTAAAACAAAACATGTCCATGAGTTATACAGTCTCCTAAGAAACGGTAAGCAAGAATTTACAAATGCGTCTATCTCGTACAAGATAGTGTGACTGAACTAGTCTCGTGTGATTAGACGATCGATTGTCTTCTGATATTGGCCCTTATCTGGACCATGAGGCTTATTCCAGTATTGGATATTGCTGAATGTCTTAAAATCACTACTATCTATCTCTAATTAACAACCAAACAAAAGTGGTCTTCCAGTGGATTCTATGCCACTCACAAATCAGGGTATATAGCAGACTTGCTAAAAATAGCTGGAAGCAACTGGCAACAACAGTTAGAAAATTCAGTATCATTTCCAGAAATGAAGTACATCATTAAAAGCTCCATTAACATGGAATGGAACTCAATTCAGCCATGCAGCCAAAAAGATGACATATCTACAGGCTTGGGAAAAAAAGGCACAAACAATCATTTTTAGATTGAGAACAGGTCACAGCAGACTCAAAGAACACATGTACGAGAATGTTGGCGTTGGTGACACTGATATGTGCCCAGGGACAATCTCCAGAAAGCAAATCACATATTTTACAGAACTGCCCACTGTACAATACCACAAGAAGAAAATCATGGCCATCTGAAACAGATCTGACAGACAACCTCTACGCCCCTGTCTCAGAGCTGGTGACCACATGACAGTTCATTGATGAAATTCATATCAGCATCTGACTTCAACTGGAGAATGAGGAAGAAGAAGGATATTGCTCAAACTGTAAAGTTACCAGCAAGTACGGAATGAAAATCAATACAGATAAGAGCAAAATCTTGGTTAACAGCAGAGACACAGAAAGACAGACTAACATCATGATGAATGGACGCAGGCTTGAGGTGGTGAATACCTTCACATACCTCGGATTCAGTATATGCAGCAATGGCACATGCAAAGCAGAACTAAAAGTAAGGCTGATGATGGCTTTAGCATCCTTGACAAGACTAACGGTGATTTGGAAAAGCAACATCAGTGTTGAAGTGAAAATCATACTGTTTAAGTCGCTTGTGCTTTCTGTTGTGCTGTATGGTTGTGAGATTTGGACACTCACTGCGGACATGGAGAGAAGATTACAGGCTTTCGAGTACAAATGCTACAGACGAATTCTACGAATATCCTATAGGGAACATAAGACCAATGTGTTCGTAAGAAATAAAGTAGAGATGTGTGCAGGTGTCCAGGAACTATTGCTTTCAATAGTGAAACGACGAAAACTAGCATGGTTTCGACAGTATGCAGGCATGATTCCTTGTCAAAAACAATACTGCAGGGAACTCTCGAAGGGGAAAGAAGCAGAGGAGGGCAAATAAAGGCATGGACAGACAACATCAAGGAATGGACAGGACAAGATATTTCCACACTCATCCGCATTGCTGAGGATAGAATTCACTGGAGGACTCTTGTGTGCTGAAGCATCCAATGTGTTACTCCTACGACCCTGAAGGGTTACGGGTTTATTGATTGATTGAAAGACTAGAATTAGTCTAGGTTTCATTTATTGACATTGTGAGCACTTCGTACAAATTTGAGTCTCTTACAAACATTTTCTTTGTACTGGGGCAGTATGCTATCTTGCCTTTACCTTTCAATACAAACCTGAAGCTTGTTCTTGAGAATGAACATTTCTATCTTACTAATTCTTGCACATGATGATGTCCTCTAGTGCTATGGAACCTTCACGTGTACTCAATAGACCTGTTTTATTTCCTGCATAATTGATCTTTGTTTTCACCTTCATGAGCTTTTGGACATGATAACCATCCAGGTCACAACAATCCAGGCCAGTTATTGTCGCACTGTGCTGCCACAACAATATTTTGGATGGGGGGGGGGAGGAGAAGAGGAAGCGCAAAAGGTTATATTCAGGAAAATATTGCTTCTCTTGTGCAAACAATTCTCTTTCCATCTCAGTATTCACTGCCAGGACACGATCCATAAGCATTAGCTAAACTGCTTCGCATGAGCTTCAAGGCCATCTGTTTCCAGTGTGCAGCACAGGACGGGGGGAGGAGATGCTTTTAGGATCTTGGTTATCTGCCAACCCTGAGTTGCACAAGAGCAATTCATAAACCGTTCCACCTTTGCGGAGTTATGTACTCCATGTGGTACTCTTTATGTTATGCTCTCCACATTTCTCAATTGAGAACGAGTACATATGGGAACAATTAAGTCTATCCTCTACATCTTTTGAGTCTTTAAAGATGCACTTTCAATTTGGTGCAACTACCATACTGATCCAACACCTCATCACTTGTATGTAACTATGACTGATCCAACAGCTCATCACTTGTGTGTAACTATGACTGATCCAACAGCTCATCACTTGTGTGTAACTATGACTGATCCAACAGCTCATTCACTTGTGTGTAACTATGACTGATCCAACAGCTCATCACTTGTGTGTAACTATGACTGATCCAACAGCTCATCACTTGTGTGTAACTATGACTGATCCAACAGCTCATTCACTTGTATGTAACTATGACTGATCCAACAGCTCATCACTTGTATGTAACTATGACTGATCCAACAGCTCATCACTTGTATGTAACTATGACTGATCCAACAGCTCATCACTTGTATGTAACTATGACTGATCCAACAGCTCATTCACTTGTATGTAACTATGACTGATCCAACAGCTCATTCACTTGTATGTAACTATGACTGATCCAACAGCTCATTCACTTGTATGTAACTATGACTGATCCAACAGCTCATTCACTTGTATGTAACTATGACTGATCCAACAGCTCATCACTTGTATGTAACTATGACTGATCCAACAGCTCATCACTTGTATGTAACTATGACTGATCCAACAGCTCATCACTTGTATGTAACTATGACTGATCCAACAGCTCATCACTTGTATGTAACTATGACTGATCCAACAGCTCATTCACTTGTATGTAACTATGACTGATCCAACACCTCATCACTTGTGTTCAACTATGACTGATCCAACACCTCATCACTTGTATGTAACTATGACTGATCCAACAGCTCATCACTTGTATGTAACTATGACTGATCCAACACCTCATCACTTGTATGTAACTATGACTGATCCAACAGCTCATCACTTGTATGTAACTATGACTGATCCAACACCTCATCACTTGTGTGTAACTATGACTGATCCAACACCTCATCACTTGTATGTAACTATGACTGATCCAACAGCTCATCACTTGTATGTAACTATGACTGATCCAACACCTCATCACTTGTATGTAACTATGACTGATCCAACAGCTCATCACTTGTATGTAACTATGACTGATCCAACACCTCATCACTTGTATGTAACTATGACTGATCCAACAGCTCATCACTTGTATGTAACTATGACTGATCCAACACCTCATCACTTGTGTGTAACTATGACTGATCCAACAGCTCATCACTTGTATGTAACTATGACTGATCCAACAGCTTATGGCTTGTTAACACAAATAAGAAAGTTTAGTACTTTGTTAATTCACCACCGGAATTAACATTCCAATTCTGGAGGGGAGATCTTTTAAAAAGAGTAAGCCAAGCTAAACTTTCATAAATTCAATATATATAAAAAACTAGATCTGTTGAGTTCTATACAATGCAATTTTATGAATCAGTATTTCAAAAACAGGAAAAAAGGTATAAAAATGAAAGCACCAAAATTTGTGTTGTTGGCCTGTAATTAATTCCTGAACATTTTCATATATGGAATCAATGTACCTGCTAAGCTGCATTATTGTACAATTGCACATATATTTATATTCAAGGCACACAAAGTTTGTATGTAGTCCACAAGAAGTATATATATAAATATGTGTACAAATTCTTATAATAAATAGGTGAATTATAATCTAAAATTGTGAAGTCATGATTCATGCCCTGCATGCTACATGCATGGCAGTTAATGCAGAAGCTAGAAGAAACTTTCCTCCCAGTTTAAAGTGTGGTAGTAGTCATTTTGCATTGTTAATACACACTCCAAAGTTATAAGAAAAAAAAAACAATCCAGAATAAACTTATAGTTTGAAACTTTTGTGTGTAGTTTTAGCTTGTAATTGAAATTTATCTAATCTAAATATATTGACATCAATCAATAAATTAATCAAGTGTGACACACGATTATGTTCTCCACAACCCTGTCTCGTGTTATTAATAAGTTCAGTTGTTGACTTCTTTTTGTGTCACAGTGACAACCTATCCAGAAATTTCTCGCTTTGTCTTCCTCTATCTCTTCTCCCCATGATCTTTCCGGTGGTTACTAAATGTTCAAGTTTTACTTTTCTATATTTCTTAAATATTGAAATGTCAAAGTAAAAAACCACAAATCATCATTTCAGTGGATTTACTACGAAAATGTGTTATAGTTTCAAGATGGACTGGTTGGTTCAGCATTATATTGAAACATGCATGCCTAATTTAAACTGCAGTAGGTAAATGTTAAACTTATGTTCACATATCATGATGCACTAGACAGAAAAGTATGCAAATATGTCTCCAAGAAGAATTTGACACAGATTGAAAAACTAGTAAAATGTAGAAAATCTGTTAGTCGGATCAACTTAAAATGTCATGTCAGTCACAGATGCCATCTGGATGCAGTCACAAAATAGAAGAATCAGAATCCTTGTAATCTACTAGATTTTTTTGCGAGAAATACACTAGAAATGAATTAACAAATCCGGGTGCAAAAGGTACTGCATAAATCTTGGCAGACCCAGGGTTAGCAGATAACCAAGACTCCAAAAGTACTTCCTCATCGTGCATTCTGGAAAAAGAAATACAGCTGCTCATGCGGATTCAAGCTAAAACTTTTTTAGGGATCGTGTCCGTGAATGTGGAGACTGCAGATGGAAAGAGAATTGATTGCAAAAGAGACAGCAATATCTCTGACACCTATGCGTCAACACATGCAACAGTAATGTCGACACACAAGGACGCTTAGTCAGTCTGTCGGAAGCATTGGAGGGGCAGCCAATCCAGATATTAAGAAGTGGGCAGATATTAGAAATATTAAGATTCGGTGTGTCTGTCTCCATAAGTATAACATATTGAGTACACTGAGAGGGAAGCGCAGCACCAGATGGCAGCGTCACGTGCAAAGAGAAGGGGAAAATGTTTCAAGGAAATTGTAGCTAAAGTATTGTTAGCTCAAGACAAGCTTCTAGTTACCGGTGCTCCCAGCCTGGACCCAACTCTACAGTTGAATTTTTCCTATACCATAATCATGCTTGCAGAGAGAAAAGCTTCAGTACCCGATGGGCACAAGCATAACTGGCCACGGAGATAAGCTCTGTTACGCTTGAGAACAAACTTCTAGTCGCCGGTGCTCCTAAATATGTGTATAGACTTGGCGTGAACGGAGGGCTTCACAACGATGTTGAATGACACTTCGGCTAAGAGGGCAAATGAGCCAGGGCCCAACTCTTCTGTGGAGTAGTTCCTAAACCAGAACCAGACTCGCAGATGATAAAAGGTTCAGTACCCGATGGGTACAGGCACAATACGTTTAATTACATGAGACAAGCTCACTGGCTGCGGTACACCTCATGTATGATAGATGTGAATGACAAACCGTCTCGGTGTTGAGTCAATTCACACTTTCCACCTATCGGCTTCTTCTTCTTTCGTTCACTTGAAACATGTCTATATCTGTAATTCTGTCTCCTTAATAAAACTCACTGTCTTTTGTAGTTCATACAGTGTCCCATAGAGTTTTGATTCCAGTGTTGTTTCCTCTGGCCAATATGTCTGCCTCAGCGCTTCATGCTCAGAACACTCTTGAAGTATATGTTTGGCACTCTGTGCTGCCTGTCCACATGTACACATGGCCATGTTGCCAATCTTGAACTTTGTATACATGTGACTGCGGAGTCGGTTGTGTCCTGTTCTGAGACGTAGAATTATAACTTGCTCTGATCTGTTCATAATGTCATAGTCATCTTGTGTTGGTATTTGTGGCTTTCTTATTGACTTGATCATCTGTTTTTTCTGATGGTAGGTGATTAGTATATCTGGTTGGTCTTCGGCAGCACCTTCCTTAGCCAGTTGGTTTGCTTTTTCATTTCATGGTATTCCACAGTGAGAGGGTATCCACTGCATGGTTACCCTATACTGGTAAGAAAATTCGCCAAGTAGTTTTTTCAAGTCTGTTAGTTTTCCAGACTGGAGAGCTTGAAGCACTGACCTTGCATCTGTCCGGAATACCACAGGCTGTAGGTCAGAGTTGGAGTTCAGCAGTTTTTTTAGCTGCCACACTAATTGCCTCATATCGACACATATCGACCTCATATGCACTAATACTCTCACATACCAAGATTGCCTGCCCACGGTGTTGCCTGTTGTAGAAACACTAAAACCTGCTATCTTGATGTTACCACTTTCACCTAACTGTGTTTCTTGCAATGCAACATTGTCAACGCAATAAACCAGTTTGTACAACTCAGGTCTACGCATGTGTACACTAGTAACATTCCAAAACAGGACACACACTTTTTAATCTCTAGCCTAGTGGATTTTTATCTCATTCATCTAGCACCTGGTGACCTTTCCGCTTTGAACCACCTCATTTTGGCCGCCATTAACGTCAAAACTGTGTAATAGCGGTTACACTCACAAAGACTTCAGCTCAGATACATGCACTCCATTAGCACCAACGAAGATCTTAATGAGTGGTCAGCAAATAACAGCACATCACCACACAATCTCCTAATTGAAAACAACGAAAACATCCATTGTTCAAGTGAAACTGTAGGTGACACAAAACACTTGTGTTGTCATCCACCATTTTGACTGGAAGGAAGTGGATCGAAGAGGTGAAACGATAGAATACTGGATGATGGAAAATAAACTAATTCTCATAAACTAGCCAGACAATACACCAACATTCTACTCCAAATCTTGGGGAAAAACTAGGTCACCAGATCTTGCCATGGCAACAGATGACATAGGTAGACAGATTACAAGAACATTAAAAAGTAAAATGGGAGGAAAACGTGACGACATACCAACTTTTAAATTTCATACGCCTTTGCACAGAGCTTCCATGACTATAAAATTTAAGTTGTAACTTTAAATACCAATCTAGCAATTTGCGTGCAGCACACTGGCCATCCACCCCCCCACTCATTAAAGGCTCTCACTGCGTAACACGTGAAATGCTGGATGCATCGGTATATGTGTCTTTATCAAAATCTTATTTCGTTTAATTATATTAGCTTTTTGTTCCATAGAAACTTGGTCACTGATCCCTGTAGAGTACCAAATATAATTATAAGAACCGAATTCATTGAATTGTGGTTTACAATCTAGGTTATGGATATCTATGCTTCTCTGCCCAAATGAGTTTCGAATCACTGACACTGTTTTGGATTGGAGAAGTTTTGGGGGAGGGCAATTTTTCTTATTTCGTGTACAAGTTAGGCCTAAACTGTTTGTGTTCGTCCATCACAAGTGATGATGACCATTTGTTACATCCACTTTTGAAAATTTAATTTTAGTTATGTCCTTGATTATGAGTTCATAGATGGCTAATGAGCCCTTTTTGAGCTGTAAATGTCCTTGGACAGTTCGGACATGGAATGACGAATGTAGACGGATCTTGGTCTATCCGTGACTTTCTAGCTGCTCTTCGCTGTTGCATTTCTCTTCTTTTCACAAGATGATGCGCTCTTTTTTATTTTAGAACGCCATGTAAAACTATTTAGGTAGGTGTACTTGGACAAAAAATTCAAATCAGTACTATATAATTAAAACACTACAGCTAGATAGCCAAAAGCTGAAAATCAATGCAAGTAGGTCACCTATTATCATTTGTTTCCCTTTTAGGCACCAGCAACACTGTAAATGAGTTTAGTCAGACAACAGTATTATTACTATTAGTATTAAGCCTACTACTACTATTATTACTGACTATTAGTAATTAGGCCTATGCCTATTAAATTAGATTAGCTTAATGCAAGTTAATGAATCATTTAATGGTTTATTTTTATTAAATTTAAATTGACAATTATGAGTAGCCAAAAACAAACTTGATAGACTAGGCATAATGATTATTATCATTTCAGTTTATCATTAATGATAGTTCTACTTCTACTATCATTGATTAATAGAGCTTACTTAGTACTTTACTTAGTTGGCCAGCCCGCCTATGCACTAATATGACTATCTTAATCTATGAATGCTAGGCTACAGACTACACTACGGGGACTTAGGGCCTAAATAAAAGTTTTAGTCTTAGTAAAACTGAAGCAAAGGCAAAATTGAAAATCAACAACGACCAGGAACAAGAAAACTACCAATGCCAGGAAGCATGCACGACTACTTATTACTAACTATATTTGAAAATCAGTATTAATATTTTTGTAATTAGGCCTAATGACTAACCAGTAGTATTATAAACTTTATTCATAGACCTAATACTACTACTACTAGTACTTTACTTACTTTACTAGCCTAGTCAACAGACAACATTAAAAACTGCTGGGCAGTTTGCACTGAACGGAGAGGTTCGCATGGTGGCAGTGAAGACAACGTTCTGTAATGGACACGTCACATAGGTAGGTAGGTATAATAGCACAAAGTAAGCGTACAATATTTAAAAGTTCAAAATGGTTCATCCTTGTTCATGCCAACATCAAAACTTACTTTCGCTGATGATACTGCTATCGACAGGAAGTCGGCCATTTTGTTGGCTCCAGACATTCACAAAATGCCAGAAACATGCTCAGAAAAACGTGATATTTACTAATCAGCTTTCCTCTTTCGAGCATGTAAAGTTCCTAAAAATGTACATGCATATGAGAAAAAACAGCCCTTACCTCTTCTGAGCCAGTCATGGCATGTTTTGATTGTGAATCTTGTTGTTATATCACATCGTATCCCAGAACGCCGCACACTTTTGGCAAATATGCAGATCAAGGTCGTGGCTGGTGAAGAATTTTTTTTCTATGACGTCATAGCATCCGCCACATTCCCGCTAAAATCCGGCTTGTTGTTTTCATTCATAAATATGAGACTTGAGGGGGGCAGCAAAGGGTAAGGAGTGAGATAGACATTGATTACTGCATCCTAACCAATGTTACATTTTAAGTGTGACATTATATAACAGGAACGCTGGTCTGGTGGAATTCTCATTGTCAATAAACAATATAGGCCTACACATTGAGGAATTGAATCACTGTGGAGATGTGGTCGAGTCATTCACCGTGTAGGCGTATTATTTCTTTTGTGGTTGTTCTTAAACTCGTGCATATTAGCAGTATGTAGTCCGAAGAACTGAATGCCGTATATCATAGTTAACAGTGCTAATCTGTGCCTTTTGGAAGTTCCGATTTCAGCATGGCTTCTGTGTCATTTCATTCCATATGGATGGGACATCAGATCCCACACCAAAACTTGTTAGTAGTCATTTAAGGCATGCATGTTGGAGAGAAACTACAAGTAAAGCATTATCTATATCTTGGACACATAGTCACAAATAATGGCAGATGTGAAACAGAAGTTAAAAGGAGAATAGGAATGGCTAAAAGTACCTTCAATGACATGAGGAAAATATTAACATATTGCAAACAAGTTAAAAATGAGAATTATAAAATACTATATCTACTCTATATTAATGTATGGCTCAGAAACATGGACACTAAATAAACAATTAGAAGACAGAATTGCTACCTTTGAGACGCGGGTATATAGAAGAATATGGAGAGTATCATTGAAAGAGAAGAAAACAAATAAAGAGGTTCTAAAAACACTTAATATGAAGAAAGAATTATTAAGAAAAATAAAGATCAGGCAAATAAAATATTTTGGACACATTAAAAGTCATGACATCTGAACGTCAAACACACTAAGAAACACCACAAAACTCAAGTTGTTTAACTCCAACATCATCCCTATTCTATCATATGGGTGCGAAAGTTGGAAAGCCACAAAAGCCACAAATAAAAGACTCGACTCCTTTGAAAACAAATGCCTACGTACCATTCTGAACGTTAAATGGAGTGACTTTAAATCTAACACTACTATAAGAGAGGAAAGCAAACAAACCTATATATCTTCCTTCATTAGACAAAGGCGTTGGACTTACATCGGCCATGTTCTCAGAATGAACAGCCTAAGAATTCCCCTGCAATCACTATATTGGGTGCCACCTGGAGTAAGAAGAAGAGGGAGACCTAGAGAAACTCTACGAAGAACCATTAATAGAGAAGGCATGTCAATGAACCTAAACAACACGCAACAATTGAAAGACCTGGCAACACAAAGACAGAAATGGAAGGCTATGGTTTCTGCCCTGTGCGCCGCCTATGGCCCTGGAGGAACATAACAAAAGGCATGACACCTTAATGAAGACCTTACTTGAGGGTAAAGTCAAAGGGAAGTGAGCAAGAGGTAGACAGTGATACAAGTGGGAGAGTAACATCACAAGATGGACATGTTTCAGTCTAGCAGATTGCACCATCAAAACAAGAGATGTTGGAGATCTGTTGTCATATTTTTTAGACTAACATGTAACACCATGGTGGAACGATGAAGCTAAAGGCGCCATAAGAGATGGGCTGCAAGCAAATCGCAAGAAGATTACATACATCGAGTACATGTCAGCTAAATCAATAACAAAGAAAATCATTAAAGATGCTAAAACGAAAACTTGACAAGGAGATGCAAAGGGTCTCGCATTGTTCTCGTGCGGACCCAGGGTTAGCATATAACAAAAATTCTAAAAGTACCTCCTCATGGTGCACCCTGGAAACAAATACAACTGCCCTTGCTGTATTCCTAGCCAATACTTTCAGGCTCGTGTCCATGGTGGATGTAAATGTTGTGGATGGATTGAGAATTCCTATAAAGAGACGGAAATATCTCCGAAACTTCTAAGCCATCACTTTCAACATCACTGTCGCCAGTGATACAAGATATCTGTGCATTCCATTTCAACTCACATAAAAAACACATAAACATTTGACGGGCGACCAATGTCAATGTCTCTAACATACTGTGATCTTACGAGTACACATCTTACCTGGAAAGGCAACACCCGATAGAGGACAGCGTAGTGTACGTGAGTCGATTCAGTGGCAACGGAGTTACAATGGTCCAGCATGAGACCGACTGGCAGACGTGCTGTTCATGCTCGAGCACATAGAAGCCCTCATGTCACAATTGACCGCATTCAAAGTAGGTGTCATGACTCAGGTATTGGATACGCCATTTTGAACATGCACTCCTGTGTATGGAAGAAAACGTTGAATACAACTCCCCATTGCACATAGGACAAGCATTGAACAAATGTCAGGTAGCGCAATGTTCAAATGTCTAACGACACTGCAAACCTAGTACAATTCGACTGTCAGCCGTTGCCCAACAGGGCTCATACAGAGAGAATTGGGTCCAGTACCCAAGGGCCCACTGCCACGCTCCTCGTCCGAGATTCGTATTTTACCTAGCTCTTTGTGTATTATATGCAATGGTGAAGAGTCAAGATACACAGACCGCTCCTGGCGATGGATTGGAAGGTCATCTCAGACGGACGAGGCGAGCGTGTGAGACATGCACAGGTCAAATCCCAAACCACCAACGTGTTTGGCAAAGCAGCGCCTCGTCTAGGAAGATGTATCAACCCTGAGTCTAATTCGACCGTCGCCGTTACCCAACACGGCTCATACGGAAGAAATTACGCCTGGGACTTAAATGGTGGTAATAGAATGGTCTACCTATACGAGGAACAGCTCGCTGGCTGCAAAGCGCCTCGTCAGAGGAAGGACAAACAATGGGTAATACATGCAAACTATGTACCTCACCCCCTGAGTATAAGGCTTCTCAAATAGGCATTGCACTAAGCCGAAAGGTAAAGTCTCCTGGGTATGAAAGAAAGCTCTGAAACCTTCCCATTGCACATAGGAAGTAAGAGCTAATCGCTCGTAATTCCTGAAGTTCTCAAACAAACATATAACAAACAAAGCTTGGCGAGAATATGGGGCATCATTAAGTACGAATTAAAAACAAGCACCAAAGAAATTTCACACGAAAAATAAGAATATGATAAACATGGAAGATAAACATGAATCAACCGAAATAATAAATTATGAAAATGGTAAGACAATCATTGACCAGAAACGAGTCATGGAAAAGTGGCAAAAGTATTTTAAAGAATTGCTAAATTCAAAAGACAGTATGACCACATAATAAACATTACAACGGAAGAGTTAAAACAAACAAATATTTCTAGCAGAAATAGAAAATGCCATACAAACGACCATCAAACAAAGTCCCATTATCCAATAACATATTGGCCTAAGTCGAGTCAATCAAAGCAGTGGCAGAAATGGGGATACAATTGTTATAGAGGCTGTTTTATATCATATAGAACACACAAGAAACATCCGAAGACTGGGAAAACGCTGTAATAATACATATTTGGAAGAAAAAAGGCAGCAAAAGAGATTTTTCAAAACACAGACGAATTTCACTTCTAAGCCACACCTGAAACATTTTCACCAGAATTCTAAAAAGAAAATACGAGCTTTACTGGAGGCACAGCTTATGAACACTAAATTGTGATTCCGTATGAACAAACGTTGTACAGATGCTATTTTTTACACTCATACAACTGGCAGAAAGAAAAATTGAAAACAGCAAAGAATTCTATATCGCGTTTGTCGACCATGGAAAAAATCTTCATCAGAGTAGACAGACAACAACTTTGGAAAATACTATCAAAATATGGGTTTCACAACACTTAACCAACTTGTGTGGAAGTTATTACACAGGCAGTTAATGTGCAGTTGGAGCTAGTGTTTGGCGTTCAATTCCACATATACTCTGGCATGCGACAAGGATGTGTTCATCTCCATTTTTGCTATCATACTCGTATATATCGACTGTATATGTAAAATTGCCAACACCAATGAAGAAAACAACATAAACAACATTCTGAGCGAACTAATTTTTGCAGACGATCAAGCAATATAACAACAAAAGAACAACTACAAGAACATATACATAAACTCCACACAACATATAGGGATTTTAAAATGGAGATAAACACAGAAAAAGTGAGGTAATGTCAATCGCAAAAACAGAAAGATACACCACTATTCGCATCGATGACGAACAACTTAAACAGGTGAAATAATTCACTTATCTTAGAAGCATCATATAATCGAATGGGAAAAACACCAAGGAAATCCAATATAGATGCAACATAACATAACCTGATCTTGGGGCAAATGTGTCCTATTTAAAAAACAAAAACAAATAGGTGATCATGAACACCAACACTACACTATATACAACTATCATCTTATCATCACTATGCTACCAATGTTAAACTTGGACACAACAGAATCCAAAAGAAAACTTGTTACAACAGAAATAATTTTTCTACGGAGAATCATCAGAGTAATAATACGAAACAGAATCAGGAAGGAAAACATCAGAAGACTAACAATCACAATGCCAATTCTGGATTACATCAGAAGACAACATATTAAGTGATTTTCGCATGCGTCCAGACTACCATTAGATAGTCCCTCAAAAAGTAATACTGTACAGACACGATTGATGCAAAACTAGGGGCATACCTTGCAAATGATGGATTACAGAAATAAAAGATTCAACGATAACAAACATATATGAAGGACACAAAAAAGACATCTCCAGAGAACTCTTCTACCCCTGACGCTGAAAGGCATAAATGGGTATAAAGCGAAAAGAAAAAGACAATATAATTTCCTACTAGCTTCTTCAATGTTTAGGTGATGTCCTGGAGTTCAGATTCTCGGAACTAGCCAAGAGCGATATAACTGGCATAAGTCAAAAGTCCTGTATGCAAAGTATCCAGACCTTGTTATTAGGTCCCAACTCCTCTGGACGGACCACATCGTTCGTATGCCAGACAAGCGCCTCCCACATATATTATTATATGGGGAGATGTGTGATGGTAAGCGTTCAAGCGGAGGGCAGAAAGAAAAGCTCCTCTAGGATTACTTAAAGAACTTTCTCAAGCACTGCAGCATCGATCCTAGTTTATGGGAGACTACAACCCGTAATCACTCAGCTTGGCACATTCTAATCACTTCTTGCATCATACATTTGAAGAAGAACGAACACCGCGGGCTATTTACAAGAGACGGAAGCGAATGGAAAACTCTGAAACTATCCTACTCCGGACATTCTTCACTCTTGCATGCACTGCAATAGATCATTTCTGGTACGAATTGGACTCATCGGACATTAACGAACTCACAAACCCAAACCAAATTAAACAGCCACAATTTTTTTTGTTTTTGTTTCTACTTCTTCACCAATTATTTTTTTTTCATACCATGCTCATCTTCGCTTTCGAACCAGGAACATCACTTCATTATTGACACAACGCGTTACAAAGTGGTATATTGCCAATAGTTATTGATATCTTGAGATCTTGTATTGCCTCCTGCATTATATATTCAAGATAGGCCTATATATTAAAAAGGACTGAGGAAAGTATGCAACCCTGATGCACTTCTATATCCATCTTGAAAATTCGTCAATGTCATTATTTATGAAAACAACGCTGCTTCCATTGTTACACAGCGCTTTTATGATGTTTGTGTTGACGTTATATTGATTCAGTGTCTGTCACAGACATAGGTGCCACACACGATCAAATGCCTTTGGGAAATCAATGAAATGATGATACAAAGAACGTTTATGTTGTACCTTCTTTTCTATCAATATTTTGAAGTTAAAGATCTGTCCTGTTGTGCTTATGTTTTCACGGACATCAGCCTATTCTTCTGGTCAAAATTCGTCCGTTTAGTTTGTATTCTATTAAGAATGATATTTTGCATCACCTTGCTAGAATGTGTGAATTTAATTATACATGTTAAAGGAAACAACTCATACAAATACATGATCTCATTGCATCGTATGAATATTGTCCCTTTGTTAAAGATACTCTGCGTATTTATATTTTTGTTTTTTATCTTTCGTTGCATTATTACTTCTTCTGTTCACCAAGTTGTTATTTTTGTTTTCGTGCCTTTATGGTTTTTATATCCCCATATTCTGTCGAAGACGGATGTGTCGGGCCATTGGCGCAAATAAAACGGCGACACAACGCATTTCCATTCTCTGGACTACATCCTGCTGGAAATCTAGTAGGACCATGGTCCTACTTCAAGAGATATCCAGTGGGAGTTTGAGAATGAACGCTGAAGAAGAAGAAGAATATCCCCTTATGTTTCCTGCCGTTTGTATGATGACATTTTTTTTAACTGTTTCCATTATTCTTCTATGCACTGGTTGTTTTCAGATAGCTTTGTGAATTCTTCGTTAACTTACTGGATATATTTTTCTCGCATGTTTGGTTCATCCAATTTCTATATATCTAGTTACCATTGGTGCTTTTTGATTTTCTTGTGCTTGTTATTTTTCGTTCTGTTTGTTTTGACTGTTATTATTACTGCCTTATTGTCAGTGTCTGCACACATGTTAGGTATTACTCGTGCGTCTGTTATTTATTCATCTATTGTTTCTTTTTGTGAATATAGAGCCTATCTAACTCTTGCATTCCAAGCTGTTCCATTTATACCATGTGTACACTTGGGACTGTCTATGTTTAAAGAAGGTGTTCGTTATAAAGAGGTTGTGCTGGGTGCACGTTTCTATTAGTTTATTTCCGCTATCATTAATTTTATTTCTTGTGTCTCCGAATGGTCCTTTATTTTCATCTATCCCTTCTCTATTTGCGCCAAGATTTGCGTTAAATCTCCCAAAATATATAGGTGGTCATCCTTGTTGCTGCTATTTATTAATCTGTTTACATCCTCAAAAAATCCCCCTCTTTCGTTTTCGTTGTTTGGCGTGTTACATGGAGTATAGACCTGTATAAATGTGGTGTTTACTCGGCCTACTGTAAATTGACCAACATTGATAGTTCATTCTGATGTGTAATTTGAACAATGTTCTTAGCGAGTATCGGATCTACGAAAAAAACACACTCTGTGATTGTCACTTGGAAATGGGTTAACACAACTGTATAGGAAGATTTAATTTTTATATAGTTTCTTACAGTCCCTGTCTTTAATTCTCGTATCTGTAAGTCCTATGATTTTGATGTTTCTCCTTTTCATTTTATCTATCAGGTCTTGTTTCTTATGTTTTATTTCCTAGATGTTGATTGTAGCAAATTTTATATGTTGTTTTTCCTTCGTTATTTAATATTTGTAGTCGTCTTTAGAAAACTCAATTTTACTACTATCTGTTTTGTTCTCACTGACGGTTCGCTAATCCTGTCTCAGTGCTGTAACAGAAAATTCACATGGCTATGCCACGATCTCTAACTAACACACACATAAAGAAACCACATATTCCATGCGAAGAGTCCTGGACATTAAACTGGCCTTCCATTTGTGGCCACAAGAAATAATACAGAAGGGAAAAAAGAAACGCATAATACTCATTCTCATCTGTTTTTTTCTCTCAGATGATGGAGTATTAACTTTCATGGCGTGTACTTCCGTAGTCACCCACTAAACACTCGTAGATCGTTATCATCATCATTAAGTGTCGTCTCCACAACGAAGGTTGACTACAACGGACCTCCAATATCTCATGTCTCTTGTCTTGGTGGTGCACTCTGCTAGACTGTAACCTCTCCATCTCGTGGCGATGTTTCTCCCCACTTATATCTCATATTACCTCTTCCAGTACGTAGACCGTACTGAGAAATGAACCCGGAACTGTTTAGTGATAACAATCAATGTGTTATCAACTGAGCTTATCTTTTCTAGACGATACCTCAGAAAAAAATCCGGAATTTTCGCAAGGGAAACAATACACATGTCAAAAATATAACCCAGTAATATACCCTAGATTAATGTTTTTCTCAGTTCGAAAACATGGGATTCGAAGTACTGGGTATATATATATGTGTGTTGTAACATTATAAAGAACACTAACCTGTCTGTGCGCTGGTCTAATGCGCAGGCTGATACTGCTAAATAATATTTTAAAGCACCTCCACTAGGTACATTCTTTGAAAGAAAGAAAACTGTGTGTGATTTGTTTGGCTAACTCTTGAGGGATCGATATTGTTACTGAGTGTGATTTGTGTGCATCATTGTTCTTCTTTTTTCTGCTCTCCTTATCACACTTCTTTAGATAGTAGGAAGCAATCCTGATAATAGAATGCATTTTTACACATTTACAGAATCATTGCAAAGTGCACGTCTTTTGGTCTAACACATCCGACTTTAGCAAAACATTTTTGTCACTGTAACCTTCTACGCTATAGGGTGGCCAACCTTCTTGGAACCCTTCCTAGTCGTCTCTCTTACGTCATACATGGCAAACCACATTGCTACTATTCTTTTCTATCACCATGTCAATACATGGGGTGGTACTAATTTTATTTATATTTATTTCCTTTCAGTTTCCTGCGGAACATGTTGTTCGCACATCGAAGTCAACGATGACATTCAGCTCAACTGGGATGATGTTGATTGCAGTGTGCCCAACTATGACTAATGAGTCCTTTACGTACTTGGAATTGTCTACCACACTCTGAGAATGTGTGGGAGGAGTCTGTCGTATATTGAGCAGCTCTTGCATTTTTCTAGCGCGCATTTGTTGCGCAATTTGATGTCGGAGGCTCTCTGCAGCTGCAGCACAACTCTTTATTCAGCTACGCAAATCAGATCTTTCTTATGTAAGATTCTCCCATGAGTTTGTGTCTATTTTGAACTGAGTCAGTTATGTCTTAAGGGTGTCTTCTTCTGTCCATCGTCCTTGCTGGAACCATTCTGGAGATCTTCATGTAATAACGGTTTATTTAGACGCAGTTCTTTCATGAGCACCCTTTGTCTTGCACAGCGTACCTGTGTCTTCATTAACATTGTGTGTATGCTTGCATACTAAGATTTAATCAGTACTTCACTTTCTGTTATCTTATCACACCAATGGATGTTGAGTATCTTACGAAGCCACCTTAGGTGAAAATGGCTGAGTATTCTAGCGTGTTTGACATATGCTGTCCATGTTTCACAGACATAAAGTAGTGACGATATTACTGCTGCCTTGTAAACTATGAGTTTGGTGGTATCTGGTATTCCCCTTCTGTCTCATACGTTGTTTCACAGTCTTCCAAATATGGCACTAGTTTTCGCTTTTCTGTGGTTTACCATAGTGTCGATGTTTACATCTTCTGAGAGAGTGATATCCAGGTAGATGCAATTATTGACTGTTTGAAGCTCTTCTTCTTTGATCATTATATTGGGATTTAAGTGTGGTTTGTTTGGTGTGAGTTGAAACACGACCTCTGCTTTCTTTGTATTGATCGTGAAGCGAAAGTTGCCGCTAGCAAATTGGTTTTGGGTGACCTGCATACTTTCTGCAGAATCATCATACAGTACACACTCCTCTACATAGAGGAGTTCCCTGATCATTGTGTCTTGCACTTTAGTTTTGACTTGTAAACGTCCATGACTGAAAAGTTTACCGTCTGTTCTGTGTCTTATTTGTATTCCTGTTACGTCACGTGATCAGGACGCGCCTGTCATAACGGCATAAAACATCAGGATGAACAGTGTCGGATCAAGAAAGTATCCGTGTTTGATCACATTTGTTACTGCAAAGACTGGTGATGAAATTCCATCACTGATTACAATGACCATCGTGCCGGCATGCAACCAAATGTTCAAGTCAAAAGGATTGTCACGTCCCGAGTCACCGTGCCTCTATGCTGGGTCTCAGCCATAGGAAAAAACAGTCCTGTCAGTTTCCTCCTCCCCAGTGCTGCACAGTACATATCTGGCTCCGTCCCAACCACAGAGGGTGCATACATATATATTCAGGTAAACATTAAACACATTTCAACAACAAAATAAAAGCATAATTGTATAGATGACGTGCCATAAAGCTTCTCTAAGAAAATAACCTCAATATAACGGCATGTCATCCACTAAAGTTTTCTGTTGCATTGGTGGTATGTCTAGTGGGACATTGGTGAGACCCACAGACGCAACCACATGCGTCTGAATTTTGCTTAAAGTGTGGAGAAGTTACGACATTCGTCTACCAACACTTTCTCTTCCTGATGTAACAGTTCTTCAGCGGCAAAATAAATGAAGACGACTGGAGATCTACCAGAATGCAGTGGTTGACCAGAGTTCTAAATAAGTCACAAGAGCCATAATACATACATTCTACATAAGAGCCCTTGTGTTCCACAACGCTCATCTGGCAAGTGCTTTCCAATCTGTTAAATAGATGTTTCATCTGCGCTGTCTGCCATATCCAGACTGTGCATGCTTTGGCAGACGTGACATGTGTTTGCCTCCAGGCCACAGCCCCTCGGTTACCTTCACCTGGTTTGGCCCAGCGCCTTCTCGGTGGTTTGGCCGTCCCGTCAAAGCTGTTACCGGTGCGTGCTCGCCGCCTCATGCTGGCCTCTACTGGGAGCCACAGGTAATAATATGAGAACTAATTCCGAAGAGTAAAGGAACATAGGGCTGCAATCACTCTCCAACTATTTATGTGCTACGCTGTCATCTGCCACTTTTGAATGATGAGCATGATGAGTCCAACAATACCGTATAGTTGACGAGGACTCGCGTGTATCGTTAATCCTTTCCGATACCAATATTTCCTATGTCTCAATGTCAAGTTCTTTAGCATTTTCTCTCTTGATTATCATTGCCCGTTTTGCCCTTTAATATTTTCTGTTCTTACAATATGCACCGAGTTTTATTCACAATGATGTCACCATTTTTCAATATAACCGCATCTCTACTGATTCGACATAATTATTACTATTTTACTGTTTGTGGCGACAAATGGTTGAGAAACTTGGACATTGATAATGGAAGAAATATGCTCAATTAAAATGAAATACTATAAAGGAGTCATAAGAATAGCATGGACAGACAATCCAGCTCATACTACTGCAAAGTATAACATATAAGAACATATACGAAAATCTACTTGTGAAGACCATAAGAACATACAACAACTGCAAGCTTATTTGAATTTAAACATATTAACAAAGAGTTAGAAAGATTGTCAATGGATGAAAAGGTTCCAGAGGAGAGAAAAGAAGACTATCACGATGTTGTTTGTTTGAGAACTCCAGGAATATTGAGCGATTAGCGCTTACTTCCTATGTGCAGTAGGGTGGTTTTCTGAGCTTTCTTTCATACCCAGGAGACTTCAGCTTTCGGTTTAATACAATCCTTATCGAAGGAACCTTCTACTCAGAGGGGGTCTATAATTGTAAAGATGACATGCTACAAAGCTTCCATAAGAGAGCCGCAATATACCGGCATGTCATCTACTAAGATTCTCTGTTAAATGAGTGGTTTGTCTAGTGGGTCATTGGTGAGACCCACAGACAATTTCTTTAGCTGTGAGCAGGCAACATCTGACATCCCATAGTCTTTCTGACAAAAGCATAGGTCCTCCTTAGTTGAGTAACTAAATTTATACCAGAACTTACATAAGACTTATTGTCTCAAATGCATGGTTGTGCTTGACTCGTCTATCGAAGCAGTTGTAGCCCTCGAATGGAGGCATTCCAGTGTTGCGGTATCCCAGAATCACCACGTCCCGCCAGAAGTGCAGCATTCACATCTTCTGGCCCAACCAGTTCATAATTCTTCTGTCAGATCTGGTTACCCACCAACAGTAATGGTGCACCTAGCATTTTTCGCCATCTCCTGTCACAAAAAGACACAGGTGTAGTGTCGGCTGGTTTGCATCTCTTCGTTATCAATGTAGGCCATGTGACAGCAGACAAAAGTAATAAATCAAGACAAGACATGGTGACCATGTGACAGCAGACAAAAGTAATAAATCAAGACAAGACATGGTGACCATGTGACAGCAGACAAAAGTAATAAATCAAGACAAGACATGGTGACCATGTGACAGCAGACAAAAGTAATAAATCGAGACAAGACATGGTGACCATGTGACAGAAGCCAAAAGTAATAAATCGAGACAAGACATGGTGACCATGTGACAGAAGCCAAAAGTAATAAATCGAGACAAGACATGGTGACCATGTGACAGAAGACAAAAGTAATATATCGAGACAAGACATGGTGACCATGTGACAGAAGCCAAAAGTAATAAATCGAGACAAGACATGGTGACCATGTGACAGAAGACAAAAAAAAGAAATCGAGACAAGACATTGTGGCCATGTGACAGAAGACAAAAGTAAGAAATCGAAGCAAGACATGGTGGTCATGTGACAGAAGACAAAAGTAAGAAATCGAAGCAAGACATGGTGGTCATGTGACAGAAGACAAAAGTAAGAAATTGAGACAAAACATACAGCGATGATGAATTTTTTACAGTCGACATTCTGTTAGCCTATCTCCCAACTTTCTCTAATCGTCTCCTACGACATGCCGAACATGAAAACAGTGGTACTATTACCCCCCCCCCCTTCTGAACTAGAAGCCAAAGCCCCGGTTGTTACATGGACACAAGTTATGGAAGACCTTTTAAGTATGACGCTGGAGGAAGCACAGAACCCGAGATACGGTTTTTACTGGTTGGATATGAATGACATTGATATATTAGGATTGGTTTAATACTCTTTTTCTTCTTCTGAATTAATTCTCTAATTCATGCAGATCTCCTAAGAACAGAATGTTTACAGATTGACTGCAATATCTGCACCATTCGACCCAACATATCTGATTCCAGCATGGTTTCTGGGTCATTTTGACTATGTGGGAAGAGATGTCAACCTCACGCCTCCTTAATCCCTTCAACCCTTTCAAAATATTAGCAATCTATTGATCTATTTTCGGACACAGATTTCCCTTCTGCTGCTAAAACTCGCTCGCTCTGTATTCACTCGTGACGTCAACGGAAGCAACATTGCTGCCCATAATGCGCTTGTGATAACCCCAGGAAGCAGAGAGTGTCCAGCTTAAAGAATACGACCAGGAAATAATCCATTGTTGTTTGACCCCAGTACAACAACAAATCAGCTTGAGGTGAAGTGCGTAAACGGAAGCTTCTGCTATTCCATGCGAGACGGTCATCAGTAACTAGAGCCCGGTCATGCTCCAGGTGTGGCCACGTTTGTGCACACATACACCAGCATAGATATAGCTGGACAATTTGCTGCTTAATACTGGCGCCATCACGTATCTGTTTATTTTAGGAGACATTTTGATTTTAGATCCATATTCTGGGATTTGAACATATAGTGAGGGTCAATAAAGTCGCTATGCACTGAAATAGATTCACATGAAATATTCGTATGGCGTAGTGTCACCAAAAATCTAAATGAGTGCACATTGACTTTTAGACACCCGATACTTAAAGGCAAGAATATGATTGACTGATAACGACAATGATGACTATACTACTCTAGATAAGTTATGGTTAAGAAACATGGACAATGAATACAAAGTTAGACGATATACGAAGGTGCTTTGTAATTGGTATAACGGTATTGTCATGTAACACCTGTCACTTTTGCTGTTTAGGATATCAAGAGTGTCCTAGATGTAACATCTTGTGCAGACGAATAATGTGACACCATAATAACAGTTTAAAAAATGACCACCCAACTATTGACATGCATCACAGAGGATCAGCGTTCTGTTATCCGTTGTTCTAATCAGCGAAGGAGTTTTTAGTAAGTCACCAGCGACTGAAAATCCATCATGACAATACATGTCTATCAATCCAACAACTGCATGAGTGATGTAGGAAGTTTCAAAACGGCATGAGTTATATGGTAGATGATCTGGTTAGCACATAATGACCCAGAGACGATTACAGCCACAGAACTCCTCCAGTAGGAAAACCGCCGATTGATTATGAGTGTTAATGCTGCACATAAATATCAGTCAATGTTCCGCATACCAAATTATCCATGATTTGTTAAAGTACCACAAAGTGTTTGCAAGATGTGTTCCACATCAGCTTACCCCAGAATTGAAACAATGGCGCATTGATGTCTGTCAAGAACTTTCATGACGATGTGAAGCAGAAGGTGATGGTTTCCTGTCAAGAATTGTTACTGGATAAGAAACCGGTATACACTGCCAATAGTCTAAAGCGAAGATAGCAAGCAAAGCAATTCGCCAACCATCCTCACCGAAACTGAATAAATTTAGTACGCAACGACATCTGTATGACTGACTATGCTGAATATGTTTTGTCATGAAATTAGGGTTATTATATGTATGCCAAGGAGAACACTGTAACTGAAAACACTTTTAACTGTTTTCTTCAGAATCATCTTCAGCCGCAATCAAATGCAAACGACGTGGACTTCTAAGTAAAGATGCCATTTTGGAACATAACACAGCACGACCAAATACTACCCAAGCAAAGCAGCAACCATCACGAACTCACTTTTTTAGGTTCTCGCTATCCACCGTACTCGATAGACCCAACCCCAAGTAGTGATATCCACCACTTTGGATGACAGAAAGAGTCCATTTGAAGGAAAGATCTTCAGGACCTATAAAAAAGATTCTACAGATGGTGAATGAGTGCTGTAAGACACGACCAAGATATTTTCTTTTCTACCGTTATCAAATATGTTATATGAACTGGAGTACTTGTATTCAAAGCAATGCTGACATCGGAAAAAGATACAATTATGTTTTACTTGTTGAGAATATACTCACCAAAAACAATATTAAAAATGTTCACTCGTCCACGTAATTGTTGTCTTTCAGATGTAGATATATACCGTAGAAGAATAGGGAGAACTTACTGGAAGGAGAAGAAAACAAACAGGTTCAAGCAACATTGTATAATTAGCCACATTTTCAAATTACACACATGACCCGCTGCACTATAAACAACAATGGATGGACCGCTGGTCCACTTGCTCAAAAGGAAGATAACTATATGCAAACATGTCGCAACCAAATCCACACGACAGCGCAAGTAGGATACACAACAAAAACCACATTACAATATTTAGGCTACGAACGGCAAATGTAAAAATTAATAAATAACTACAAATATTTATCGCAGACCATATACTATACTGCAACAGACAAGAGGAGGAAACAGTAAAACATCACCTTACAGAATGTCCTGCACAACAAGTCCTGCAGTCTTGTAGAAAGATTTATTCAACGTCAATCACTTTCATTACAAACACTCGCTTATAATAACGCTATACAGACATAACACATCTAAACAAGACATCTAGCACAGTGAAGAAAGAATGAAAGCTTACAACCCTGGGGATCGGATTCGTAGGTAAGTCCAGCAATATTACATATTAAAAATCTATATTAATGGAAAGTACAAATACAATATTTCTGACATAGAACAAGATATGGCACATCGATGAAGATTCTACAAGAAAGTAAAGTTGAAGGGCGACAAGCAAAAGATAGAGATACAAATGGAAAGGGAAACATCACGATATTGAAAAGATATATTCTTTCAGAATGTACCACTAAGGCAAGAGTCCGGGCCGTTGCGGAGGCGGCACTTGATTATATTGCATTAAGTGTAAAGTCGGTGATGTAAAGTCGCAGACCCGTAGATGACGATGACAATATCATCAATTCAAAAATGTCCAATATGGTGTGTTTGAATCTATCCCGCTCTAAGAACGAGATCATATGAAAAGATAAAATGTTCAATTGCCAATATAATTCGACAGTGTTTCAAAGTGAGAGATATAGACCGGACCTCGGTTTAACAGCATGGCTGCTCCTCAAAATATTGCAGTGTAAATAGGTTAGTGAGCTGGATATGTAATATATGTGTACTTGTTGAATTGTGACGTGTCGTCCATGGTCTGTATAGGCCCGAAAGTGGAGCTAAGAATAACTACCCTGGGACCTTCAGAATAGCTACACTGTGACGTTCAGAATAGCCACACTGTGACCTTCAATACATGTGACGCCAAGTCGTAAAGTACATCCAAAAATAATTTGGTGGTGTGATTGGTTGTTACATCTCATAGAAGATAAAATGGCGTGAAATCTCCGGGATCTTCGTAGCGTACTGGTTAATCGGTTCGCCTTATCTTCAAGGGGTCGTGGGTGCGAATCCAGCTCGTGACGTCTTATTTACAAAGTAGTTTTTTTTTCGGAAATTGCTACGGATTATTGCTTGAAGCTACGAAGTTACGTGCCATGAGTGGTACTCTCGACAGGCGATATGCTTTTTGTTAAGATGGATGTAATATATATGGGAAAACCGAGTACATTTAAATGGATCATCAACCCTTTCTGACATGAAATCGTAAGCGTTGGACGAAAAGACAAGCTACTATCGCAGCCAAACTGTAAACCGTGACATTTTGTTCTTCTACCTATATACATCCTGTAGGAGTTTGAGAATTAACGCAGAAGAAGGATAAGAACAAATGTTACAGTTAACGTCGATAATATGAATTACTTTTAACCATGTGCAAGCTGTGACTCCGAAGCACATCTCTCTCTTTTTCATACACTAAATAAATTTCACTTGAGGAAAATTGGGAATTTCTGTTAACCGGTCGCCTCTGCCTAGTCTCAACGCGTTTCAGTACTGCGAAATGGAAACCAAAATTGGTAGCATATTCTATTCAGAACGTAGCCATCAACCCAGCGTTTTTCGGCTGCAGTGATATTATAGGAAATATAAAAACGTTAGTAGTTTGCCATTGTTTTATGAACGGTTCTGATGTACTATTCTAAATCATCGAAATCCTAACACAACATTCAAAAATTAACTGCAACTCTATCAATTATTTTAGTGTAAAAATAAATTCTGCAATAATTATGATGCAGAAATCCAGGCAATTAGTGTGGCAGCTAAAAAACTGCTGAACTCCAACTCTGACCTACAGCCTGTGGTATTCCTGACAGATGCAAGGTCAGTGCTTCAAGCTCTCCAGTCTGGAAAACTAACAGACTTAAAAAAACTACTTAGCGAATTGTCTTACCAGTATAGGGTAACCATGCAGTGGATACCCTCTCACTGTGGAATACCAGGAAATGAAAAAGCAGACCAACTGGCTAAGGAAGGTGCTGCCGAAGACCAACCAGATATACCAATCACCTACCATCAGAAAAAACAGATGATCAAGTCAATAAGAAAGCCACAAACACCAACACAAGATGACTATCATATTATGAACAGACCAGAACAAGTTATAATTCTACGTCTCAGAACAGGACACAACCGACTCCGCAGTCACATGTATACAAAGTTCAAGATTGGCAACACGGCCATGTGTACATGTGGACAGGCAGCACAGAGTGCCAAACATATACTTCAAGAGTGTTCTGAGCATGAAACGCTGAGGCAGACATATTGGCCAGAGGAAACAACACTGGAATCAAAGCTCTATGGGACACTGTATGAACTACAAAAGACAGTGAGTTTTATTAAGGAGACAGAATTACAGATATAGACATGTTTCAAGTGAACGAAAGAAGAAGAAGAAGAAGTGTAAAAATTAAGTCTCGTGACTTCATGAAATGATACTAGACTTTATGCATATTATAGCGGTTATAGTCACACATATTTCTTATTTCCGAGATCCACATGTCTACTCATCTTGTTCATTGATAATTTGGAAGAACTGGCTCTTTGTATGAAGGATGATCAAGGTTATCGTTACGATCGACAGTTACAGTTAGTACCAAAAGTAGACACGCGATAAAAGCAGACAACGGACTGGCTTAACAAACGATTCTTTCAGTTCAAGTCCGGATAGTGAAAATTATGGCCCCTTCACTATCTGGCGCAAATTATGTCCGCTAGTCTAACGAAATGAGTCCAAATGAAATTGGTTGTGTAAACTTGAATTAGCCTTTCGTGAGAATGTTCTAGTACAATGAGTCTTCTGTATCAGTCTCTCTCTATCGTCACTGCCTGTAACACGCACCTAATTTGCAAACCTTCATTCAATCGTAAACTCACTCCTGTAACATTTCTTCCCACTTTTCACTCACAAGCTCCGACTCACATGTTGCTATTATATTCTTTCATATATTTCCAAATTACCGAAACTAGACACAATAACGTGGTGTCTTTAGTTTTATTAATTTTATTCTCAACCTCCAACTGACCAACATGATGTTTTCTGGAGAAGGGATATGTGATCCCATTGTTTACAGTTTGACTGCGAATACCTGCCGATTTCGGCTCGATGCATCCGACTTCAGAAAGACTTTGGGCCACTTTGACATTATATAGATAGAACAACTAAACCATATCCCCATTCCTTCTTAGTTGCCTCTTAAAACATAATGATATGTCATAGTGTCACTATTCTTTGCTTCCATTTCCCGCTCTGCAACACGTGGGAGATTTAGTTTATTAGAAGCGGCAACATACCATGTACAGACACAAACGGTTACAGACACAAATGGTAGCAGGCCGTGTGCAGATACAAACGGTAACAGAGATAATCGGCAAAAGACAATGTGCAGACACAAGCGGGAACAGGCACAAGCGGTAACAGACCATGTACGGACACATAACAAATATAAATGAAAAGCTAATTACGGAAATATATATATATATACACACACACACACACACACGCACGCACGCACACACACACACACACACACACACACACACACACACACATACAAAACAGGAAACGTTCACATGGAACATGACCGACAACACTATACGTATGTACCCAACCACCCATCCATGTATCTATCTAATCTACCGATCTACCTACCTGTCTGCCTATCCACCTTAGTACACACACACGCCGCTGTTGTACGTGGGCAGAAATGGCATTAGTAATTTCTGTCCATGTTGAACGACACGCTGTAAGTTGCTGTCAACATACAACATCAAAATATTTCATTGATTTCTGTTAAATAGCAATCTCTGGATCATGTCAAGAATAATGAAACTTTCCTACATCACCATGCGAAACTAATCAACATGCAGCAACAACAATAACAATAACTATCACTACTACTACTATTACTACTACCACCACTACTACTAGTACTACCACCACTACTACTAATAATAATAATAAAAATAATGACAATAAAGTCATCACTAAAAATAATTCTCACAAGTATAACTAAAAATACTTGTGAAAATACCATACTGTTATATGGTTGTGAGCATGGACAGCGGACAATGTTGCAAGGAAACATCTGGAGGCCACAGAGATGTGGTTTTGTATAAAAAGTTGCAAAATATCATGGCAGCTAAAAAAAGTAATTCTGCAACTGGTCAACTCAAAAAGAGAACTTATTAACTGTATCTGAAGACGACAACACAGTTTCTGGGTCATGTCATGAGAAGAGGTGGGTTTTAGAACATCGTAACAACTAGAAAGATCGAGAGTAAGAGAGACAGAGGAAGACAACGTGAGAAAATGCTGGCTGGCTTAAAAGCCTGGCATGATGTAGAATCATCAGAAACTATATTTCAATGAATAACAAACAGAGGACTGCGGAGAGACATGATCGCCTACACCGGAAGACATGGTACCAATGAATGAATGAATAACTACACAATTAAGAAACTCTTATAACAGTAATTAAACTTAGAAATGAAAGTTAAGAATTATTTTCCTTTATTCTCATGTTTCCTGCTTAAATTTACAAATTTACCTGTAAAAGCTATTATTTAAAAGCAACATTGTCATGTCTCTTATGCTATTTATTTTTATAAGTAGGTCTTCTTCGTTCATTCTCAAACTCCTCCATATTAGCAGGATGTAGTACAGAGAACGGAATGCACTGTGTCATGGTTTACAGAAATGCTGCGATATCTGCGCCTATCGGCCGGACACATCCGACTTTAGCCTGGCTTTGGGTCATGTTGACACTATATGGGATGGGACAGTCAACTTCATCCTATAGCCTCCTTAGTCGCCTCTTACGACATGCATGGAAGGTAAACAATGTTGCTATTATTTACACCCCTCTCGATCCCCGACAAAACACGGACGACTAAGTAGGTCTGGTCTATAAGTCTGTATAGTACGAATACGGATGTTCTATGTTTTGTGGTCCTGAGGATACTTCAATACGTGAAGTCGCTGTTGTTGTAATAGTCTTTGTCTCAATTGGTCCGTTCTCAGTGACTTGAGTACATAGGTTGAGTGTCTAGACGAAATGATATATTTTTGGAGGTAATGTGATTGGTCAAGTACGGCCTTGAGTTGCAAAGCGATTCGGTGTCTCTAGAATAGACCTGGCTCAATTCCCGCCAGACTTAAGAACTATTTCCATTTATCTCCATGCTTCCTACTTGAATTTACTTATATAATAGTAAAAGTACTCTCACTGATGTTTTACATATAGTACCAGTAAAATATAAAGCAGAATAGAAAGCTATCAGGCACATTGTAGACTTATTTCATTCATGCACAACATACGTAAGCTATCAGGCACATAGTAGACTTACGTTCATTCATGCACAACATACGTAAGCTATCAGGCACATTGTAGACTTATTTCATTCATGCACAACATACGTAAGCTATCAGGCACATCGTAGACTTAACGTTCATTCATGCACAACATACGTAAGCTATCAGGCACATCGTAGATTTAACGTTCATATAATGATATATGAACAACGTATTGAAAGACTTTCACACTATATCAAAGGATAAATGCCGAAGTAGGTGAAATATATACAGTACTTACTTTCTCTATTATGTACTAACTGAAATCAATGTATACATTGAATATGGTCAAATTCAATAAATTTGGAAGATTTTCCCTGACTTTGGCAAATGTTTGTGGATGATAATAAATGACAGAGGGATCTGTTAACAATTATGAATTTTTTTTTATTAAGAACATGACATTAATGTAATTATTTACTATGTGCCATGTAGCTATTCTTATATAATAAGCGGGGGGGGGGGGGGGAGAGGAAGGGAGGGAGGAACCGCAAATTGGCAAAAATTGTTGCAATGACTTATTTACAATTCCAATGAGGTTTTTTTTAAAAATAGAAACATTCTTCATTTATACAGGCATGTGGGCTCATCCGGATTTATCCTTCAAAAGTGGCGCTATTTGACTTTTCTGTTTTTCATTGATCACTGTGTATACATACTTTCTGTTGAAAACGAATGAAAATTCCAAGAAAAGTCAGATAGTCCCATTTTAAAGATAAGACCGATTAGTCCACAAGATTGTACAATTCACAAAGGACTTGCTTTGTATATTAAAACCAGCTAATTTGTGAATAGTATGAAATATGAACGATTCTGTTGACAAATTGTGTGTCAAATCCACATTTGAACAAAATTACGAAAATAGCTTTTTTTCTGCTCACTAGTTCATACCATGTGGTCGAGCTAACAACTGAATATTGCGCTGAAACAAAATAACCTCGATGAAGCTAGATCCACAGAGGAACGTCCACAAATTGAGAACTTGCAACGATCTGTTACTGTAATCTGGACAACGACTTACCTACAATAGCAGTAGTCAAATGCTGGAAATGTCGACAAAACATGCCAGAAGATACCCGCAATTAATCCACATTCCAAATACAAACCCGTTCCTCAGTTAAATCACTCAGGAAAAGGTCAATAGTTAAGTCAGAGGGGATTTCCTCAAGGCTCGTCCATCAAGGGATGCCAGTTGTCCTAACGTATGGTCTCATCAATGTATTTTCTTTTCTTTATTTTGTCAAACATGTTTGAAAGGGAATCTTCGATGTTATAACTAGATTGTTGTTCTTCGGATAGTATGTGTTTGGTGGATACTCATTGGTACAGGCATTCAAAGAACATTGTAATAAGGTTAAGGTTGCAGAAACGGGCAGTCTTATTGACACATTTAAGTGGAGTTAAAGAGATAGAAATGGGCAGTTGGTACCAGGGCATAACTTCAAGTGACGGAAGCAGAAAGATCTTAGAAAGAGTGTTTGCTTGAACATACGTGGGGACAGTTTTGGAACTTCTGGCATCCTACAATAAACATCTTTATCCTGGGAATGATAGCGTCCATTCACATTTGTAGAGTTTTCTTTGTTATATCTTTTTTCTTTGTTTAAGTTTAAGTAATTCCTTCCACGAAGTCAGCGGACATCGAGGCCGTAGAAACAGCTTCGGTGAGGGTTACATTAATTCCTTTTGTGCCAACGATGGCACATAGGGCAGTAGTAATTTCTTTTCAAATTGTAAATATCGTTGAACGTTGTTGTAGTTCTTTTTTTTATTACTTATGTCCAATATTGAGCTTTCTCTATTGATTGTCCTGCATAGAGTTTATTTGTGGGCAACCTACTTTTGTTTTTTTCTCTACTTTCCACATGAAGATTTGCTTAGAAAGTCTGTTTTCTTGCATTCCGAAGTAATTCCAGCGTCTAAGTCAGTGCTATTCAATTATATTTACTCGAGGGTCAAAATGTAGAAAATGGGGATCATCAAGGGCCAGATTTATAAAAAACACATTAAATGATTTTATACAATTAGGTTTTTTTTATAACTTTATTTCACTGTTTTAGCAATGATCCTCGGGCTACTTACCAGGCCTCCACGGGCCGGATTTGGCCCGCGGGCCGCCAATTGAATAGCCCTGGTCTAAGTCCTATAAAACTTGACACCAATTCTTGGTTTGCTTCTTCTGTTAGTGAATTATTTAATAAAAAATGTTTCCAATTACTGATCAATATTCTCTGAAGGCACTTGTTTTCGAGGGTAATTCATTTGGTGTCTATTGCTTATGTGGATTTCCAGCTTTTGAATTAGTATGCCATTGCAGGTAATATGCACGCATTAAACAGTCTAAGTTTTATAAGTTTTGAAATTCATGTCATTTGTTCTTCTTCTTCAGTGTTCATTCTCAAACTCCTGTTGGATTTATTTTGTAACATGACAATGGTCCTACAAGATTTCCAGTTGAATGTAGTTCAGAGAATGGAAATGCGTTGTGTTGCCGGTTTGTACGTCAATGGCCCAACACATCAGTCTTTCGCGGTATTCTTGTCATTTGTTTCCATCTATTTGAAAGCTTGCTGAATGCCCCTGCTGCCATTATGCACGCTGAAATCTCTGTGCCTGCATCACTATCTTGTGTTAACTTGCTTCCCAAATAGAGAAAGATTTTAGCTAGCACATGTTAGTTGAGTTTGACATTCTTTGTTTCGTCTATGAAATCTATTAATTATGTTTTATATGAGTTGATGGTTAGGCCGATTTGTCCTGAGAAATTCTGAAGTTTGACTTTTTTTCTTGAGCGTTAAAGACGTGTTGAGCTAACGAGTTGGGAGTTCGTGACTTCTTCTCGAAGCATTGCACACAGCTTAGAGTTGGTACCTTCTACTTGAATAGAGTTGGTAGCTTCTACTCACACAGCTGTGAGTTGGAATCTTCTGGCTATTAGATAAAGCTCTTAATCTAAGTATCTACAATCCACCCAAAAATGTAGAGCAAAACGATACGAGCTCTATTGATGAACATTCCTGGAAATGGAAATAAACAACCACCATATTTACCTATCTACAAATCCACACGCCCTCTCATCTGCATGTCTACCTATCTATCACGAAACGTTACCCCCAATTTCACATTGGTATAAATAACTTTATTGATCTCAACTTCTGGTACATCTATATGAATGTATATCTATCCCCATGTCTGTCTTCTTACCTGCCTGTCTATTCAGCCACCATGTTAAATGAACCTTATTGTAAAATTTCTACAAAAGTTACCTTTACAAAAAAAATTACATTACGGTACTTTGCCGATGATATAGTTTTTGTGATATGAAGCTGAGACGTTAGTGTTTGAAAGAAAGTGCAACAGAAATGGTGATAGGACAATGTGTAGTGATGATGATAAATCTAAGCTGCAAGCTACAATATACATTTTTATAATATTTATTCTCTATTGGTTTTCATCTTATTCTCTGGATGTATCTCTGTCCCCGACTCCTATATTTCTTATGTTTATCCAACTTTTCTCTTGTTGTATCTCGGTATCCTTCTTCCTATCTTTCTTGTGTTTATCCACCTTTTATCTTGTTGTATCTCGGTCCCCCTCTTTCGATCTTTCTTGTGTTTATCCAACTTTTTCTCTTGTTGTATCTCCGTCCTCTTTTTTCTATCTTTCTTGTGTTTATCCAACTTTTTCTCTGGGTGTATCTCTTTCTCTTTTTCTTATCTTTCTTGTGGTTATCGAACTTGTTCTCTTGAATGTATCTTTCTCTTTTTCTTATCTTTCTTGTGGTTATCCAACATTTTCTCTAGATGTATCTCTTTCTCTTGTTCTTTTCTTGTGATTATCCAACATTTTCTCTTGTTGTATTTCGGTCCCCTTCTTGCTATTTGCCTAGTGTTATCCAACTTTTTCTCTGAATGTATCTCGGTTCACCACTTCCTGTCTATTTTGTGGTTAAACCAAAATATTCTCGCATTCGAATGTCGGTTTTCGGTAACTACCTCATTTTTACTGTGGGGTTAAAGTGCTCGGACTAAACTGACCATTGTGAATGTGGCCTGTTTTGGGGAGTGGACGGGTCAATTATGTTGCGGTCCCTAAGAGACTCCTACTTTGTTGTGGTCACTGTTCAAGTTGCCGTGACCATTGTTGCGAATGGAACGGAAATCTAGAGATTACATCCATTGAGTGGATAGAATGAGATTTTCAGCTCTAGTAGGTGGAGTTTTCTTTCACACAGCGGTGGACAATGTCCGACTGGGACGAAACGATCTCTGGACATCATTACAACTGACGGCTGTCAAGGGATTAGGATATTATCAAAATGTGGCTACACTGAGGGGAGCCATCCGAGACATTGCGCAGAACAATTGCAGTTTTGTTTCACTCGCGCCTCTTTCAATCTTCTTTCAATTTGTTTCAGAAGCTTCTGCCGTACCGTCTTCCATTCAAGGCCGCACATTGATGGGAGGAGGACTCTATCATGATTCTGTATTTGAAAGGTTCAACTCCCTTCTTTGCAATGTGGTGCATGACTTCTTCTGTGCTTGTTCTTGGACTCCTGCATATTTACAGGATATCGTCCGGAGAACAGAATGTGTTGTGTCACGGTTTACAGTGTTGCTGCAATGTTTGTGTTTTTGGCCTGACACATTCGACTTCATCATGGTTTTTTTGTATATATTTCACCATCTATAGCAGGGATTGACAACATACTGCGAGCGGGTCGGATCAGGTTAGCTGGTCCAAAATACCAGGCCCGCGGGTATTCAAATGCAGATCGTAACTGTTGAGACCCGGTACTCCTAAGACAGAATGCAAGCGATGATTTCGAGCCTAGTATAGAACCGCATAACATTAATAAATTGTATGAATTTTTACTTAAATATACATATCTCGGCATAAATGTCCACAAGCTAGACAATGTTCAAACACAAATCTAGACATTATCCACAGACATCTAGATATACACAGTCCAACACCAATGCAGACCTTATCCAGAGACATCTAGATATATACAGCCCAACACCAATGTAGACCTTATCCAGAGACATCTGGATATATACAGCCCAACACCAATGTAGACCTTATCCACAGACAATTTGATATACACAGCCCAACACTAAAGTAGACTTATCCACAGACATGTTGATATAAACAACATAACACCAATGTAATGTAGATTTTATCTTCTTCTTCTTTAGATTTTATCTGCATATATCTAAACGTCTGTGGACAAGGTTTTACATTTGTTTTGGGCTCCCTATTATCTCTGACAGATCAGATCCGAGAATGCCACATCTCGCCATTGGTAACTGTTTCATTTCAGTGAAAGTACACTTGACTATTCATGTTTTCTCTTTTATATCTGATTCAGTTGTTCTCGAAGTTCTTGTCAGAGGCCGACTTTCGGGACATTGTCTTTTCCTTAACTCTATTTGGATCTTCTTCTTCGTTCTTTCTCAAACTTCTCCAGATTAGCAGAATGTAGTCCATAGAACGAATGCGTCGTGGTATGGTTTACAGCAATGCTGCGATATCTGCGCCTTTCGGCCTGACACATCCGACTTAAACATGGATTTGGGTCATGTTGATCAACTCAATCCCATAACCTCCTTAGTTGCCTCTTACCAACGACATGCATGGAAGGTAAACAGTGTTGCTATTCTTTACTCACCTTTCGGGCCCCGGCTAAACACGGTCGCGTTTGGATCTAAATAAAAGCGTGTCAGTATGATTTGAGGTTAATTATTATAAATCTATAATAATCCATATATCGTTAAATCTGTGGTCACCTTAGATAGTTCTGCGGTCGTAATGTCTATTTTTTGTTTCTCCCTGCAGAATCTCTCCCTGTATTTAATATTTTGTTTGGCTCTTTGATTATATCGCTTCTTATTGTTCTCGTTCTTCTGCTTCTGCTAACATTCTCTAACTTCTTTTAGTTAACAAAATGTAGACCAGTCAAGTAATGCATATGGACTGGATATAAACATTCAAAAAACAAAAACCATGATAATCAGCAAAAACACAGAAGAACAGGAGGTAAATATAAACATACAGGGAGAGAAACTACAACAAGTAAAACAGTATCAATATCTTGGACACATAGTCACAAATGATGGCAGATGTGACACAGAAGTTAAAAGGAGAATAGGAATGGCTAAAAGTACCTTCAATGACATGAGGAAATTATTAATATCTAAACAAATTACAAACAAGTTAAAAATGAGAATTATAAAATGCTACATCTATTCCATATTAATGTATGGCTCAGAAACATGGACACTAAATAAACAATTAGAAGACAAAATTGATGCCTTTGAGATGTGGGTATATAGAAGAATAGGGAGAACATCATGGAAAGAGAAGAAAACAAATAAAGAGGTGCTAAAAACACTTAATATGAAGAAAGAACTACTAAGAGAAATAAAGATCAGGCAAATAAAATACTTTGGACACATTAAAAGACATGACACCCTATTGAAGACCTTACTTGAGGGTAAAGTCAAAGGGAAGCGAGCAAGAGGTAGGCAGAGATACAAGTGGGAGAGTAACATTACACGATGGACAGGTTACAGTCTAGCAGAGTGCACCACCAAGACAAGAGACAGGAGATGTTGGAGATACGTTGCAGCCAACCTTCGTTGCGGAGACGGCACTTGATGATGATGAGACCAGTCAACCCAATCCGCTGTGTCTTGTTTACAACATGAGTAGTTATGTAGGGATGGAACGAGCCCCGAGTGTGCTGGATGTGCCGAGTGTGCCGAGTGTGCAACCGAATGTGCCCGAATGTGCAACCGAATGTGCAACCGAGTGTGCTCGCACATCCAATATGGTGGCGAAACATGTCAAAAAACGGTCGAAACCGGCCGAAATCGCGCGGTGTGTGTGTGCCCGGCCTACGCGGGCGGGGTGGGGATCATGATATCGGTGGGGCCCACTGCCCTATTTAACTTTAGTTCAACCCGGTTGAAGAAAATATTGCTCTTTTTCACTTAAAAATTTCCACTGTTTTATTTTGTTCTGGTTTAGAAGTAAACGGAAACTACCAGGTTGGCTGACCGGTTCAAGGTCGGTCATTCTCAACTAGGTCAGCGATATAACAAAAGGTCAGCTGAACCGTAATTTTCCACTGAGTTACTTAGCGGTGGTCCACTTGATTGATGAAATACTACAGACGCGTACTTTTCCGTGTGAAAATCCTTACAAGATTTCCGCGATAACGACAGGTATCAACATCTGGCATTAATAGCTTTCGCTTCACCCGCGTGCGTGTTAACCGCTCAAACAGTGCTCACCATAAACCTGTTATCTGATTGTGGGAATTAATAGTATACTAGGATTTTAAAATAAGGAATTTAAATCCAATATATTTCAACCGTATATTTATATATATATATATATATATATATACATACATATATACATACATATATACATACATATATACATACATACATGTGCGTATGTTTGCATTTGTTTTAAGCCAGAATAAAGTTTAAATAATTTGCACTAAGAAATTCCCTTACAAGATTTCCCCGATAACGACAGGTAGCAACATCTGGCATTAATAGCTTTCTCTTCACCCGCGTGCGTGTGAACCACGCCAACGGAGATGCTCACCATAAACCTGTTATCTGATTGTGGGAATTAATGGTGTACTCAGATTTTAAAATAAGGAATTTAAATCGAATATATTTCAACCGTATATATATATATATATATATATATATACACATACATACATACATACATACTTACATACATACATACATACATACATACACACACACACACACACACACACACATACATACATACATACATACATATATACATACACACACACATACATACATGTGCGTATGTTTGCATCTGTTGTAAGCCAGAATAAAGTTTAAATAATTTGCACTAAGATTTCCCCGATAACGCCAGGTAACGACAGCTGACACTAATGGCTTTTTCTTCGCCCACGTGTGTCTGAGCCAACGGAAATACTTATAAGATTTCCCCGATAACGACAGATAACGACATCTGGCCTTAATTACTTTTTCTTCGCCCGAGTGCGTGTGAACCACGCCAACGGAGATGCTCACCATAAACCTGTTATCTGATTGTGGGAATTAATGGTGTACTCAGATTTTAAAATAAGGAATTTAAATCGAATATATTTCAACCGTATATATATATATATATATATATATATATATATATATATATATATATATATATATATATATATATATATATATATATATATATATATATATATATCTATATATATATATATATATATATATATATATACACATACATACATACATACTTACATACATACATACATACATACACACACACACACACACACACACACACACATACATACATACATACATACATACATACATATATACACACACACATACATACATGTGCGTATGTTTGCATCTGTTGTAAGCCAGAATAAAGTTTAAATAATTTGCACTAAGATTTCCCCGATAACGCCAGGTAACGACAGCTGACACTAATGGCTTTTTCTTCGCCCACGTGTGTCTGAGCCAACGGAAATACTTATAAGATTTCCCCGATAACGACAGATAACGACATCTGGCCTTAATTACTTTTTCTTCGCCCGAGTGCGTGTGAACCACGCCAACGGAAATACTCACCATAAACTTTGATAGAAAAGCTTAGCCCTTGACCGTGTCACGCTGAGAACGCGTTAGTAGTAATTCTGGTTTAACTGGTTGAAACCAGCCTTAGCTGGTTATTTCAGAAATCCACATAGTTGAACCCAATAAATTTTCGCTGAGTCAGCCTTCAGCGTGCTATAAATACCAACACAGCACTAATGATCGTCACTATTAAAATCATCAGCTTGTTGATAACACGCCTTGTGCCTTCTTCATTGAACCAGATCGTCGGAAATTATTCATTGGAAAATGGTGAGTTATATTTGTTAGTATGGGTTTTTCACTATACTCTTCATGATGTTATCATTATATAGCTCTGTTTTATTTATAATTGTGTTTTATTTTATTGTAAGTTAGTAATCTTCACCATTAATTAGTAGGATCTCATAGTAACCTTATTACGTTATTCAATGTTATGCTATGTATATCGATAACTCCCAACACTATGTGTTATACTCTTGGTTTTAGTGTTATCATTATATAACTCAGAAATTTATTAATTTTACAATTAATTAGTAGGAGTTCATAGTAACCTTATTATGTATTCCGTATTTATATCTATGGCATGTATATTGATACCTCCTACCGCTATGTGTTATACTCTTGATTTTAGTATTATCATTACAGACCAATGTTTTATTTGACGCTATTTTACAGTAATAGTTAGGGCTTTGTATTATTAATTCACTGTTTAAATTATCTTAAGTATATCGATAACTCCTACTGCGATGGTATATACTCTATAACTATGTTTTTATGTCTATACCTTATAAATAGTGTATTGGTGTCTGACAAGTTATGTTCTATTCGTTCACAGGCCACTATCGCACCAACAAAACCAACTTGCAGTGTTTGCAGCAAGTCCTTTGCACGACTGTTTGTCCTTAAACGTCATATGGCTAGTGCGCATGGGGGCCAACGATACCCATGTACAATGTGCCCCCAAGTCTGCGCGTATTCTTCAGGTCTAGCGGTTCACATTAAGCGTGTGCATTCAAACCCCAAGGTAGTGATGAACACGACACAAAGGCCAACAACAACTCTTATTGAACAACAACCACCGGGGTCCACGCCAATAGATGCCACTGTAACAACGCCACCGATTTCTATGATGTCTACAACATCAGACCCACCACTTACAACCGCAAAACGACCAGCTGAACCAGAGGTTGGGTTGGTTAAAAAACTTAAAATGGATGAACTTGCCGGGCTACCAGCTGATATTCAACAACTTTATGAAGAAAATTGGGATACCATAAAAACGCATTCACGAATACTTACAAAGATGGCACATTATACAATATTTCATTCACCCACAGAACCACACATAAATAACTGGAATGACACATTACTCGCAATTCACAACGCTCAAACTACACGCTACAAGATTAGTTTAACAAAGCATATCATTCTCCGCCACAAGGAGACCCTAGAACCTCGCTTTTTTCATGGTTCTACCAATAATGCGTCTGTATTGGAGAGCCCTGTAATCATAAACAATAGAAGTGACCTGGACCGCTTCATAACTACTATTAATGAGATCGACAATACCAAAGTCGGCCTAAGTGTGCGACCCGACACCAAGTACGAGCTAGAAAATATTTGTGCCACAGAATGTTATCTATATTTTCTTTCTAACCACACACTAGGCTGCTCTTTAGACACACTCCCACCACATATCACAAATAATAAATCTCTCTTTACATTACAAACCAACAAAAAAACAGGCACACCTTATAACGACAATCTCTGTTTCTTTCGTTGTTTAGCTCTCCATCACAAACACAACATTAGAGCACTCAACATTCCAACACAGAGTTTATTAAGTGACTGGTACACGTATCAAGACATAGAACCACAGACCAATTTTTCTGGTGTAACACTCGACATCCTTCCAAGCTTAGAAGACTGTTACCAGCTCAATATTGACGTATACGAATTTGACGAGTTGAATGTCCTGGTGCCCATAGTACGCAGCGGTAGCACATTTCCTAATATTATGTACCTCCTACAACATAAAGAGCACTTTATGTACATCGATAATATTGATCAAGTTAGCCACTCCTTTGGGTGTCCCAAATGTGGGAAAGTCTGGAAAGACAACTTTAAGCTCACCCGCCACGAGAAAACCTGCAAGGGCGGTATCAGCACTGGGGTCTACCCAGGTGGAGTCTACATCCCATACGACACTGTCTTTGAAGAGCTGGCAAAAATTCTACCACTCGAGTTGGTAGATACGGGTTATATCTATCCTTACAGGGCTACATTTGACTTCGAATGCTATTTTGACTCGTCTGATTGTGCTGCAAAGTCAACGAGTAACACGACCTACATAGCAAAACACATCCCCATGTCGTGTTCTGTAGCATCCAATGTCCCTGATAAGAAAGACCCAGTCTGTTTCGTCAGCACAGGAGATCCTCAGAAACTGATCAATAGTGTGCTGAAGTATTTAGTGGAAATCGCTGATGCCGCTGGAAAACTCTTAAAAGAACGTTTTGTCGATCATCTCAAGGTCTTGCGTGATGGTGAGCATTTTTTAGAGTTGTGTAGACTCGAGGGGTATCTCGCGCAACTGCCTGTGATTGGGTTTAATTCGGGGAAGTATGATGTTAATTTGATTAAACCATATTTCGCCCGGTATTTTTTAAAAAACCCCGGCGAAGATGGGGCCTTCGACTTCGCTGTCAAGCGAAATAATAATTTTATGTGCATATCCACGGAAAAATTAAAGTTTTTGGATATTGTCAATTACCTTGCACCAGGTTTTAGTTACAGTAAGTATTTAGCAGCTTACAAGGTAGTCGAACAGAAAGGTTTTTTCTGTTACGAGTATGTAACAGACCTGGCGCAGTTGAAGGAACCCTGTTTACCTCCACACGCGGCCTTCTACTCAAAACTTAAAAATTCCAACATTTCTGTTGAAGAATATGCGTACTGCCAAAAAATCTGGCGGGAACATAACATGACGAAATTGCAGGATTTTCTCGAGTGGTACAACAACAAAGATGTCGCTCCTATGCTGAAGGCCCTATCCAGCCAGGTTAAATTCTATGCTGCGATTGGGATTGATATGTTTAAGGACGCAATCTCTGTTCCGGGTATCACCCTCAGGTACCTTTTCAAAACCCTACCACGTGGTATAGTCTTTACGTTATGCGCCAAGTATGAAAAAGACCTACACAACATCATACGTCACAACATCACCGGTGGCCCGTCTATTATTTTTCATCGACACCATGAGGTGGATAAAACCTACATCCGCGGTGGTAAGGTGGTTAAGAGCATTAAGGGGTATGACGCCAATGCTCTTTATTTGTGGGCATTAATGCAGAAGATGCCCACAGATTTTACAATCACCCGAACACACGATGATGGTTTTAAACAGCACAGGCGAAATCTGTACACCATTCAATGTAGGGAGTGGTTAGCTTGGATGGCTCACACGAGAACCACAGAACTTATCACCCAATTCAACGGTAAGGAACACCGTGTTGGTGATGCTCATATTCCAGTGGATGGTTATTGTACTATGACACGCACGGCCTTTCAATTTCATGGTTGCCTGTTCCACGGGCATCCCAACTGTCCAATCACCAAAGACCATGTCATCAATCCGGTCAACAAAAAACCGCTTGCTGATTTGTATTTGGCTACATGTAGAACCAGTCAAACGATAGCTAACGCGTGTGGTGGTGGTATTGTCGAGTGTTGGGAATGTGAGTGGCAGACATTAAAAAAGACGGAGAAACGTGTCAGAGACTTTCTAGCAACCGCATTTACGAGGCAAAAACCATCCTACGCTAAATACACGAGACCCACACAAACCCAAATTATTGCAGCTGTTGTTGATGGTTCGTGTTTTGGGCTTGTTGAATGTGATATTCATGTCCCAGAGTCTTTGAAAGCGTATTTTTCGGAGATGACACCCATCTTTAAAAATATTGAGGTCAGTCGGGCAGATATTGGCCCACTGATGGAGAAATACGCAAATGATAACAAGCTATTGACCACACCTCGTCGAACACTTATTGGGAGCTATATTGGTAACAAAATCCTGTTGGCCACGCCCTTGCTAAAGTGGTATCTGGCTCATGGTCTAGTGGTTACATACATCTATCAGGTTATAGAGTATGAACCGGTAGCGTGTTTCAGCCAGTTTGGTGATACTGTTACTAGAGCTCGTCGTAAGGGTGATCTCTCCCCAGCCGCTTCTATTACAAGTGATACTATGAAATTACTTGGGAATGCGGCTTATGGAAAAACACTCACCAATAAAGCTAAACATGCTAAAGTGGTGTATGTGGCCCCTACAGCGACCGACAAGTTGGTCAATAGCCCTTACTTTAGGAAGATGGTCGAGGTTGGGCCTGATCTATACGAGGTTGAGTCACGGTATCAGCACACGAAGTGGGATTTACCCATCCAGATTGGTTTTTTCGTGTACCAATACGCCAAGCTTAGGATGCTTGAGTTTTACTATGACTTCCTCGATAGATTCGTGGACAGGGGTGATTTTGAGGTGACAGAGATGGATACGGACTCTCTCTATTTAGCCCTATCTGCGGACAGTCTACATGACGTCATTAAGCCTAGCATGAGGGCCGAATATCGACGAGTCTACGATCAGTGGTTCCCTAGGGAAACCTGTCAGCCTCATTTAGACCTCTTACTCGACCCGCCTAAAGACTGTCCCCGGTGCATCGAGGCTAGGCTATTCGATAAACGAAAGCCAGGTCTATTCAAGCTCGAATATGCTGGTATAGGGATGATCTCACTATGCAGCAAGACATATCACTGCTTTGGGTCCTACGACAAGACATCGACAAAGGGTCTAAGTAAGATCCAAAACAAATTTGACGCAAAGACATTTTCCGACGTCCTGACAACCAGACAAAGTAGTGGGGGTAAAAATCTGGGTTTTAAGACGACAGGGACAGCTGTGTACACTTACGAACAACATAGGGCATCACTTTCATACTTTTACATAAAACGACAGGTACAGTCAGATAATGTCTCAACAACACCTCTTTCTATATAACCTTGCTCAAATTCGTACTTGGTGTCGGAATTGTTGTATAATTTCATAATGTAATGATTATGCCTTTAGAAATTTGTATGTCCTTTGCCTAATTTCATGCTCCTTATAAATGTTTATTTATGGTCTTTTCATAATTTTATGCTTTTTATAACATTGTACATTTTCTATTTGATAAATTTATGGTGTATAAATGATACACACTTGAAATGTTTTATGAAAATACATATCCATTTTTCTTAATTGTATACCTTGGTACGTTCAACAATATAAAATAAGTACGTAAATAAAAGTATTTCATATGTTTAACCATTTTTGTTTGTTTTATATTTGTATGTTTTAAATGTATATGGCGCCCGAGTCTAACCCCCACTACTTAATGGGTTCTTGTCTGTTTTCTGACCCAAAAACCACGCTTCCCATTCTGCCCTGTATCTGACCCCTGGTGTAACCCACACCTCGTGGAGTGGATCTGGATTTATCTGAATTTCTTGACCTGCGGATAACTTCTGGTGTTTAGTTGATGTTCTTGCCCCTCTGGCTAATGTATAAGGTCTTGACCTGTGGATAACCTTGGCCCTCTGGTTTGACAGATGATTCTTTGTAGCAAGACAATGAAACACACAGTACAGACAGCACGCTAAACGAGAACTTGAAAACACTTGACAACAAATTGTTTAAGAGATATAAAAAATATTTATTCATGAATCGTGTACATTTTTCAAAATAAATAAGAAAAAAGAATGTTCACTGTATAATTCACTGTTGATAAAGCGGTGCCAAAACAGGTTGTGTTCTTTGTCTCTTGGCTGGTTTGGGTTTGTTGGTATTTTTCTTTTCTAGGGCTGATACCGATGGTTCAGGTACATAGACAGGTTCGTAATCAGGTGTGAGATACATCTCTAGGTTACCACAACCATATGGGAATGAATCGTCATAGGTGTTTGAAACTGGAGCCGATGAATCAATGTACGTGTTTGAAACTGCAACTGATGAATCGTCATATGTATTTGTAACTGGAGCATTTGAAGTTTGCTTTGTAGGAAAAACACTGGAAATTCTATCAAATTCATTCAGAATAACATCACGTAGTTCTACTAGATCGACAAAGTCTTGTCGACTCATCGTGATACCTGTTTTGGTAGGATACTTTATGTGTGTATCACCATAGTATCTGCGAATCTGAATAAGAGGTTTTTTGAAGGATGATACAGCCACTGCATTAACACCATCACCTAATGGTTTAATCATATCGTTGGTTCTGGAAAAGTATGTAACTGGTGAAGCCATCTTCTTGATACAACTGGACTTGGAAATATCACTTCTAGACTGGTAATGCGATGTGAGGTTTATATCAAGTGAACTTCTTATTTATACACACAGCGGCGGCCGGAGCACCCCACGCGCGCGCGGCGGCCGGGCTCCCGATTGGTTGCGTCACTGCCATGCCTCATGGATGACCCCACGCCAGTATGGCGTTTCTAGGTCACAGGAGCTGCCAGATTTGATTAATGACTCATGGCGTGGGTACGCTGTGGTATCTAGGTCACAGATGTTGTACTCGTGACTTTTGTTTGACCTGGTTCCAGACTAGGGCGTATACAAGCTTATCATTTTTCCACTGTTTGACCGTGAAAGGGCGCAACACACATGCCATGGACGCACCGCGTGCTTTTAACATTAAGAAATACACAACGTATAAGCCGCAAGTAGAACTCAACAAATCTTGTAGTACTCTCGGGTTGTAAACATAAGGTCTATTTGAATTTCTTTCTAGAAATTTGATAATCTCTGAATGTCTGGGTGGCAGGCCAAACGAATCAAAATATGTAAATGTTCCAACACCATCGTAATAAATTGCCACCCAATGGGATCCCGATCTATAACTGGGGTCTGTATTGACAACAAAAGCAGCTGTCAGAGTAGGGTCAATGTAGCTCGGTAACTTATCAACTGGTACAACTTGTACTAAATCGAGGCGCTGAATCCAGATATCCTGTATTAATAGCTCGTAGATCTGGTTAGTGTTCATTCTCTCAAGCTAAAAAGTCTGTAAGAATTGATCTGGTCTTGGATACCTCTAAAACACTGTCAACTTCAAAGTAAATTAAAACTTGAATAGCCGATGCAGTCACGGTGGCGAATTTCAGTTCAATGGCCAGTGGCCCAGTCTTGGCCATCTCAAATTGATCACCATCAAGCAAGCTAGGGGTCAGATCAAAAGCGTAGAGATTATAACCATGCTTAAAACCTCTAACGTCAATACCATTTCCAGCATCTTTACCGACAAAACCTAGGGCTGTTAGACTACCAAAGAACGCTCTGATGTACTGATCATTGGCGTAATTAATAGTCAGTGGTTTACCACTCACATTTCTACCATCTACCAACAGGTTTAAATACGTCAGATCAAAATGATGAAAATTGAATGGATTTTTCTTCAGATTACCGTTAAAGGCACCAGCATCAACCAAACCAATAACGACTCTTGTGGGTGTCTGTGATAAAAATAAATTGTCTTGAACGTGTGATAGCATCCCATTAGGGATGGAAAATGTTTTCAAACCAACCCGTTTTATCGGGTACTTGGCATTACCTCGCATTAAGGCTTTCTCGTGGGCTAGTGAGATGGCTGGATTCAGTTTGACTTTTCTAAGTACTAGCGCTGCATGGGTGATAACACTTTTGTAACCAACGGTCCCATCTGTAGCCATCAGGTTGAAGACATCTTTAGATGGTGTTAGCTTGATCTTTACATCCACACCATTCAACATATATCTGTCTTGGGCGAAAATATCAGCGTGTAATTTACCCATCATATCCATTTCTTCACTCGCCGTTGCCAGTTGGCGGCGAATTTTAAAGCCGTTATTCGTATCCCCCTGCGTATCTTCATGGGCTTTTGGTGTATCTCTGTAGTAGAGGGCGGCACACAAATGACCCTTTTTAGCATCATCACCATAATTCAAAGTAGCTTCAATATAAGCTCGGTAAGGGTATGTGTTTTCGCTAGCTGTGATAAGAGTATCGTTCAATGAAACGTCGACTTGAGAAAATAAACTGTGCATGTAATAATTCACAGGACCAACTTCAGTATTGGGTGGTAAACTATCACCGTTAGGTAGTGTCACTTTGGTTCTTACGTGTAAAAAGGTGTTGAAAAGATCCAAGTAATCTTCACTATTACCCAAAATAACAAACTCGATGGGTGCCCCTGGCGCTAAAGCAGCCAGGGGATGAATTTCCACGTATTGACCCTCGTCAACAGCTGTTTGGGTTGGTGGTACACTAAACAAATCAAGGCCAGAATGCAGACATTCACACGAGTTGGGGTGAATGAGAGCCATTACGCGAATATGTCTCGGGTCTTGTTCTGCTTGGAATGAGCTCGGTGTCGTTTAGCGGCTGGTTTTATTCTTTTCCGACAGGGTGCACCCGGTGGTGTTGGTCGTTTTCGATGTCTAATACCACGACCTGATTGGGTAACGTGGTCGACAGCACCAGCCAATAGGCGCTGGCCAGCTTCTTTGGCTCTATCTCGCATAGAATCGCGAATATTCACACCACCTAAAGCATCCTGGGCCACTTGTAAACCAGAAGTGACACCTTCTCTAAGTAGAGCTTTACCACCTGTTTTTAACCAGGGTAGTACCATTCTACCCAGACCGCTAAAGAAACTACCTAGCCCGTGTCCTTTTTGATGTCTACCACCGACAAATACGGGTAGCCCATTCCCAGCTTGGTTACAGAAAAATTCCTCATATAGCTTAGGATTTCTGTGGATTGTTGCGTGTCTAACCATTGTTTACTCCAAGTCAAACCGTTTGCGAGAACGAAAATGAAGTGTCACCGTTGACGTCCCAGCTGTAAATGCGATCTTCTTGCCTTGGTCTGTGGTTAAAAGGATTTCAACGGTATCAAACGAGAAGCGACTCAGAGGTGCATAATGGGGTTTATCATAGATTCGAAACACTGAGGTAGCTGTCTTGTCCAATATGGGTACAGAGCGTAATAGTGGGACCATCGCATCACCCACTGAACGCGCAGATACAATGTCTGAATACACGTAGACATTTTTCATATCGCGATCCATATCGACCATATCTTGACTGGTTCGATCTGCGTCGTCATAGGTCAGACGTGTTTTTGGTAGTGCTAAAATATTTTTCAGCGTCTCACTCAGTGCAAGTTCAGTACCTTCATCGAGAATCTTAATTGTGGCTCTCTTTGAAGCTTTATTGTAATAAATTTTCGCAATACGACCAGCATTGGTCAGCTTAGAATTGAGTTCGTAGATAAAACCCTCTGGTGAGTCGTATAGACCGGCCGGCATAGTTATTACACCGTTCAGGTTATTAGATGGTGGGTGGACATATGTCAACCACACCTCACCATCAAGAACGTTGAAATATGTGTTTGGAAATTGAATTTCAGCTAGACCCACCTCATATTGGGAATTCATCTCTATAGTTTGTGGAAGTTTTACAAAATAATGGCTCGGGTTATTGTCTGGATAAATGTTCATTGAAGAATTGCTCGGTAAGGTAATGTAGAAACTCATCCTAGCTTTGGGTTTGGTAGCATGTATCCCAAACAGCTACTCAGTAAGGCGATCCAGATCTTGGCGCCAGGTGCATCGAGGTCGACTCGAGACAGATTAAATAATGAAACATCAATCACCACATATATAATAATCATTTGACAAAGGAAAACAATTTCTAAACGTGGGACCAGTTTACCGAATAAGACCCAGAGTGATGTTCGTACCCCTGCTCTTTCTTCTTCTGGCCGTAATACTGTTTCAACTTGATCAATTTCCATTAGTATCTTGTAATGTCTGTGGCCGACACCCAGGAATTGAATGAAGAATTATAGCCGAACCACTTGACTAAATACTGTTTCCGATGTCCAGCCCCACGTTCTTCTAGGACTGTTTCGATACGAAACGTTGTTTTGTCACCAACTTTTTGAAGTTCTTCTTTGTAAAAGGAACCTTGCACTTCTTCGCCCGCATCATCTTTGATCGTATAAGTTATAGGTGTTGTCGGTTGTATCTTCCTGACGGTAAACAGTTCTTCTGTCCACGCAGGTGTATATCCTTTTTTAAAATGGTGTCTACCTAGCCCGATTCTCACCCTATCACCAGCATTGAAATATACTTTTCTGTCTGTTGGTCGCTCTCCATATAACGTATTCCACACTTGGGCTTGATTACCCGTATTAACTTCTACAGGCGCCATCCGAATACTCCTATGAAATGAATAATTATAATTTCGAAGCAAGGCGTTTATCACATCTACATAACGAGGTTTATTGCTTTTAGTGAAATATCGCCACATTTTCTCCTTCAATGTACGATTGAACCGTTCGACAACAGCGGCTTTGACATCTTCATTTTCAGTTGTGAAGTAATGAACACCGTTGTCTTTAAGAAACTTGAGAAATGTTTTATTGGTAAATTCCGAACCCTTGTCAGTTTGAAAATTTATTGGTTTTCTTTGTTCTAAAATACTACTCACAGCTTCGACTAAAGCTTTTCCAGTTTTGTTCTTGATCGGAACAGCCCAAGCGAATTTACTAAACACATCTATACACGTCACCAAATATGAATATCCATCGTTGTATTTTCTTAACTTTGTAAGATCAATTAAATCAGCTTGAAACTGTTGGTCTATACCACCTGTTATGGTTACACGTCTTTTAAAGCGACGCCGAATAGGTTTATGTAAAGTGTAAGTATCCTGATGCCTTAGCCAGTCTTTGACTTGTTTTGTTTCAAGTTTGGTGGTACGTTGTAAACCACTAACACCACCATACGCTCCAGCTTTCTTAGGATTGTAGTAATGGCGCGACAACATTTTGTCTACCATGATTCCCAAATGGGTGTTTTGGTAGGCGTAGGAATTTTACTTTTCCTTTTCTTCCTGAGCGTACGTTTAGGTGGTTCGGGAGACACTTCAACCTTGTCTGGAATTTTCGGCGGTTGTTCCTCAGTTTTATGGAGTGGTTCGACAGGGTCCGTCAGAGGTGGTTTGTTATGTGCTGGTTCTACAGGTGCCAAAGACGGTGGTTTGAAGTCTAATAAACCCAACGGTCTGTTTTTGTACTGGTCAAGTCGAATCAAATACTGTTGTAATGTTTGTTGGTAAAGTCTAGCTTTATCAGCGTTAGATAAATCAGAACGATCTAAAACATCACGCATCTGGTGATCCAGATCACGCATGTTATCCGTTAAACTATCAGGTGGTGTGTACGTAGATTTTTGTTGTAAAGTTTCTAGTACCCGTGGATCGATCAGCAACATTTTCTTGGCCATTATACACCCAAGAGACTACCCAACACACTCAGGACAGGTTTCAGTAACGCGCCTATGAAACCACCTTGTTGAAGAATATGTTTCCTTCTTTTCACTGTAGTCTTTTTGCGAGTGAGCAGTCTGAGATTAGTCTTGTGTCGTTGCAGTCGGGTCTTCTGATGCTTGGTAAGTCGAACATGCCCTTTTAAGATATTGTGGGAACATTCACACAGGGTGCGTATGAGAGCCGGTGATGCTGTTTTTATTATACTCTTCACGACAGCTGGTTTTGCATGGCACAGGGTTTTTAACATTGGACCGTGACGTCTCAAAGCGTCAGTCATTTTTATTTTGGAACGTATACGACTTGGTTTTCTCCAGGAAATATATGACTCCGCAATCTCAAATGATCCGGTGTTGCCTGTCTGAGATCTATCAACAAATAACCATGTGGGGCCGCTGTTGCGTCTTTAAAACTATCTTGCACATAACTATTCTGACCGGGGTACATTTGCTTGGCCAAATGTATAATCTGCGAGCCGTCACGTGGGTTCTTGAAAAGCACAATATAGTGTGAGTTGAGGCTAATTGTTCTGTGTTCTTTGTTTTTACCAAACAAATTCTGCACAATATACAACACGCTCAGACTCCGATGATGACTTCCTTTAGTGAATAATTTAGTAACGCGATCATCTGTTTCACTCATCAAATCATCAATAACCAACAGTCTTGGTTTATCACCAGTCCATTGCTCCACGTCTGGTAGACCTTCAATAAATTTAACACCAGGCATGGTCTCATACGCAGCCTGCCACGCCCCATAACACCAGATAATTTCCTCTGGTATCGGATCCACCAGCTCGTGCACATATTTTAAGAAATTTTGCACAAAAACAGTTTTTCCACACCCAGTCGGACCAGCAATCATAGCTGTAAAAGGATGTTTCCACCTTGTATCCATTTATGTTAATGAGCATTTTTGTCGTATGTTACATATATTTATATAACACACACACAGCGCACCATAACCATAGTTTTCAACACAATTTTGCATGGAAAACACCACCCACCCAGCATACAAACACATATATACTACCCACCCCTTTTCCAGTTGTCTGGGTCGGGGACCTCGCCGCCCGCCTAGCCGTCTGCCCCCGCCCCGGGCACACACACACCGCGCGATTTCGGCCGGTTTCGACCGTTTTTTGACATGTTTCGCCACCATATTGGATGTGCGAGCACACTCGGTTGCACATTCGGTTGCACATTCGGGCACATTCGGTTGCACACTCGGCACACTCGGCACATCCAGCACACTCGGGGCTCGTTCCATCCCTACATAACTACTAAAAAATACTAACATGATGTTCGTACGTCAATAATATCTTCTTTTGAATAGGCAACCTGATGTTAAACCCTGATTTGTCGTGTCTTACTACATGCATATCAGGTAAGTACTTAGATAAGTGGTAGGGATGGTGCAGTAAGATTCAATCACTCGCTAGGAAAAGAGCTCATACGAGTATTTTGTATACTAAAAACAAGTAAAGAAATTTTTTAATACTTTCCACATGTTATAACAACAATATTACTAGAAATCTCGCACGTGTTTCCAAGCCTAAAAGGGAGCAAAGAATAACAAAATTGTGGTCTGATATGCAGGTAATCAGTCGACTAAGGAGGGTTTGGAGGTAGGTTGTGTATCCCATCACATATATGTTCAAAATGACCCATAAGAATGTCGAAGCAGAATGAGTCAGGTCGAACGGCACAGATATCGCAGTCCTGTTTACAGTCAAACTGTAAACCATGATGCATCACATTCCTTTCTCCGGATTTCATTTTGTTAATTTGCAAGAGTATGAGAACGAATACAGAAGAAGATTAGAAATTAAGTATTTTCTCAAAATAAAGGTTTTCCATAATTAAGATTGTTTACTCTTCACGAACATCCTTTCTCAAGCTTTAGCGCATCCTTTTTCAATCTTTAGCGAACAACAAAACCTTATTTCTAAATATGAAAAAGACAAATACAATGACAACCGACAAAGTGAAAACATAACCTAGAATTAATGTTGATAACAGTGTTTAGGAAGTAGTGACAAATTCGAATATCTAGGAGTTAACATAAGCAATGTAGAAGACAGCGCAGTCCAGTCAGAAGGAGAACAATAATAACCACATCCAAATTTACACAACTGAAAAAAACTGTGGCACGGTGCAAACACGGGAACTAAGTACATGTGTATTTCCAGTGGCGACTTACGGCTGAGAAACATGGACACTAAATAAAATTACAGCCTTAATAATAGAGACTTTCGAAATTAAGTGCTATAGAAGAGTCATGAGGATACAATGGACAGCAAGGAGGATAAATCAAGATGTTTTAAGAAAAATCAACGTCCAAGAAGGCTGACTTTTAAATACCATATTAAGAAGGAAGTTGAGGTTTTGTCGGCCACGTGAAGAGACACGATGGCATGGAGAGAATGTTGTTGGGGGGGGGGGGGGTCGATAGAAGACAGTAGAGACAGCGGTAGGCTAAGTCGTCGCTGGACAAGAAATATTCGGGAATTCATGTACATGTCGCTAGTAGAGGCGGGACAACTTGTCAGAGGTCGTGGGGGATTTCAGGAAATTCATAAGGAAGACTACGTTATGAAAAGAATACGTCACATGACAACATCTTTTCATACAACCTAGAAAAGTCATATCTATAAACTTGCTGATATATTTTAGTGTGACTATTCGTTGTATCCCCTCCCCCCACGACAACATATGAATGTTCACTATTCTGATTATCGAAGTTTCTTCTCTTTGAATATTAATAAAAACATGATATTCTTTTGCGTTAATTCTCAAACTCCTACAGATTAGAAAGGATGTAGTCCCTACATAGTGCCATGGTTTACCACTTGGATTCGATATTTGTGCTTTTCGACCAGACACTTCCAATTTCAGCATAGCTTCTGGGTCACTTTGTTCATCTTTTGGGATTGAACAGCAATCATCACACCCAATACATCCTTATTAATCTATAAAACATGTATGACAGGTAACAGTGTTTCTATTCGTTGCTCCCTTTTCTGGCACTGACAATATTCAATTGAAAAATAATATTAAATACACTCAACTTTTTCTTCCACAAGGGGGCCTTTGCCGCCATGTTTGTGTAGACCACGTGATAGATAACCATGTGTGGTCACTGTTCTCTAGAATCTAGTTTGGATGCAGCTGTGCCAGGTATTAGTCCCATCTTGAGGACATAATTCTATTTAGCAATCGTACTTTCTTCCAACTTTTTGAGCCATAAATTGATTATTTCCCCGTATTCTATCACCTTAATCAGCACGCGCTGTTACTTCATTTCTGTATCTACTTCTTTCCTATTTTCAGATTTCAGATTCGCCGAGGACAAAATGGCTATAACCGATTAGCAGCAAATCTGGCAAACATGGTCTGTCTTTCTTCACTCCCAGCATGAAAATCTAAACTGCGATGAATTCGCCTTCATCATACTACGAATATCCTTCTTCCTGCTGTTCAAAACAGCAACTCCTTCTTGACGGTGATCCCCTAGTTCCATCTGAGTACTCACGCAGCGTTGGTCATTACAGCTCAGAAGGGGGCATAGATTTGGGCGGATTAATCGCGCGATGTATGCTGGGAAGTTATCAAGCAGAAACGTGCGCGAGTTGATTTTAACTTGTAGATCAGTTCATGAAATAGGAATGGAGGAGAGACCGAGGGTTTGAAAATGTGATTTTTATAGTCCTGCACCAACATTGGCCAGATCTTGCAAGTCGTTGAGGTCAGAGATGAAAATTTAAGTGTCTATCGTAACGTTGAATTGAGGTTTTCTGTCTGTTCGGGAGATTACTTGATCTTGGAAGTTCTGCGACCTCCTGCGGTTTGTGGTGAGACCAAGACTTGTTGATTATCTCTACTGCGTAGTCTGTACTATCGTTGGTACATGTATAGTACTATCTTTATATGCATGGAGAACAAGGCAATTGATGCTCGGAATCGTTGTGACAGGATACCTAAACCACATTCTTCAATATTTTGAATAGCGAAACAATTCCAGGTTTGGCACTGGTAGCATAGTAATGAAATAATAACAGTCTTGTATAATTCAACTTCAGTGTCTATTTTTAAATTTTTGTTCTTAAAAATACTTGTCCTATGATCTGATATGTTTTGTTGCATCTATTTTGTATCTCTTAACCGGTTTTCCCTTCCCTCGATATAATGCTTCCTAAGTAAGTGAACTCCTTTACCTGTTTAAGGTGTTTATCAACGATGTAGATAGTGATATTTCTTTCTTTCTTTGCTAGTGTCATTATTTCGGTCTTTTCAATATTGATCTTCATGTTGTATTTTTGACATGTTGTGTGGAGTCTGTTCATATCTTCTTGCAATTGTTCTTTTGATATCGCTATTAATACTTGGTCGTCTGCAAAACGTAGTTAGTTCAATTTGTCTTTTATGTTATCTTCTTCGTTGGTACTTGTTATTTTACAGCTGTGGTCGATATATGTTATAAAAAGTAGGGGGGATAGGACACACCCCTGGCGAACTCTTGATTGAATCTGGAAATTTTTGGGCACTCCTGCATTTGTTCTTACTTCGCATTGGCTATTAGCATAAATGCCCTTGCATATGGTGATTAAATGTTTTCCATAGTTGTTGTCTGTCTACTCTGTCGAATGCCTTTTCTTGGTCTACGAATGCGATGTATAATTCTGTGGCTCTTTCTCTTAGTTGTCTAAGTGTAAAGATAGCATCCGTATAGCTTTTGTTCTGACGGAAGCCCATTTGGGTGTTTTAAAGTTGTGGTTCAATGTATGATCGTAGTCGTTGTTCTAATATTTTGTTGTATTGTGTATATTTTGTCTAATATTCTCTTGTCGTTTTACCTAACAACAAGAGGTGTAAACTAAATGACCAGACAATTCATGACTGTCACTGTAGAACAAAATAGTAGTGGCTCTCAATGTAGGACAATGTAATTGGTGACTCTGAATATAGGACACTGTAGTTGGTGACTCTCAATGTAGAACAAGATATTTGGTGGTTCTCAACTTAAGACAATGTAGTTGCTGACTGAAATTTTTTTTCTTCTATAGAGTTAATATGACGAGCAGGAGATTTTTGTTCTGTGAGTCATTATGACAAGCAATGAAGAGCAATGGCGAGAAACATGACAGATCTTGCTGAAAGATAACTATTTGCTCGTTGAACATTTCTAAATCTCCAATACCACACTAACTCCGCGTCACTGAACATTTCTGAATCTCCAATGCCACACTAACTCCGCGTCACTGAACATTTCTAAATCTCCAATACCATACTAACTCTGCGTCGCTGAACATTTCTGAATCTCCAATACCACACTAACTCCGCGTCGCTGAACATTTCTGAAAACTCAATACCACACTGCCTCTGCATCGCTGAACATTTCTGAAAACTCAATACCACACTGCCTCTGCATCGCTGAACATTTCTGAATCTCCTATATCATACTAACTCTGCGTCACTGAACATTTCTGAATCTCCTATATCATACTAACTCTGCGTCACTGAACATTTCTGAATCTCCTATATTATACTAACTCTGAGTCCCTGAACATTTCTGAATCTCCTATATTATACTAACTCTGAGTCCCTGAACATTTCTGAATCTCCTATATTATACTAACTCTGCGTGCTGAACATTTCTGAATCTCCTATATTATACTAACTCTGCGTGCTGAACATTTCTGAATCTCCTATATTATACTAACTCTGCGTGCTGAACATTTCTGAATCTCCTATATTATACTAACTCTGCGTGCTGAACATTTCTGAATCTCCTATATTATACTAACTCTGCGTGCTGAACATTTCTGAATCTCCTATATTATACTAACTCTGCGTGCTGAACATTTCTGAATCTCCTATATTATACTAACCCTGCGTGCTGAACATTTCTGAATCTCCTATATTATACTAACTCTGCGTGCTGAACATTTCTGAATCTCCTATATTATACTAACTCTGCGTGCTGAACATTTCTGAATCTCCTAAATCATACTAACTCTGCGTCGCTGAACATTTCTGAATCTCCTAAATCATACTAACTCTGCGTCACTGAACATTTCTGAATTTCCTAAATCATACTAACTCTGCGTCACTGAACATTTCTGAATTTCCTATATCATACTAACTCTGCGTCGCTGAACATTTCTGAATTTTCAATACCACACTAACTGCGTCGCTGAACATTTTTGAATCTACAAGCGCTGCCAGACTGTCTAATAAATAGCAATATATGTCAGGTTTATGGAAAAAAATATGTCTATTGTTAATTCCAGAGATCGTAGTGAATAAATTACACGAACCGCGACCTCCACTGTATTTTGATGGTTACCACTCTGATATAACATAATTGGATCAAGGTTGAAATTAACGTACCTCATCATAAGAGGCTTTTTTTAAATTAACCAGTACGGCGCTTGGGCCAAATCAAACCCGACAAGTTATTTTTGCTGGTCTGTCAAACCGTTGTAAATGTACATATATGTTTCATTTCTATCCAGACAACTAATAGATTGCCCACGCTTGATATATGGCAAGAATTACAAATACGAAACGAGGAGATAACTGAAGACGAAATTATGACTGATCTCTTTTAATTCCCCTGTAAATTGAGAAACTTAACTGATAACTTCCGTACAACTTCTTCCCGAGCATCACAAAAGATCTCTAACTTTGCTTATGACTGTATACATAACTTCTGATAGATCTCACGTTGCGCGGCTCCAGGGCCCTGTGGCGAGGTCTGGTTTGTAAATATAAGCTGGCATACATAGTCGATAATAACTAACTGAGAAAGGGATGCAACTCAGTTTCTTCTACATTGACCGATCAGCTAAGAACCTTAATCTTCATTTAGATAGTTATTCTTATTCAGCGTATGTTCTCAAACTCATGATTAGATAGTTATTCGTATTCTGCGTACATTCTCAAAATTCTGGTTAGCGGGATATAGTTTGGAGAATAAAATACACTTGTAAATGGTATAAAATATGACTGCTATATTTTCATCTTTCGACCTGACATATCCGACTTCAGCATACCTTTTGGATCACTTATACCTCATTTATACTTAAAATGGTTTAACTAACTTCTCGGTGTTTCCTATTTATAGTCATCATTTACCAATGTTACATCGGAAGCAACATTGTTTAATGTATATATGTTATTTAAATTTACATGTGGACTTAAAGGCCCATGTAGTGCTTAAGCTTAATAACACGTACTAGTGTTAAATATTTGTTGTATTCGATAAATTTGCATATATGTGCAGTGTTTGTGTTATTGCTGATATCTGTGCTTCGATCGACTGAAAAATTTCGACTTAAGAAATACTTAAGTGACAGAACTACACAAACTGCAGTGAATAACAAGCCATCTTCCAACGCACACTTAACTACACCAAATCTCAGCCCCCACCTGCATCCTGTTTTTAATCTTTATAAAATAATCTCCCTGACTTGTTTAACAAAGCTTGTTATATGAACAAGTGGGTCGGACATACGCATGACTTCGAAAAGACCCATCTCACAATAACAACATGTTGCGGCTTCTTGAAACTGAAGGTAAACTCTAGTAAACCACATACGTCATATTTATACTTAGCAACAAACAAGAAAAGAAGATACTTTAAATCACTCTTGAATAAGCTGAAATTTTAGTTGACGTTTCGACTAAAAACCTTCCTCAGGACCGAAGACAGAAAACGAAATAAACAACGTACTGAATGCAGAGAAGCATATCATCCTCATATGTGCTTTCCTGCGTTCAGTATGGTGTGTATTTCGTTTGTTGTCTTTAGTCCTGATATACGCTTTAGCCGAAACGTTGTCTGTCACTGTGTCTTGTTACTATGATGTTTTATTAATATTTGTAACACTTATAGCTATTTCTGTTAATTTTGTTATTTTGTTTGTGTTACACCCCCCCCCCCCCCTCCAAATTTCCAGTTTCTGGTTTATATCCGACACTGGAGCTTTCTTTATAGCAGAGACATAACTTCAGATAGAAACATGTTACTTGTGAACGAACAAAATGATCATCATCACATCACTACCACTATCACCTTAATCATCATCATCATCATCAGCCATCTCAAACATCCATCATCATCATCCGACATTATGCATAGTTCATTTCTCCTCTTCATTATCATTCATTATCAATTACCACCTTTACTCTCACCACCACCATCGCCTTGGCCATCATCAACTTCTTCGGCAACAATCATAGATCCTTCTAAAATTATTCGCCATATTCACTCTCATACCTGAAGCAGCAGATCTGAGGATTTCCTTATCGAAATCTAGATAGATTTGCCGTAGATAAAAAGCTTACTGTTTCCAGAGTGTTATCAGGGCTGGGTGGTCCTTGAACTTAAAAACCTAACACTTGAATTCCCGTCTGCTCTCAGCTGTGAAAGTTAGAGAGATTAAGAATGTTAGGACACAATACTGTGGGAATTTGAGACGCAGATACTGGAAACAAAAGTAACTGTGCAACTGTTTTATGAAAGAAAGGAAATATAAAAAAAAGAAGAAACAGGCACATATTATTGAAATAATGTGAGGTTTTATGTTATCCTTTTGAAACAATTTGGCCAAAAAATATTTTTAAAAAAAATAGAAGACCACTTGAGGAGAAAGTATGAAAATATTCCATCTTTTGTGTATTCAAGAGACATTTTTTTGTTGTTTCCTTACTATCTGATTTAAGGGCAACTTACTTGAGTTGATATTTAAAGGGAAGTAAAAAAAATGCGAGTCCGATTATCGCGTGTCTAAAGTTAAGGACATTTTAAAGACAGAGATTAGACGTGTTATAATTCATCACTACACTTGAATGACTGGCTCATATTCGGTTCCCTTCACAATGGAGTCATGTCATAATATGTGTTTATTAGTAAGGAGAGATAATAAGTCAGGGAGTATTAAAAGGCAAATAACAGAAAAATCAAATGCTTCTGCGATCGACCTCGAAATCCTGCTAGTTAACAGGACGTAGTCGGAAAAACGAAATGTCGTAGTTTACAACTTCGCAATGATATCTGCGCATTTCGGATGGAAACATAACTTTCAGATACTTTCAGCATAACGTGTTTGGATCACTTTGATGCTCCATGAGATTTAGCTGTCAAACTCACTCCAGCACTTCTTAGTCACATCTTACGACATACATTACCGATTAGTGTTGTTATACTCTTTTCTCCATCCTCCAATCTTCCCCATTCTCAGTCCCTCTCCACACGCTGACGATGACGGCGGAGTTAACTGTGTTCGATCTCACAAGCTCCCGTCACCACCCAAGCCACTACACTATCAGCAGATCTGACACTGTAACTACACGAGCAGCAGAACTGATATTGTAACTACACGAGCAGCAGAACTGATATTGTAACTACACGAGCAGCAGAACTGATATTGTAACTACACGAGCAGCAGAACTGATATTGTAACTACACGAGCAGCAGAACTGATATTGTAACTACAGGAGCAGCAGAACTGACACTGTAACTACAGGAGCAGCAGAACTGATATTGTAACTACACGAGCAGCAGAACTGACACTGTAACTAGACGAGCAGCAGATCTGACACTGTAACTACACGAGCAGCAGAACTGATATTGTAACTAGACGAGCAGCAGAACTGATATTGTAACTAGACGAGCAGCAGAACTGATATTGTAACTACACGAGCAGCAGAACTGATATTGTAACTACACGAGCAGCAGAACTGATATTGTAACTACAGGGGCAGCAGAACTGATATTGTAACTACACGAGCAGCAGAACTGATATTGTAACTACACGAGCAGCAGAACTGACACTGTGACTACACGAGCAGCAGAACTGATATTGTAACTACACGAGCAGCAGAACTGATATTGTAACTACACGAGCAGCAGAACTGATATTGTATCTACACGAGCAGCAGAACTGATATTGTAACTACAGGGGCAGCAGAACTGATATTGTAACTACAGGGGCAGCAGAACTGATATTGTAACTACAGGGGCAGCAGAACTGACACTGTAACTACAGGAGCAGCAGAACTGATATTGTAACTACAGGAGCAGCAGAACTGATATTGTAACTACACGAGCAGCAGAACTGATATTGTATCTACACGAGCAGCAGAACTGATATTGTAACTACAGGGGCAGCAGAACTGATATTGTAACTACAGGGGCAGCAGAACTGATATTGTAACTACAGGGGCAGCAGAACTGACACTGTAACTACAGGAGCAGCAGAACTGATATTGTAACTACAGGGGCAGCAGAACTGATACTGTAACTACAGGAGCAGCAGAACTGACACTGTAACTACAGGAGCAGCAGAACTGATATTGTAACTACAGGAGCAGCAGAACTGATATTGTAACTACAGGGGCAGCAGAACTGATATTGTAACTACAGGAGCAGCAGAACTGATATTGTAACTACAGGGGCAGCACAACTGATATTGTAACTACAGGGGCAGCAGAACTGATATTGTAACTACAGGGGCAGCAGAACTGATATTGTAACTACAGGGGCAGCAGAACTGATATTGTAACTACACGAGCAGCAGAACTGATATTGTAACTACACGAGCAGCAGAACTGATATTGTAACTACACGAGCAGCAGAACTGACACTGTAACTACACGAGCAGCAGAACTGATATTGTAACTACAGGAGCAGCAGAACTGATATTGTAACTACAGGGGCAGCAGAACTGATATTGTAACTACAGGAGCAGCAGAACTGATATTGTAACTACACGAGCAGCAGAACTGATATTGTAACTACAGGAGCAGCAGAACTGATATTGTAACTACAGAGCAGCAGAACTGATATTGTAACTACAGGAGCAGCAGAACTGATATTGTAACTACACGAGCAGCAGAACTGATATTGTAACTACAGGAGCAGCAGAACTGATATTGTAACTACAGGGGCAGCAGAACTGATATTGTAACTACAGGAGCAGCAGAACTGATATTGTAACTAGACGAGCAGCAGAACTGAAACTGTAACTACAGGAGCTGCAGAAATGATACTATAATTACACGAGCAGCGGAGCTGATATTGTTCGATGTCGCCATTTTATTGTGCACACGATTTCTGGAAACGAAAACGATAGTATGGTAGAGTGGATTGTGATGATCTTAAGAATTATGAAGGAACTTCCAAACAGATTATGATGGAGGATTAGTGATAAGTCGGACCTTGAGGCCGGTAACAGGAATAAAGCATAGGGAACTTGATAATGGTTGCAGCGGAAATACGGGAATTGGAAAATGATAAGAGGAACGGGTAGCGACAGCAATCCACTTTTGTGAGTTACTTGTGTGTGGGAATGTTTTTGTGAGTTACTTGTATGTGGGGATGTTTTTGTGAGTTACTTGTATGTGGGGATGTTTTTGTGAGTTACTTGTATGTGGGGATGTTTTTGTGAGTTACTTGTATGTGGGGATGTTTTTGTGAGTTACTTGTATGTGGGGATGTTTTTGTGAGTTACTTGTATGTGGGAATATTTTTGTGAGTTACTTGTATGTGGAGATGTTTTGTGAGTTACTTGTATGTGGGAATGTTTTTGTGAGTTACTTGTATGTGTGAATGATTTTGGGAGTTACTTGTATGTGGGAATGTTTTTGTGAGTTACTTGTATGTGGGGATGTTTTTGTGAGTTACTTGTATGTGGGGATGTTTTTGTGAGTTACTTGCATGTGGAAATGTTTTGGATTATTGTACTTCCAAATGCTTTTGTTCGTGTGGTGAAATATGTTTAGTCATAGTGGTGCACGGCTTATGTGAAATACGTTTAATTCCAGTGGTTTACGGCTTGTGTGAAATATGTTTAATCATTATACACAACTTATGAGAAAAAAGTTTATTCATTGTGTGTTCTCAAGCAGAACAGCACTTCGGCCAGTCGGTCTCGTACTGGACTATTGTAGTTTAGTTGCCACAGAATTGATTCACACACTAAGCTGCTCTCTAGCGTGTTACCCTGTCCAGATTCGGTGTGTACTTGCAAGATCACCGTATGTTAGGGACATTGTCGTTGGTCGCAACTCCAATATTTCTGCTTTTTAAGCCGGCAGGGTCGGAATGCACAGATGCCTTGCATCACTGTGTGTCGACAGTAATATTAAATGTAATGGCATAGAGGTTTCGGATATATTTCCTGTCTCTCTGCTTCCAATTCTCATTCCATCTACAGCATCCACGGACACGGGTCTAAAAGTGTTAGTCAGGAAAACAACAAGAGCAGCTGTATTTCTGTTTCCAGGGTACACCTGTACCAGGGAGATGTGGGGAAGTACCTAATAGACATAAGAATCTCCAGAGGCCGTTGAAGACGCTAGGATCGAACTCTCACTACAAAGTTCACGAAAAGGACAGACACAAAGCCATTCACTAATGAAAGAACGACACAAATAAATCGTTTCCACTTTGGTATAGTGCTTTTGTGTGGTCAATTGCAATCAACAGGTACGTGGAACCTGCAATAGTAGTGCAAGTAGCTATTGTTCGGACGGCCAGGTTATGACAGACGAATAGCAAGGCGATTTTCTGTCTAGACTACTAGGAACCATCTCCATGTAGTCTGTGACGATGCCCGACCGTATAGGCGTCAATATTTATCTACTTCGCCGTAAAGCGTGGAGCGACTTAATCTGTTTACTCACACCTACTTATATCGAAGTATTAATTGATTGAGGTACATTAGAAATGACTAATGGTATTTATTATTATTTAATCATTTACTTTTATTTGCTCTTATGTCGCCCTCACCTATGCAAATGCCCTTTCATTGAATGTTCTTTCTAACTAATTCTGGGTCAATATGTTATTGTGATTATTATTTAGAGTTGAAGAAAGCTACATGTCAGACATATGAAAGTATAGAAAAGAAAATATTGAAAATTTAATTATATAAAGTATGAGATTTGGAATTTAATGCAATCAAGTGCATTTGGTTAGGAACTAGTATAAATGAGGAAAGTGTTCAGATTCTGGAAGCACGGCAGTCATAGTAGGTTTGTGGATTAGATTGGCGGCTATGAAGGTCGACAGTAGTGTAGGATAGTTGCCGAATTGCCGAAGTCAAATAGATAGATTTGAAACATCAAGAAAACGTCGCGAATTCTAAGTGTGAGTAATATAAGAATAATATTTTCTGATAAGGAATCCAAGTGTAAGGGATACGTCTAAACTAAAGCAGTATAGCATACAGGAGAATAGGAAACTCAATTTCTTCGGAGAACGAAACCTGTGGGTTGCTATGTTAGTACTACATGATAGAATATTTATCTTTTTACCCCCTGTCACACACCATAAGGAAGTACTTTTAGGATCTTGGTTATCTGCTAACCCTGGTCCGCACGAAAGCAAAGCGAGGACCTATGTACCCCGTGTTCTTGTAGCCGTTTATAATATCTTTCAAACGAAAAAGTGAAAAGAAGCCTTATAGATCACAACTAGAATTTGTAAACGCTACAGTACAGCATTCTGAAGTTTTGTGGGGGTGGAAGGAGGGGGGGGGGAACCAAACAAAAAAAATGTACAAATCTAAAACAGAGGAACAAAACTTAAGATATACAGCGGAGACATATTATCCACCCTTACTTATGCATGCGAAACGTTGGGAATCAACCAAAGTTAAAGAGTCAATTAGATGAAATCAAAAATATATTTGTAATACAGATTGCTATTCAGATACTTTATAAAACATTTTGGAGCCACTAATATATCACAAATTGTATCGCCAGTAAAATGTGAATAATCGGCTTTCGAACCACAAGTTACTTCCAAGAATTCTTTAGCGAAGCGAGTTCACAATCAACTCTGCTACCGAGCCGTTGTTTAAGATACTTTGTACGCTAGGCCCGCTAGAAGACTCAACCATTTCCACCTAAACTGCCTTCGTAAGATACTCAACATCTATTGTGGGATTCTTCTTCTTCTTCTGCGTTCAGCATTTGTGGTCATGCTATATTGTCAGGCTTGTCGTCAAGACGAAGTCCACTGTCTTCTCCAGAGCGGCTGGCCCATAGCTTTTGCCTCAAGCCTGTATCCTCTGGCCAGGTCTGCTGTATCTGCTCTTTGTATGTTGGGCAGTCCTGAAGTATGTGTTCTGGGTTCCGGATCCCCATGGACATACATCTGTGTGTGAGTATTGTGGGATAAAATACCAGACAGTGAGTACTCATGAAATCTAAGTCTGTATGCATGCATACAATGTTGATGAAGGCGCAGACACGCTGAAGAGGTCACGTTGTCCACACGAAAGATCATCGTCTACAAAAACTTTGTTATATGGAGAACTCTAGACTGGTTCCCGCAAAGCCGGGGAACAGAAGAAGTGTTTTAAAGACACTTAAGACATAAAGGACTCACTTCACAACAGGCACAGACTCATGGGAAAATCTTGCACAAGACAGATTCGACTGATGACGCAGAAAAAAGAGTAGTGCAGCAGTTACAGAGAACCTCAAACATCATACCGCGCAACACAAACGCGCTAGAAGAAAAGCAAGAGCTGCTCAGTGTCCCACAGACTCCACCCCCACATGCTCTGAGTATGATAGTCAATTTTAAACACACAAAGTACATATAAGTCACAGTCAGGCCCATTGAATACATCATCTTCATAATCATTCCAGTTGAGCTGAATGGTCAACGTCGAAATCGACAGATGAACAAACAAGATACTTTGTAGAAAACTGAATGACTGCGAGAGTATTACATAAATAATAAAAATGTACACGCAACTAAGTTTTATCAACAATCACACAAAAATGTAGACATATGTAGAAGCATGAGAAAAAATAAATAAAAGAATCGCAATGCAAGTCCTCATTTTGGAAACAACAGTGAAATGAGAAATAGGTCGAAATACAAGAAACATTGAAAGTAACATTAAAGAGAAGCTAAAATGAAAGACATTGATTTCCTTATGGAGATTGAGAAAGTTTTCGGAAACAATGATGCATGGATAAGCTACTGCGAGTCTCATGTGATATCTATCAGCCTTACATGTATCATCACAATAATAGCCACAATGTGATCAGCCATGCATGTCGTAAGAAAGGTGTCTAAGGAGGATTAGGCATACAGTTTACTACATCATTAATGGAAGATCAAAATACCACCAGCATGTCATCCCTATTCTATCATATGGATGCGAAAGTTGGAAAGCCACAAAAGCCACAGATAAGAGACTAGACTCCTTTGGAAACAAATGCCTACGTACCATTCTAAATGTTAAGTGGAGTGACTTTAAATCTAACACTACTATAAGAGAGGAAAGCAAACAAACCTATATATCTTCCTTCATTAGACAAAGGCGTTGGACTTACATCGGCCATGTTCTCAGAATGAACAACCTAAGAATTCCCCAGCAGTCACTATATTGGGTGCCACCTGGAGTAAGAAAAAGAGGGAGACCTAGAGAAACTCTACGAAGAACCATTAATAGAGAAGGCATATCAATGAGCCTAAACAACACGCAACAATTGAAAGACCTGGCAACACAAAGACAGAAATAGAAAGTTATGGTTTCTGCCCTATGCGCCGTCTATGGCCCTGGAGGAACATAACATAACATAACATGTTATGCTGAAGGCTGGGATGTTAGGTCGAAAAATGTAGGTAACGCAGCGAAGCTGTAAACTATGATAGAGTTTAATCCAACCTCCCACGTCATCAGACTAATCTGCAGAAGTCGTTTAAAAAAAAGTGAAATGAACCGTGAGGTCTATTGTCTATTGTCTTTCCCCGGGTGGTTTGTGATCCAATCTTGCCGTTAAGCGTAGGGGTAATTGGAGCTCGAGCTTGAGTTCTAAAGCCAGATGTGTGGCCTCTGCTGTGCTATGACCGTGTCTGTTCAGGATGTCCCTGACGTTTTCTATCCATCTTTTCCGTGGTTTTCCTCTGGCTTTGTACCCTGATCTCATTTGGTTATATGCTTGTACGGGCAACTTTTCATGATGCATTCTCATAATGTGGCCAAACCACTTGATCTGTTCTCTCTCTATGTAATCTGTACAAGATATTATACCTATTCTTTCCCTGATATGTTCATTTCGTAATCTATCAAGCTTGGTGACCCCGGCAGCTTTCCTCAAGCATTTTATCTCACATGTCACTATCTTTTTTGTAATGTGAAGATGAGAGACCAGGTTTTCATATTTCACCGTGAGGTACGCACTTTCAACCGTGGATACTAGTTCAATTTGGTTATATTAGAGCTTTACAACCATCAAAAAAATAGTGGAGGTCGCAGATCTAGTAAGTCAGTCACCGTGATCTTTTATTAGCAGATACTTGCTGATTTTATCTCCAGGAGTTTTAGAAGGAATGCAGATGAATGAACCGGATGCAATGTTGAAAGTGACCATGTGTGACAGTAGCTTCAATATTAACTAATAGACGTACAGTATGTTGCACTTTTTCCTTATAGATCTATGAAAGCTGGTGGCTCGTGCTGCACTTTACACCGCTTTTCGCGATCACCACAAGCCACTCAAATTATTGAGAGACCACCAACATCTTTCAGTTTCGTCTTTGGTTACCTGACCTCTAAAGATAAACACAGTGCTATTTTCACAGCTAGCAAATCATTTCTAAAAACTCCTGGTCACAACGCACGCGCATCTCACGCGCTTTGGGACAGAATTGTTGTTATTGGGGCTCAAATGACTGACCACAATGATTTTCTAACTGGCCACACAAATTATTCAGCGTTTTGCCGGTAATTATCTGCCCCTTCCATCATGAAATTTAGCCAGTGTTTATGTCCCTTGTCTTCATTTGAACTCAAAACAAAGGGAGATAAGCAGAAACTGCAAATAACTGCCATAATGGAGATCGCCGGCTTGTTAGTGAGAAAATAGACAGACTGGCAGGAGGACGATGCGAAGTGAAGTTTGATGTGTTGTACCTGGAAGTAGGGAAACAAGGACATCTGTTCACAGAAGTTTCTAGAGACGTCGTCAGGTGTTTTCGTTGGGCAGATGAAGAAAATGGTGGTCAGTAGTGTGTCATCACCATAATGTTACTTCTGCTGCTGCTACTACTACTCCGAACACAGTTAAATCTTGGGGTCTATGTTTCTCAAACACAACTTGGGGTCTTTGTTACCTCTAATATTGTATGGTAGTGTGTGATGATATAACCTTATTGGACTTTACTGTCCGCTTGTTGAAAGGGGCGCTCTTCTCCAAAATAGAGTACGCATTTCTAAAGTTTAGTTTAATTTTAAGGATCTTTGTTACCTTTAATACTTTTTTGGTTGAGTCATGATGTAGCCTACTTGGACATTGTCCGCTGGTTGAAAAAGCGCATAACTCCAAAAAAGAGGTAAACTCATCACCTACCTACTAAACTAAATATTTCCCGGAGGTCGTGGTAACTGGATTACCCCTCTAACTCCACTATTTTTTATGGTAAACAGTGTTTACTTGCATATATTTGATGGTGTTTTAATTATTACAATAAGATTCTTACTAATGTAATACAATCTCTTAAATATGCATTCCAAATATTTATATTTAAGCCATTGTATGAAACTGATTTCTATTACGGTGATTTCTGTTTTTAACATTGTGGACGAGTGAGGAAAAATTGTGTCTTGTCTAGTCATTGAAATCGTTTTTTGTGAGTATATTAATAGATTGGGAAAAAAGAGGCAGACCAGTTTAAGAGTTAAACTATGATACAGACTGCATCACCACCAACTATATAACATAAACAAGATCGGTACAACAGGATTGTGTACAAGTGGCAACAGATATGCGACACCTAAACACTTGTTGCAGACATGTCGAACGAACGACGAGTAACGGAGAAGCACTAGGTCATGATCTGATTTCCTTTTTGTTTTTAACAATCATTATAGCATTGTTTGGAGGGATCCGTGTTAGCGCGGTGGTTAGCAGCACTGGCTTCGCATATGAAGTTGAATTTTCCCCAGTTGAAGCGGAAATGTTTTTCAGACCGCAACGGCTCCAGGGTTGACACACTTTACCCACTGGAAGTAAAGACTGTGAGGGAGAGGAGATGGCTACCGCCCTCATTTGCAGATCCTCTGAAATGTGAGATCGCTAACATCTCACATCTCTACGGCAGTAATAAATGCTATATGTCACTTTACTTTACTATAGCAATGTTTGGAGCCTGGTCTTGACTGCTACCTTTGTCAGAGCAATCAATGTGAAGTCCGAAAGAATAAGAAACACATTCTTGTTTCTATTTTCTATGCAGACATTCAATCACATGGAAGCCTGCAGCAATGTTTAGTATTAATGTTAGCCACTGTCGACCACATTCCATATAAGTAAATGACATCAATACGGTAATATTAATAACATCAAGTTAAGGGAAGAAATTAACTGCTGTGTGGTATCACTATAAAACTCTGTTCACTCTTTGAATTGTTCACTCAGTGGATTGGTTGTTAGACGCGGAACGCATTAATCAATTGTAAGTGCCCAATAATATTGTTTCTAAATTTCGCTTTTAAATGTTTTTAAAATGTTGTTTAAATATTGTTTTAATTATTTTTCAATGTTTTAAATAATATTGTTTTTACGTGTCATTAGCTGTTTAAAAATATCCTATTGTCGCGTAGTAATGTGGTGGTGTGTTTTAACCCACTTCAATCTTAGAGTGAACAGAGTTTATAAATACATGTAGTCTGATATCACTTCTTTTTCATCTGTGGCGGACATTATAGAAAACAAGGTATCATTAGCTACTACTATAGTTGATGGCACTCATGTTCGGGAGGTCACGTTTATTTTGTTATTGTCTAGGTTGCCGTACATAGACTATTAATTTCGTGATGGCACCAGCAAGTAAACTGTGTTTTTGCAGTAAGTTCTTTCATTGAAATTGTGCAAGTCACTAAAAGTAAGAAAATAATAATAGTCATTTCGAAATAAAGCATTATATATCATCACCATCATGTGTCGTCTCTGCATCGAAGGTTCAATGTTGTTTGCAATTGTCCTCCAATATCTTCTGGCTCTTGTCTTTGAGGTACACTCTGTTAGACTATCTTGTTCATTCCATGTTTTCCTCCCACTTGTATTTCCACCTTAATTCTACCTTCTATGAACGTGGCCAGCAATGACACACAACACAGAATATGTAATGGCAAGGGATGGAATATTCAATAAATTAAAAATTAAAAATATTAAAGTATAACACCTGTTATACATGTCGGAAGAGGCGACTTAGGACAGTTGAGTGTGGGGTTAGAGATACTTCATAAAGTAGCAGATATGTCTCTCTCTCTATGTCAAGTGTCTTTTACAGAACATTGTCCTCACTGCTACTCTGTAAGCTTCTCGGTTCTGTGCAAGCTGCCCAGCTTCTTCTAGTGTCATGTTCAAAAAGTCTTCGATGGCATGTGTCCATAGTAGTCTTGGTCTACCTCTTGTTCTCTTACGTGGAACTTTTCCCTTCGTAATATTTCTAAACTATTGTGTCTCTTTATGTTTCCGAAATATGTTGGCTAGCGTTTTTTGAAAGTTTTGAGAATCATTCTTCTTCTATGTTGAGATCTTTGTGCAGATATGTATATATATATTTTTTCGTAGTAAAAGAATATACTGAAGATGGATGTGCTGGGTCGAAAGATGCAGATATCGAGTAAACATGAAACGAACTACATCTCACAGGGTACGGCTTTGAAGGTGAACGAAGAAGAAAGGGACGATATTACAACATTAAAAAAAATAACCAATGGCATTGTAGACCCTTGCTAGTACTACAATGTTTGTGAAGTGCTATGCCTGGGTAAGAATTAAATGAAAGCACTTAATCTATGTGAAACGATGATGTTGGTATATATATATCTTATTTAGGACATAATGATCAATGCCGCATTGTTTGGCTTTAGTTATTTCATAAGTAATATTTCACACTCAGTAAGTTGTCATTTATTCACACGGCGGGAATTGAGCCTGATGTGAACTCTCCACAGAGTCGGACAGGAAAATGATGTTCTTAAAATTCAGACAAAGAAAGACGTGAACATATTCTGGGCATCACTTAACAAGTGGTCTAGCACACTGATTCTGGGCATCACTTAACAAGTGGTCTAGCACACTGGTTCCCAGCCCATTGATCCCTTCTCAAATAGAGATCACGAAGGGTTTCTATGTGCCATCCGTTAAAACAGTAAGCTAAAATAAATATTGATTGAAATGCAATTTTCATTCTTAATCGGTATCTTAAAGTTAGAATAATATAATATTTTCTAATTATCCAAAAGAACATATCATATCTTCTACATTTCTCTGAGAGTTAATTTTCAAATAATCTTCATGTGAAAACCAGAACATGAAACATTACATTTTGGGACTGACAATATGTTTACATTAACGAAAACTCAACCGTGAATTATGAAGCTAGTTAACAAGTTACAACACCATGCTTTCGTAGTGATTAAGCCGTTCGCTTTCCGCACAAAAGGTCGCCGGTTCGAATCACACGAGCCATATCTTGTTTATAAACGGATTTTTCGGAGATACCTAGTGATTATCGTTTGAAGCTACGGAGTTACGTGCTATAAGTGGTACTCTATGCATTTCAAGTGCTGCTTCAATGAGAAGGACGGAGTATTTTCAGGGTATCCAGAGTACAATGAAGTAAATCCTCTATGTCTTTTGAGTCTGCGAATTTTAAGAATAGCATAACGTCAAGTTAAAATTATATGAATTTATATTGTACTCAGATCTTACACTTCTGGGCAGAGGGGGGGGGGGGGGTAGGAGAGAGAGAGAGAGAGAGAGTCACAAGGGAAGCAAAAATAGTAATACTATCTGTCATGCATGTGTATTAGGGGATTAAGGGTGTTTGGGGTGGAGTTGGCTGTTCCATGCTATAGAAGGTCAAATTCAGCAAGAATGCATGTTAAAATCGGATGTGTCCGGCCTAAAGTCGCAAACATCGCAGTCAAGATGTAAACAATAACGATACTTTCAGCTATCTGGACTATATCTACTAATCTGCATAAGTTTGAGAATGAACGCAGAAAAGGTATGCTGAAACATTTCCCATGTTGTTTTAGTCCATAAAAAGTTGTTTTTTTTAAATACCTTTAAATGTATATATTGATGGTGTAGGTCACTTGCTACTATAAAATGAGGTCTCGAATCGAAATTGATTTGGAACCTGTGGTATAGCAAGTCCAACGTCTGTGAAGTCCTCTAAACCGAGTCCTCCATTGGCCATCTGCAAGCAGGCAACGGTAACGGTGTTTTTCGGGTGAAAGTGAGATGCTATAATTAACGCGCACAGTGCGAGATGTTACACACAATAAGAAACGTGCTAGGTGTGTTAATAATCGGAAGCTACGCAGCGTGAAGTAGGCGTGTCTAGGAGATAATATATAACCAATAGAAGATTTGCTCCGCCCTTTCAACACGTCTCGTTCAGTGACAAGTGACCTGTCACGTAGATGAGTTGTTTTCAATGAACAAAGTTGATTTGGACTGTAACATAAATGGTTTGGATAATCCTTACACTTAACGCACATCCTTAAAATAATGTTCTACTTTTCTTTCATTTTTTTTTTCAATGCATATCTTCACTTTATGTCTTCAAAAGGTTTGTCCAAGCAGAAGGACTCGATTGTTCAGCGAAGCGGTGCGAGAAGAGCACAGAATGGCTTCTTTCCAGGGAGTCCCGCCCTGTTGAGTTCTGCTCTATACAAATCGTGTGGCCTTTCCCTGAGCGGCTATTGAGGACAGGCAGAATCGCTGGCGCCGGCGCGAGAATGGGAAAGCAGTGTTGGCGGAGTAATCCTTTAGGACTATGAACTATATTTTATGTAAGGCGCAAATAACAACGTGGAAGCAGCAATAAAGTAGTCGTTGAAAGTTGGTGCGGGTTAATGAAAATCTTTAGTCCGGACAATAAGACAGGCGCCGGCTCTGGCGTTTCTACCTGCTTTCATATTAAAAGGGCGTATTTGAGATTTCCATAGCAAATTAGTTGGAACTTACGACAGTCTCGTCTGATGCGCCGTCCAATTTTGGTGGATCGTTCCCTTAACCCGCATGAAGTTAATAACTTTTGCTCAAATTCACAAACATTCACGACAAACCAGATGTAGGCTTATTTGCCAGAGGTAGACAGCAGAAAGACAATAATAAACGTGCTTTCTTTATGACACAGGTAGGTTATTCGAGAACAGGTGTATTTAAAATAAATATACACAATGTTTTCACCTGTGTTAGGAGGAGTCGAAATAAGACAACAGAATAGTAGCGAAACCAGTGGCATCTGCTACGTATATCGTCAGAGGCGACTAAGGACGTATGTTGTAGAGTTGGTTACCACACGTTGTGATTTCTCCTGTGCTGAAACCTAATGAAGATTCATATATGGACTGTTGGAAACCTTTCTATTTTAAAAGGCCTAGAGATTACAAAAAATTCACCACAAAGACTGCCCAGCTAGTAGCGTTTACAACCTGCATCCATATGTGCTGTTTTATTCTATAATATATTCTCTGCTTGTGCTGTGAAGTATCGTATGACTGAATAACAATCGCTTTTCAGTCTGTCATGTTTGGTCATTTGACATGCAGCAATATTTTGACGTTTTAGAACGTTGGTATTTCATTCAGTTCATCTTGGTTTACCTCTGCCTCTTTCTGTTTCCATTTTCATGTTTTATGCGCTTACTATTTGGCCAATAAGGGTTCATTCTTAGTGGGTTTCCGAATTTTATCACAGACTTTGTTCCAACATTCTTGTAATATCTCCGATTCCTATATATATATATATATATACAATGAAAAATCATCCCATTAAAATACTTGCAAAAGCTCCAGAAATGTTTCTCATCGCAAAATTGCACAAGAAACACCAAGAGCTTAATGTAAAACTTAACTCATATATTACTTGATCGGAGTTCTATCATCATCATCTATCTATCAATTTATTTATTCGCTGTGGCCCTTGTTTGCCTTGCAGTGTCATGGGTGGAAGAGTTCTCTGGAGATGATCTTCTTGTGTGCTGTTTGTAGACTTGTTCTTGTGGTTTCTTTGATTTCTGTGCTCCATCTTTTACATTGTCTGCCTCTGGCTTTATAGCCAGATAGTCTATGTCATGGCCATTTGTGGCATGCTATCTGTTGGTAATCTGTAAACGTGTGAAAACCACTTGATCTGTTGTCGTTTGATGTGTTCCAATACTAGTATTGTTTTGGTTGTCTATCTGATGTTATCGTTTCTAATTCTATCTCTTAATGACACTCGGAGTATTCTTCGTAGACATATCATTTCTGTTATCACTATTTTTCTTTTGTCTTGTGATGTCATTGTCTAGGTTTGGCACTGATAGCACAGTGATGGAATAATAACAGTCTTGTATAATACGACTTTGTTCATGTGTCTCTATGTTCATTTAGTGTCTAACTTTAATGTCTATCATCATCTTCATCACAATATTTGATTTGACTGCAATATAAACTTTCCATGACATCGAAACGTTCCATGTATTATAGATACAATGCTTGGTCATGATGTGCCAAGATATATTTTACAATTATAATTATAGTTAAGTAGTTTATCACTAAAACAAAGAGTCTTAATTAAAAGTTCAGTAAGTGTTATGATGTGGTGCAGTGGTACAGAGCGCGTCTGTGCCAGCCAGGGTACCGAGTTCAACCCCCGTCACAGGCAATTGTGCATCCGGATCGTTCAGAAAGCAATGTCAAACTACTGAACTTATTTATATTGCCTAGAAAATAATCACAACCAACAAATGCTGGGTTGATAGCTACGACCTGAATAGGATATGCTACCAATTTAAGTGGTATGATATTATAATAGCAGCCCATAGCAGATCATGATTGCAGCAGTTTCATGCTGCATCTCTCTTATGTGTGCAGAGATGACTTGAAAGTCAAATCCTGGCATAGAATCCCGTCACATTTAGAACACGTATAACCAGAATTTCACATCTATGTGTGTGTTGTTCTGTCTTTCGAACAGCACGTTTTATCTGTGCCTCTAAGAGTTGATGCGTTGATGCTTCTCTGCGATTTTAGTACATTTTCTGGTATTGCTGCGCCACACTGGGCGATTCTGAGCGACAGACTACCAGAATGTGGCGTCGAAGCTGATTCTTCTTAGAGACACGCTGTAAGCGTTTCTTCTGTGTTTCGGCCTGTAGTTTTCCCTTGAAAAGCTTCCCATGCATCACATGTTTTAAGATGTGTTTGTGAGGCATGTGCAAAACATGTCCAACCCATCACAGTTGTACCTTCTTCTGCATTATATAAATGTTTGGGGTGTTGGCTCTATCATGTACTTTATTTTGCCACTTTATCCTGAGAGGTTTGTGGATACAGCATTTATGGAAGTGATTAACAGTCTGGCTTGTCTTCTGTATACTGTCCAGTTCTCACAAGCGTATAGCAAGGTAATACAATGGCGGAATAGACTTTTGATTCTGTGGCGAGAGTACTGTCTTTCCGTTCCAACACATTGTTGTGCAGTTTACCAAATGCAGCAGTGGCTTTAGAGATTCTATTGTTGATTTTAGCATCAATGCCATCGACTCTGGGGAGAGTAATACCAAGTTAAGTGAATCTCTCATGGTTGGATAAAATTATTTTTCTTGTTGGCATGGCTATATTCTGAGAAACCATGAGAAAGGTAACTCAAAAAATGTGCTGGCCATTAGCAGGACATACATTAATAAGAGGGAAAGTGGAAATTATTGCAAGATAGCTTTATTTTGGAAACCATAGGGAAAGAGAACAATCTGGAGAAGGGAACAACATATACAAGAGGGTTGAATGACATGGAACATAATGGGAAAAAAGCAGTACCACAGGGAAGAAAGAAAGAGATGTGCTTTTCTGTGCTTCACTGGGAACTGAATTATCTATAGATAATAGATAGGTACCCAAAAAAAATAACAATCTCTTAAGCAGCAAACATTTTCTGATCTTTCTACATTTACAACTCCTGCCGGTTTTCCGGAATTGACATGGGAAACGGAAGGGAGATTATATTATATGTAAACAAGGGAAAGAAAAATGAGAAGCAAAGCGGGCACTAACTCAAACATTGAGATGTGAGTTCACAAACAATGGGTAGATTATTTACACACAGAGGCAGATTACTGCGGATAATATTCATTATTTATACATTCATAAGTTCTCCGTGGATTCCATCAAATGTAGGACAAAGTTATAGAGTGACGTATGATTGTGAAACAGTAAATAATTAGACTTGTAGAACTAGGCTAGTCCTCATGCCATTTTTAGTTTAACTTCCATATAAAAGAACATAATAGCATAACAAATGTTGAATACGCATCAGTACTATTCTTCAGTCTGTCAATTTGCATAACAATATTCTTTCACTGCGTTTGCCAATGTGTTCATACTGGCTCTGAAAAGCACGACATTTATAGAATAAAATACTTAATGTAGCAGCAAACGGGATTTGATCTAGGTTTCCTCAGTTGGAACACACTTCGCCCGTGTGCTGCCGGATCCCGAAATGGGAGCAAAGAATAGCAACACTGTTTACCTTCCATGCATGTCGTAAAAGGCGAATAAGGAGGTTATGGGATGAAGTTGGCTGCCCCATCCCATATAGGGTCAGTGACCCAAAGCCTTGCTGAAATCGGATGTGTCAATCCGAAAGGCGCAGCTATCGCAGCAATGCTGTAAACCATGACACAACGCATTCCGTTCTCCGGACTACATCCTGCTAATCTGCAGGAGTTTGAGAACGAACGAAGAAGAAGAAGAACCCACTTGTCTAACAAATTTTTCGACGCGTTTTTCGTCTTCGACCACACCACAAACCTAAACAAAAAGATGCGATATTTGCCAATACTTTCAACGTGTACATTCTCAAGCTGCTATTAATATGGACAGATCAATCGATGCAGACTATAACAATAACAACATCACACAATGCACGGTAAGTAAATTCTCTGAGTACCAAAATCTTTTAACATTAGTAAGTGACAAAACCTCTGTACTACAAAGACCAATTGATCGAGATTCATTGGCCGAAGCTTAATGCCAGGACTACTGATTACTTTTATGATGTAGACCATAGCTTCCCAGAGTGGTGTAAATGGGCCCCCAGGGGCAGATTTCGCCTTTCAGGGGGTCCATATGAGCGAGGGAAAAAATTGGGCGTGTACGAGATATACTTTTTCAATAAAGGTATGAGTAAAAATTGTACATGTTATGTTTTTACAATTGTCCACTCTAAAAATACCCATATCAAAGTGATTAGCATTGAACCAGCTGTAAAAAGTACATTTTAAGTTAATATGTGTAGGGAAATCCATATTAAGAAGGTCTATGGAAAACAAAAAGATCGGCAAGTGGTCTACGGGGCAACAAGTTTGAGATCCTTTGATAGATATACACTGACAATAGCGTGCTGCCATTAGCAAATATAATTTTGTATTTGATTCTAATATACGACAGTCGTGTGATGATTATTTATGTAACTAAATGGGAAATGATATATATCCCTTGACTATCCCTTGACTATACACAAGTGTGTTGTGTCTATGAGTTTCACCAATGGCCAACTAGAAAAAACAACCATGCAAAAGAAAACCTTAGTAGATGACGTGCTGTTATAATGAGGCTCTCTTATGGAAGCTTTGTAGCATCTCATCAATACAATTATATACCCCCTCTGAGTAGAAGGCTCATTCAATAGGCATTGCACTAATCCGAAAGCTGAAGTCTCCTGGGTATAAGAGTAAGCTCAGATAAACCACGCCACATCACATAGAAAATGATGATGTTGTTCCTCCATCGCAAGTGAGGATGGGCATGGCATGAAAAACAATAAATGTGATGAACAAGTAGAAAAACAACAGAATATTTATGATTGTATAATTTGGTTTGTGAGTTCGTAGATGCCCGATGAGTCCGATTCGTGTCAGGAAAGCTCCACCGCAGTGCGTGCAGGAGTGCAAAGTGTTTGGGGCAGTAGAGATTTCGGATTTGTTCTTCCTCCTTCGTCGATTACAAATTACCCACAGTGTTCTTTCCCCTTCAAATTCAGTGGTACCAGCCGTGATCTGGGCGTGCTAGGCCGAGCGATCAAGGGCCGCAGTCTCTCAGGAACGAGGACCGATGCTGCAGTGCTTGAGAGAGTGTACTAGGTGATCCTTGGATGGTTGTTGGTTGCTGATTCAGCGGTCCATGGGCTCATGCCCTTTCACCTAATGCGATTCATTAAATGGTATTATATTGCTGGGAAGTCTGTGGATTTTCGGTCACCCCGGGACAGAGCCAGAGAATAACTATCACACCTCCAGGAAGGTAGGTTTCAACATATGCACTGCTCCTAGCCACTGTAGCCAAGATAGGGTTCACTGTGCTCATTCCCCGCCACCAATTGACTACTAGTTATGCCGAACTTCTCTATTGCTTCAGGTATGCAACCAAATGTTCAAGTCAAAAATATTGTCACGTCCTAAGTCACTGTGCCTATATGATGGGTTTCAGCCATAGGAAAAAACAGTGATATCAGTTTCCTTCAACCCAGTGCTGCAAAGTACATCTCTGGCTCCCTCCTAACCACAGAGGGGACATATATATATATATATATATATATATATATATATATATATATATATATATATATTCAGGTAAACATGAAACACATTTCAACAACAAAATAAAAGCATAATTGTATAGATGACGTGTCATGAAGCTTCTCTAAGAAGATAACCTCAATATAACGGCATGTCATCCACTAAGGTTTTCTGTTGCATGGGTGGTATGTCTAGTGGGCCATTGGTGAGACCCACAGACGCAACCACATGCGTAGGTGATCATTGAAGCGCTTTTTCTGTCTTCATCTTGAGCGTTTACCATCGCACAGCTCCCCATAGAATAATCTCTTTGAAAGGCACATACGGTTGATATGGCCAGCCCAGCAGAGGTGGGACCAATTCAGCAGGGAACGAATGCTCTGAAAACGGGACTTTTGAAAGATTTCCGTGTCCGGCACTCGATCCAGTCAACGTACTCCCATGAGGTTTCTTAGGCACTGAAGGAGGAAAGAGCCACGCCGTCGAGCGAGTCTCCCATAGACAGTCCAGGATGACACAGCATAAAGCAGTGTTGGTAGAACCACTGAGGGGTACACGTCCAACTTAGTTGTCAGACTGAGACCACGCCTGATCCAGACGTTGGCACGAAGACTCCCGAATGCCGCGATCAATACGCAGGATAACATCCTCGTCAATTATCGCAGTTTGTGATATTGTGCTGCCGAGGTATACAAACTTAATGGCAATATTGAGTTTTTATCCATTTACTGTGACTACTGGTTCTGTGTAGGATGCACCTGAACAGGTTGATACATTAATAATGCCTTATCGGTGTTAATGGTGAAACCAAACGCATCGCAGGCCAAATAAAAGAGATTCGTGCTGTCCTGCATGTCTTTTAGACTGGTAGCGTTTAGTGCACAATCGTCGGCGAACAAGAGGTCACGAACAATGTCCGTCTTTGTTTTGGTCTTGACTTTCAAGCTAGTAAAATTGAAAAGACCTCCATCAGCTCAATAGCAAAAGCAAATTTCTGCACTTTTATTCCGGAAGGCCACATTTAACATGGCACAGAACAGCATGCCGAAGAGCGTCGGAGCCAGGACGCAACTTTGTTTGACGCCATTAGTTACTGGAAACGGGTTTGAATGTGCCCCATTATCTTGCACACAGGCTATCCTACCATCATGGAACTGGCGAACCATGTTGGTGAATTTTTCAGGACATCTAAATATGGCCATGATCTTCCCAATTCCTTCGCGATTTACAGTGTCGAATGCCTTAGTTAGGTCGACAAATGTGTTACAGAGACTAATTTTCTGTTCGCTACGCTGTTCCTGTAGTTGTCTGGCAGTGAGTATCATGTCAAACGTACCTCTGCCCTGTCGGAAGCCACATTAGACTCTCTGGGAGGAGACCTGTCTCAAGATGGACTTGCAGTCTGTTTAACGGGATCCTAGCCAGGATCTTGCCTGCTATAGAGAGCAGGGATATGCCTCGGTGGTTGTCGCACGCTCTGCGATTTTCTTTATTCTTGCATAGATGTTCCACAGGTTCCACATCGTCTGGAAGAGTTCTGTGAGTTTAGCAGTCATAACATGACCACTGATGACGTAAACTTCGGCCTGAATGGAACATAGGAAATAGGAGCTAATCGTTTGCAATTCCTAGGGTTCTTAATAAATAAATAAATAAATCAATCAATCAATGACTATTGTGGAAAAATTAAACTGTTCACTTTTATTTCGACAATGTTTCAAGTAATAAATCATGTCATGAAAGAACCTGTTTTAAGAAATGACATTGTAGGTAGTGCATTTTATGTAAATAAATGTATCAGATGTCAGCATTGAATGATATATCTATGAAGCAAATCGCTCTTGATTTGTGTTTTCGACTGAATGTTAATTTTCAATTGGATGCCTGAGGTTTGATGGTTGGTTGGTTGGTTGCTGATCCAGCGGTCCATGGGATCATGCCCTTTGACCCAATGCCTTTGTGTGATATATGCATGTGTTTGTGAGTTGTTGTTTTGTTCCATATAATGTGTTCCATTTATCTCGCCCTGGAGGGAGAAGCATTTTCCTGATGTCATCCAGCGCTGGACATTCAAAAAGGTGGCTGAGGTTTGATAAAATGTAGGAATTAAAGGAATGAAAAGTAGATCAACTCTTGATATTAAAATAAAAAAAGCTTTAATTGTCATCTCGTAAACAAAGTGTAACATTTGTTTACATATGTTTATTGGAACAAAAATACAGGAATAATTCATACCTAACAGGTTATACACGTATCAACCTAGATAAGTATCAGGAAATGTATTTTATTGTATTTCTTTTAAACACAATTAAGCATTTTGTGTTGAGGCACCTCGCCATCGATGTCCATTTTCGATATACCAGAACCTTACAAAATAATTCAGGTTTCAGCTTATCTAATTCTGTGAACAAAATGTTTGAACATTCCTGTTTTTATAAACTCCATTAAAAGAAAACTATATGGGACCATTCAATCAATAAACCCGCAACCCTTCAGGGTCGTAGGGTACCACATTGGATGCTTCAGCACACAGAGTCCTCCAGCGAATTATATCCTCAGCGATGCGGATGAGTGTGGCAATATCTTGTCCTGTCCATTCCTTGATGTTGTCTGTCCATGTCTTTATTTGTCCCCCTCTGCTTCTTCCACCCGCGATAGTTCCATGCAGTATTGTTTTTGACAAGGAATCATGCCTGCATACATGTCCGAAACATGCTAATTTTCGTCGTTTCACTATTGAAAGCAATGGTTCCTGAACACATGCACACATCTCTACTTTATTTCTTACGTACACATTGGTCTTATGTTCCCTATAGGAAATTCGTAGAATTCTTCTGTAGCATTTGTACTCGAAAGCATGTATTCTTCTCTCCATGTCCGCAGTGAGTGTCCAACTCGCACAACCATACAACACAACAGAAAGCACCAGCGACTTATACAGTTTGATTTTCACTCCAACACTGATGTTGCTTTTCCAAATCACCGTTAGCCTTGACAAGGACGCTAACGCTATTTCCAGCCTTCTTTTTAGTTCTGCTTTGCATTTACCATCGCTGCATAAGTCTATACTGGATCCGAGGCATTTGATGGTATTCACCACCTCAAGCTTATGTCCATTCATCATGATATTAGTCTGGTTTTCTGTGTCTCTGCTGTTAACTAAGATTTTGCTCTTATCTGTTTTGATTTCCATTTCGTACTTGCTGGTAACTTTTTCCAACTTTGCTGTTAACTCTTGCAATGTTTGTTCTGACCCAGCTGTAAGATCAATATCATCAGCGAAACGCAAGTTGCAAATAGGGCGACCTCCGATCGATATAGACGTGTTGTAGTCATGCAATGTCTCTTGTATGATGTGCTCTAAGTATATGTTGAAAAGTACTGGGGACAGTATGCATCCCTGTCGAACTCCCATATTTGTTTTGAAGAACTCTCCAATTGTATTGTCTGACAAGACAGCACTATTTGCATTTTTGTTCAGCGCTTCAATAAAGTCTATGATTGTGGTGTCAAAATTAAATTGCTTCAGTATGTGCCACAGACTTTCATACCAAACACAGTCAAAGGCCTTTATAAAGTCAATGAAGTTGTGATATAGATCACGTTGGTGCTGAATATGTTTTTCGATTAGTGTTCGGATGTTAAATATTTGTTCAACAGTGCTTCTGTTTGCTTTGAAGCCAGCTTGTTCTTCTGCAATTATCTCTTCCGATTTGTGTTTTATTCTGTTAAGTAGTATTTTGAGCATCACTTTACTGTGGTGCATTATAAGGCTAATTGTTCTGTAATTCGTAACACTTTCAAATTTCTTTTCTTGGGAATTGGTATTATTAGTGATTGTGTCCAATCAGTGGGAGTATAATGGGAGCTCTCAAATACATGAGCATACATTAAGAAAACCTGACTTGCTATGTAGGCATGTCAAACTGTGAACGAGAAGAAGAAGAATACAACTCCATTACTCGATAATAAAACTACCTAGTCATCTTTAAAAAAGTCACAACCCGTCAATGATTCGTCTTCATCGTTCTTCAGGCAGCTTTGAGATTGTAGCCCCAATAGCTTCAATTGATGTACAGTGCAAGTAGCCGCCACGACGTGTTTAATTATTTTCATTGTCTATGTTTGTAAATGTTATGTTATCATGTAATAATTGAAATATTTATTTATTTAGGGCTAGTTGTGTAAAACGCAACTATCCTAACCATATTCCTAAAATAAACTAATATTTAAATTATTAAATGATGAACATGAAATTTACAAACATAGACAAGGAAAATAACTCGACTATGTGGTGTACTTGTAGTGTACCCATTCAGCATTCGTGACTTATCTTAACTCAGAATCAAAAGTTGTTAGGTTTGCATCGATCTGCGCGCTACGCACTGAGACATATAGATGGTGAAAACGATATAGAAGCCTTACTGGAGTTTGCTTTTTCTCATCCTACAGATGGTCAAAACTACATTGAAGCCTTGCTGTAGTTGGCTTTTTCTCATCATACAGATGGTCAAAACGACATTGAAGCCTTACTGGAGTTGGCTTTTTCTAATCCTATAGATGGTCATGAAGCTAGTGGAAGAAAGAAGGAAAGTCAAGCCCAACAACAATAACAACAGCCATGCATTATACAAACAACTCACAAGAGAAATAAAAAGACAAATTAGACAGGATAAACAACAATTTATCAAGGACTCCTGCAAAAACATAGAGGACCTGTACGAAGGAGGAAAAATGAAAGACATGTTCCTCGCAGCAGATACCATAAAGAGAAAAACATATAACACATCTATACGAGTCATCAAAGACAAATTAGGAAACACCCTTACAGAGCAATGCGATATTTTAGAAAGGTGGAAAGAATACTGTAAAGAAATTTACTCAGTCACCCCAAAATGACCCAGGGAGCCAAATAAACACAGACAGAAATACACAAGAACCAGAGCTTACAATAGAAGAAATTAGATCAGCAATTCACAGTCTGAAGAGAGGAAAAGCAGCAGGTTGTGACGATATAACAGCTGAAATGATTCAAGCAGGGGGCGAAAGCAGCGTAAACATATTTTATCAGCTATACAATAAAATCTGGAGAACAGAAACTTGACCAAGGGACTGGAAACGTTCAGTATACATACCAATACACAAAAGCGGTGATATGCAAATATGTTCAAATTAAAGAACAATCGCCTTGATCAGCCAAGCCAGTAAAATACTACTGCACATTATAATGAAAAGAATACATAACAAGATGGAGGATGAGATCCACGAAGCGCAAGCAGGTTTCAGAACTGGCAGAGGCACGAGAGATCTTATATTTAACATGAGTATGGTCAAAGAGAAATGTAGAGAGTATAACATCTAATTACACGCATACTTCATAGACTACACCAAAGCATTCGACTGTATCAATCACCATCAATTATGGGAAATAATGAATGATATGGGTTTCCCAAAACACATTACACGACTAATAGCAGAGCTGTATAAAGATCAAGAAGCAGCGGTAAAGTTGAAGGTGCAAGATCGGAGTGGTTCAATGTACATAAAGGAGTAAGACAAGGATGTACCTTGTCTCCATACTTGTTCAACATCTATGCGGAATATATAATGAGAAACGTGAGACAAGAATCAATGAAGCCTGATTTCAGCCCCATAAATATAGGAGGGCTGCAGATACCAGAAATTAGATATGCAGACGACACAGTGCTATTAACAACAAACGAACACGACCTACTGAACATAATTAAGTCAACCCAAAAGTTTAGCGAACAGCAAAACTTGTTCTTAAATATGAAAAATACAAAAATAATGGCAACTGACAAAACTAAATCAAGACCCAAAATTAATATTGAGAACTGCAATTTGGAAGAAGTGACATATTTTGATTATTTAGGAACTAATATAAACAATGCGGGGGACTGCGCAGTTGAGATCAAGAGAAGAACGGCAATGGCGCTGGCAAAATTAAAACAGATAAAGAAACTATGGCAAGGTACTAACATAAGAACCAAATCGTTTTTACTACAAACATATGTATTTCCTGTGGCGACATATGGATGTAAGCATGGACACTAAATAAAACAGTGGTCAAGAGAATAACATCATTTGAATTAAAGTGTTATAGACGAGTTTTGAGAATACCATGGACAGCGAAGAAAACAAACCAGGAGGTGTTACGAACAATTAACGTCCAGGAAGGCTGGCTTCTGAACACTATATTAAAGAAAAAGCTAGCTTTTTTCGGTCATATTAAGAGACACGACGGCATGGAGAGAGTGTTAATGGAGGGGATGATAGAAGGCAACAGGGGAAAGACCGACCAAGACGCCGTTGGACAAAAGACATTCAAGAATGCATGAGTATGTCACTAGAAGATGCAGGGCAACTTGCTCAAGACCGCGGAGAATTCAAGAAATCCATAGGAAAGACTACGTTCTGGAAAGAATATGTCACTTGATGATGATAGATGGTCAAAACGACATAGAAGCCTTACTGTAGTCGGATTGTCAGACACAGACCGCAGTAAAATTGTAAACCATAACACAGCACATTCCGTCCGCTGGACTACATCCTGTTAATCTGCAGAAGTTTGTTGACAAACGTAGTAGTAAAACTAAAAGTTATTTCTACTATGTCCAAGATCGTAGATAAGATTTGTGAAAGTTTGGAAGTGAGGGATGGAAGGTGTGGCTGATTTCCGTATTTTATGACTTTTGTAGCTGCGTGTCTTCTTGAAAACATTAGGGGGTGGGGGCTGAAGATAATATTAGGGCCTGAAGATAATACACAAAACTCGAACCCGATATGGACCATGTGTTATGGCTGACAAAAGGGGAGAATAGAATGGCAACACTGTTTATCTTTCATCAATGTCGTAAGAGACAGTTAAGGAGGTTATTTGATTGAGTTTTCTGCCCCGTCTCATATAGGATAAATTAACCAAGAAACCATGCTGAAGTCGGATGTGTCGGGCCGAAAGGCGCAGAATTTGCATCACATTTGTAAACTATGACACAACGCATTCTGTTCTGTTGACTGCGCCTTGAATCTGCAAAAGTTTGAGAGCGAGCGCAAAGGAAGAATAAAAATCCGATATATCTATAAAACACCAATTCCAGCAGTATGACACAAACCGGTTTTACGAGCTCAGGCTACATTGCCCTCTCACAAAAGATGTCATTTTTACGAAGCTTTCCAACACCTTTGCCCAACACCGTCATGTAAAATTAATAGATCAGAAAACACATATGTTCAAGTTACACATGTGTAGATCTCGAGAAAAAAAACCCCAATCATCTACCAAACAATATGCTTGAAACACAATTTACATATACATAAAAAAACACATATAATACTAAAGAGTCGGTTCAACTGGTTTATTAGGCGCGGTCCAATCATTGGTAGACATGTGGGCAAGGTCATAGTGTTAACGGTTCACGGGTCACAATGTTTACGTGTCAAAGGTCACATGTTACTTCTGCTACTCTCACTATCAACTTGTACTGTTAACTTTAAAAGGTATGAGGCTCATGAGGTCGATGGTGGGGAGTAAACTACTCATGGGCGCGTCCCGTTATCGATTACGCAACCAGCAATCACTGAAGCGTTTCAGGAACTTGCTGCAATCGATCACACGACTCGATCTAATTGTCCCACCGGATGACAGCAGCTCACCGCTAGGTGTAAATTAATATCAAGATTAACGGCGTGAAGCGCAACACATTTAGCTGATGGTGTAGGGCCGCCCACATTTTTCAATGGTTAGGCCTATACACCAAAATGAACTTAGAACAAGGATTGAAAAGTACGTGCATCGCCAAGATGTTGCTTACATTCATGCATATGAAATAACATGCCGTCTTTGCAACAAACGCTGGCTGCAATATATTTCTAACGATTTCTATATCTTGCCTTGGTGGTACACTCTGATAAGCTGCAATCTGTTTATTAAATTGAAGTAGGAAGCATGAGGATAAATGAAAATAATTCCTACAGCGGACGGGAATTGAACCAAGTCTGTTCTAGCAGCACTGAATCGCTTTGAAACACAAGTAAACAGGGTTTCCGTACTTGAGCAACCCACATCCCCCATAATTTCCCATTGCGGTTGTGGTTGGTCAAGTACGGAAAACCTGTTTACTTGTGTTGCAAAGCGATTCGGTGCTGCTAGAACAGACCTGGTTCAATTCCCGTCAGCTGTAAGAATCTGTTCATTACTTTACATTACAGATATTTCCCTCTCACATTTACATTTGTCCCTTCCCGAAATATATGAGCTTTATCTGCTATCAAGGTCGTAAAATGATTTGTCTACGAAGAATACGCAGGGTTTCATTAAAAGATGGTATTAGAAACGATAACATCAGACAGATAATCAAAACAATACCAGTATTGGAACATATCAAAAGACAACAAATCAAATGGTTTTATCAACTGACAACATGCCACAGATGGCCATGACACATAAATATCGGCTATAAAGCAAGAGGCAGACCATGTAAAAGATCAACCACAGAAATCAAAGAAACCACAGGGACACAGTTACAACAGCACACACGAGAGCCATCTTCATATTCTTGATTAGAAACTAACTTCGCAGCACGTGGGGGCTTTCCATAAGTGCTCCGCTCTTTGTTCCAGCAGCCATCTCAGTGTATGTAGACTATGAGTCACTGTCAGGTGTTGATTGCGTAATCTTCGGGGCCTTCCAAAAGATTTAGTTTTCCTCCCCTTCCCTCTAAATACTCCCATTTCTAACATTCTCTGTATGTGTACGTTCTCAGACTCATTGACATCATCTTCATCTTGAAATGAATTTATTACTGCATTAATCAAGTCTGCTTTATCTCTTCTCAGAATTGTGTCGTCTATCACCGCATTGCTTGCCAATAAGTTGGCTCTCTCGTTTCCTCTGACCCCAGCATGACCAGGGCAGTATATCCATGTAATGCTCCCGACAATTGAGTTATTTAATAAGTCCCACCATTCTTTTCACAGCATGTATTTTTCTATCTTGCACAACATGCTTTGAGAGTCTGTGAGTATTACAGAGTGTGTTGATATATCAGTTATCAAACAATTAAGTGCTGATGTAACTCCCTCTATCTCCATCCTCAAGCTCGATGTGACAGTGGGATATATTGAAGATTTCTCAACCAACTTCACGCCGTTTCTGTAGGCAACAAAACCCCAAGTCGATAGATCTATCGACACAAGTCGATAGATTGGAAAAAGTCCAAAATGAGGCAATGAGAGCGGCACTGAGGTTTACTAAAGACACACCTATCTCTGCTATGAGATTTCTGTTTGATCTCTCCAGCATTAGAGTGCGACTTCAGGTAGCACATGTTAGGTCGTACCATAAAGTGACAGAATACAACCACCACACACTATACCAATGTGTAGATGCGTCAAAGGGTAAAACGTGGCAGATCATGGATGGCAGAGGCCGAAGATACACTGCGAAGAGTATATGTTTTTGGAGACACTGAGAAGAAATCACTGACTAAAGTAATAATACAACTAGATAAAGCGTGTCGAAAATTAACGGGTGTCAGGGCGCAGGATACAGTGCATGAACTCGCCCAGCTAAACTCGAAACCACAAGACATAATTATATACACAGATGGCTCAGTTAACAGAACCACAAATAAAAGTAGTGGGGTTTTGTTGCATATAGTCATCTCCAGAACTCTTCTACCCCTGACGCCGCAAGGCAAACAAGGGCCACAGCGTATAGATAGATAGATGAAAGGTTGTCTTCATGTTTCTTTCCTCTGAGTAAATGATTTATTCTCACAATATTTCACGCCTCTGAGAGTTGACATTTTATTGATATGAGGAAACCTGTTAAGAGTCACTCTTCCAATAAATAAAAACTAATGAAAGGGTTACAAGAGCTCTATTGATTATAATTCCTGCTATCCAAACAATTCAATGGTACACAACCCCAACATTAGAGCATATAAAACTGATTTATAAATGGACAGGCAACATTACAGATATTATGCAGCAACACTGACGAACAAACAACAACATCAGTAACAGTAGCAACAATTAGACAAATACCACACACGATACATCAACCACAGCGACAACATCAACTACAAGAACAACAACAAAAACTGAAACCGTAACAACAAAAACAAGCCTATCCGAAAAATTACAATAGTAACAAACAAATAGGCAACAAAAACAGCTGCAATAAAAAGCATTACAACGGGAGCCACACAAACATGAGCAACAAAAACATTAGCAACTGAAACAAAACAAAAACCCAAGAGAAACAAAATCCACAGCAAGAAATGGCAGTAAAAAGCATCAGCGAAAAAAAAGCAGCATATAAAACACCAGTCGCAAACAAAAAAAACTCTATTCATCTTACCAAACGTGTAAACTCAAGCTTATCAGAGTGACACGTTGTAACTAGTGGACTGATAAAAGAATTTTGTAAAATAGTACAATATACTTCGAATAGAACTGTTCTAAACGAACTTCTTTCTGCCTGAGTGAGCCTTGCCGTCAAAAGGCGACCTCGCCGTAACAGGGCATGCTCAGATTTCAAAAATAACAACATTCAGAATAAAATTTAAAGACAAAATAAAGGGAAAGATGAAATCTCGAAAAATATGCTAAAATAATACAACTTAGATTAGAGATCTCTTGAGGACTTCAGGAAGACGATGGAGTTCTGAAATATCAGCGTTCATGGTTGAAGAGTTCTTGTCTTGTAAGTGACAGTCATTGAGAAGCTCAAGACAGGAAAGACCATTGTTGTGCTTCGTTCTTTTTTCGTTCAAGAAGACACGGGTCATGAAGTGTGTTTTTAGGTGATGTGTTTATTAGACCCATAGAAAGTTCGAGTCTCCTGTCATCCTTCACGCTTGAGTAAATCACTCACGATTGTCACCCCGCGAGGTAAGACATTCGAATAAATCGTGTTCGGTGAGGTAAGGATTGCATTTTTTGTTCGGGTCCTAAAAATGAGACCATGAATTGTTGGACTATTGTCAAAGCGGTGAAAATGAGTAGTTTCTCTTGTCGAGTGCTTTAACAAGATCTCGACGCTTCCTCGGGTTAGATTGTTTACAAAGAGTCAATTGAGATGTGCCTTGGTGACTGAGTTGTGAAAATGGAATAGGCAGTAATTTGGAAACGTGTGATAGTGTTATTATCTCAGGGTCTTTTCTGTACTTTTCAAGATGATTACAAGAATGTTCAACATCATCGTTGCTGGAGTTATTAATCATAATTCTGTCATCGCGATGACAAGAATCTATGACAAGAGGAAGGTAAGAATACACGATGTGATAATTTGTGTAGTTAATTTGATTTTGAAATTTGATTTCATTTTGACCCACTCGATGACTTGAGTGTTACCGTGGTCCGAAAGGCGAACAAAGAAAAGCTGCACGATCACATGCCATGTATGTCTGAGGTGCAGGCTAAGGATGTGGGGGGGGGGGCCGGGTTGGATGTCTCCTCCATGAATTTTCTCTGTGATTAAGACTACTGAGTGTGCATCAACAATTTAAGTTGTGGCAATTCGAAGGACGTAGATACGTCTTCACTAAAGGGGGAGGGGTAGTTTACATTAAAAAATAGGTATTTTGTTATGTTCGTATTTAATTGAAGCTATTCACACCATACATATATAGTACTCTCCATACATATATATTGGTCTCCATACATATATAGTGCTCTCCATACATATATAGTGCTCTCTTACATATATAGTGCTCTCCATACATATATAGTTCTCTCATTGCAAAAGGTATGGTTATATGGACTTAAAAAGAATACGTAGGAGTCGCAAAGGTAAGAGTGCAGGAGACAATAAACAAAGTTTAAGAGTGGGTAAAAACATGGGGTGTTCAAATAAATGAAACCAAGAAGGTCACCACACACTTCACTATATCCACAATATTTTAATATTATAATCTTACAACACACACTACATACGCCTAAAATAAAACAACATATTCTACCCAGGACTAACTTTTTTACAAGATAATTGCATTGTGATCACATATCGAAAAGACAGAAAGAAGCCACAGGCAGACTAAAAATAATGACACAAACCTGGGACAGAATGGGGACCTGACATACAAACAATACGACAAGGATTATGTAGATCATATTCGTTTAACTCTGGAATATGGAATGAGCACATTTGCACAGCAGCAAACACCAATCTTCAGAATCTGAACAAAGCTCAGAATGCTGGTCTTTGAAATATTACAGGAGGATTAAGGAGCACACCTGTAACGGAAATGGAGGCAAAAGCTGGATTATGTAATCTGACAGACAGTGGGAATGGGAAAATCACAATAATGACTGAGAAATGTAGACACGTGAAACATCACAAAATGTACGAGAAAACAAATGAACCAACAACAAACAAACAAATCAACTGAAAAGACCAGGGTTCAATCACATATTAAAAAATAAACTTATGAAATCCAATGAAGAAGTAACCAGCGACAACCGGGAGAAATGGGAACAGCTACACCATACAATACCTCAAATACCTCACCCACATATAGGCCCTACGACAAAACCTACAATCACAGGCACTGAGAGTAGAACTATCGAAATACCTACTGTTCTCAAGGCAAAAATACGATCACATTGATACCCACTCACATTGATACCCACTCACATTGATACCCACTCACATTGATACCCACTCACATTGATACCCACTCACATTGATACCCACTCACATTGATACCCACTCACATTGATACATGTTTTCATAGATGGACCATCAAAAGATGCAATACAGAAAGGAGGAGCTGGGATAAAAAATACTTATACCAAACACAGAAAACAAATGTACCTCTCAATCGCTACTCGTAAATTATCAATAAATTATAGGATATAGCTAAAAGCAATCATAAAAGTATCAAAGGCATTAGAGGAACAGAAACTTAAATGGAGCAAACATAGTCTTCTTGTGTGAATGCGGATAATTCACAATGAACCTAAAGATCTAGCAAATATCAACCGTAGAGCTTTTAAACTGTTAAATAACAACACATGGTGCTATAGTGGATCCATGTAAGCTGCCGAATTGTATGGAATGAGGCAGTTGACGGACTTGCAAAAGCAGGTACAATAAAGGACAAATTTCATCATATAATATCACTGACTAAAGCAAAACCTCTCATCAAATGAAAATACAAATATATTTGGAGACAGAGAACAGACAGCAACATTCCACAAGACCGCATCTTAAAGCTGAACAAAGCACAAAAACTACCACCTTTAGGCTCCCTTTCAGTTTGGCTTCAGAAGGGAAGCAAGCTGTACAGACGCACTTTTCACACTGAGACAACTGAGTGAAAAAGCAATTGAATACAATCAAGATTTAAACACAGTATTTGTAGACCAGGAAAAGGTATTCGACATAGTAGATAGAAACATTCTATGGGAAACCTTAGAAATGTATAACATCAGAGGACAACTGTTAGATAGTATAAAAGCCATATATAAAAAATGCCAAAGTTCAGTAAGAACAACAGATGGAATGACTGAACCTTTTGAAACAAGATCTGGAGTAATACAAGGGTGCATAATTGTTCCCCTACTTTTCAACATATACATGGACAGAATAATAAAAGAAGCTCACATCAACAAAGAGGAAAACATTGCAAACAAACCTGATGAGGAACTTAATAATGAAATCAATGAACTATTATTTGCTGATGATCAAAGTTTAATATACAAAGATGAGGAAACTTTGCAAAAGCACATCAATGCATTGCTGTTAGCATGTCAGAAGTACAACATGAAAATTAATGTACAAAAAACAGAAGCTATGAAAATTAGCAAGTCTTCAACACCAATGAATATAACAAAAGATAACACCAAAGTGAAATAAGCCAAAGAATTTAAATATCTAGGCAGCATTTTTTCCGAAGATGGAAGACTAGACAGAGAAATAGAAACAATGTGCCAGAAAGCAAACACAGTGACTTACCAACTTTCACCATTACTTCTTCATCCAAAGATCAAGATGGAAATTTTAAAAAGAAAATAATATGTACAATTTTTATACCAACACTGTGCTACCAATGTCAAACATGGTCTTTAACAGCTTCGCAGCAAAGAAAAATCGTCACATGTGAAATGAAGTGTCTGAGAAAAGCTGCAATGGTTACCAAACTAGATAAAATAAGTAATTAGGAAAAGAGTTGGTATAATATCATGTATCGAACATATTGAGAGAAAGCAAGTAAAATGGTTCGGTCACCTTATGAGAATGAAGCCAAACCAAATACCAATAAGAGCATATAATATAAGAATATCTGGGCGTAAAGCCAAAGGTAGATCAAGAAAACGGTGGATAGAAAGCATCAAGATAGCCTTGAACAAACATAGACTAGAAGCAACCTCGGCGACACACCTGGTCTTGGAACGACAGCTTAAGCTCCTACCCCTACGCTTAACGGCAAGTGTGAATGCGATCAACAATCATTCACCTGGGGAAAGACAATAGACAATAGACAGGACATCAAGGACACCAGTAGACTACAAGAACATCTGCAAAATATCAAGGTTATCCAATTGACCAATGTTCGTCAAAAGAGTCACCAAATTTCAGAAAATATTCCACAGACATGTCCATTCTTTGGCGACTTGAGGACTGAAACCTGGTTCCTAAGAGACAGATCTGAAGATGAAGAGGTGAGGATCTCCTATTGACGACTAAATTCATGAAGGCAGCAGTCCTCCTGCTAGTATAGACTTCTGAGCATAAAAAACTGATAGCAGAAGAAAAATAAATATATAATCGACTCATTTTTTTTAGAAAGGTGGTTATATTTTTGTTAAAAATCGTAAAGGTAGGGAGTCATCTTTTAGCTAACTACCAAGTACTAAATTTTATGTTCCGATTTTTTAAGTTGGGGGGGGGGTTAAAGAACCCGGTCCCTTATCTCTTATCTTGTGTATTTCTAGAGATTGCACGACAATCATAGATAAATCATAATGCACCAACCAGGTCCGCTCAGATGACACCCACTCCTCTCGACATTAGATTCAACACTTATTCCGTCTTCAACAACATCGCATTCCGAACAAAGTCTGAGTCAAGACTTCCATCATATTTATTCTCAAGCTAGAATGAATATGGACCGGTAGTTTGTGTGAACTGAACGATTGTCATAATAAAGTCCCTCCTGGAGTAGAATACTTCCAAGTCTATGATAGCCACATCGAGTCAAAACAGTCAAGTCATTTGGGACTTTCAAAACTCTGGAACAATTACTTACTAAGAATAACTTAACAAGAAGGTGGCATTACATCCAGAAGTAACATTGAGTAAAACAGCCAGCTGGGACTTTCTCAATAACATTGAGTAACGCAGTCAGTTGGGACTTTCTCAGTAACATTGAGTAAAGCAGTCAGCTGAGACTTTCTCAGTAACATTGAGTAAAGCAATCAGTTGGGACTTTCTCAGTAACATTGAGTAAAGCTGTAAGCTGGGATTTTCTCAGTAGCATTGAGTAAGGTAGTCAGTTGGGACTTTCTCAGTAACATTGAGTAAAGTAGTCAGTTGTGATTTGCCAGGAAAACTTTCCCTTAAAAAATGTCAAGAAATATAGAACTGAAACTGAAGGTAAAACTCTATCAACTGGCATACTGAATCCGAGAGTGACAAACTCATACTCTTTCGGAGTTATATTACCGCCACCACCACCACCATCAACAACAACAACATGGCAATCATCACCACCAGCAATAGTAGCATCATTACCATGAACATCGGTAATTGAAGAGAGACAAGGATGGAGTATGTTGCTGGGACACAAAAGGGAAGCAAAGAATAACAACAATGTTATCTATCATGCATGTCGTAGGAGGCGACTAAGGATATTGTGGAGGTAGGTTTGACTGTTCCAACTCATAAAAGGTTATGGTAGCGTAGAAGCCACAATAGAAGTCTGATGTGTCAGACCAAAGGCGCAGATCTATACGCTGTGGCCCTTATTTGCCTTGCGGCGTCTGGGGATCACGGAAAGGTGCAGGTATCGCAGCAAAACATCATGACAACATATTGTGTTCTCTGACTAATCTTGCTATCTGCAGGAGTTTGAGAACGAACACAGAAGAAGAATAGTTATAGGGAGATATAAATTACAATTTATTACGTTTTTCCCTAGTCTGTTTTCTGTATGGTTGTGAGAGTTGGACATTTACAGCAGACACGGAGAAACGAATATAGACTTCAAATTCAATTGTTATGAATTCGACACATTTTTCGTAGCGAATAAATGTATGTGTACATAAGAAATGGAATAGAGATGCATTCATGTTCTCGACCAATTAGCTAGCCTCGCCACCACAACAGATGGTCAGTTTATGGACCGAGCAGACATACTCATTGCTCTTCGAGAGTACTCACTATCAGAGGTTTTGAGATGAATGATCATTAGTCAATATCGAGAATGCGCGAATTGGGAGTGAGGATGGGTGTGGCCCGTAGAGAACACCCGACAAAGATCTCAAAAAGAGCAGTGAACCAACATAGAACAGTCACCATCAGTAGTTATAGAGATTTACTGAAGCTGAGATCTGAACATCTATGGACATGGCCGGTGTGCGAAGAGTATAATCAACATACCTAATACATGTCCACTGAAGGACATGTCCACTGAAGGTATGTGTACTTAAGACATGGAATAGAGATGCATACGTGTCTAACAGAAATAAATGATTTGAATAGTAAGGTAAAGGTAGGTCTCATGGCTGCAGCCTGCTGTCGGTGCCGAAGATAACTCTTCATTTACTAAGCCGCAGCTACTGTTAGGTGGGGTAGCCAGTTCCCTTCCTGTCTGTGTTTACCTTCACCAACTCATGCACCAGGTACCCATTTACAACTTTGTCAACTGGAGGAGCGCTGTGTCATACGAGAAACACAACCCGGATTTTATTTTGTCCGGATGTGGTTTCGCACCGGATAAGAAAGCCCACTATCAACTAGGTCGCCGCGCTCTCTTGAGTAGTAAAAGGACGAAATCCTGCATGATTTGGTGATAAAGCCAACATGATTCCCTTTCAAATACAATCGTGCTGGGAACAGTGGAAGATGAAAGGAACAAAGGAGCACGAAGATAATCATAGGCAGACAACCCTAAAGAATAGAAAGATCACGAAGTTTTCTACTCTTGTGCACATCCATGAATATTGAAATATCTGGATACATGGTTTGATGGTGCATATAATGCAGCACTAGTGTCACTCACTCTGACGGATTATACGTTTTATATCTGTCGTAAATATGTGACGTATTCTCTCCAAAACGTTGTCTTCACAATGAACTCTCTGAACCCTTCTCTGTTTCGGGCTATGCGGCTTGCATTTTCCAATGACGTATTAATGTTATCTTTAATGTCGTCAGTCCATCGTCTTCTTGGTCTGCATTTCCTTCTCCTCCTCCTCCTAGGTGCCATGCCCTCCATTATTTGTCTTTCTAAACAGGTGAGTCTCTTTATATGACCAAACAGGTAACAGGTGTAGTTGTTTTTTTTTTTACTATCGTGTTTAGTAACCAATACTCTAACATCTTCAATGTGTTTATAATATCTGAGTTTCTGTTTTTCCTTCCATGATATTCTAAGTATCTTGCTGTAGCATTTCACCTTAAAGGCGTTAATCTTCTTTTCCGCTGTTTTACTTATGATCCATATTTCACAGCCGTATGTTGCAACGTTCAGAAAGCAATGGTAAACAACTAACGTATTTATATTGCCTAGAAAAGCACTACAGCCAAAAATTCTGGGTTGATGGCTACGTCCTAAATAGAATACGCTACTAAAAAAAACATTGTTGCTGCCGGAAAAATAAAAGTTCGTAGCATTAGCAGTTTTATTTCTATTTTGTTGTTTTTCCATATGTTTTTCAACCGTGTTATTTTACAATATGCCATTGCCAATATCTTTCTTATCTCTGCCATGCAGCCTCCTTGACCGTTGATGTTTGCTCCTAAGTAACCAAATATCAACACATTCAATCTCGGTTTTGTCTATTCTGATTTTTTGTTTGTGTTATTATATCTGTTGACATTATTATTATTTTTTTGCTCAGTCTTGTGATTCGCTGTATGTGTGTTCTTGATTATGTTCAAATCTCTTTATATCTCTTTCTTTGAAAGAAGCACGTTTTATATAGATATGAATATTTCGTTTCAGAACGAAGCAGGACAATGACGTTTCTGTTACGTCTGTATCTACCTCAAGTGTTAGTGACTTCACTAAAATCCTTCTAAAATTGGCTGAGCCGACTGATAATATTTTTCCATTGGTCATTTTGTGTTTGCTTTGCGTTGTTAGTCAATCAAAAGCACAGATCAAGCGAAGGTCAGTGAACTGGGTGTGACCAGTTTTAAGGGTCTAACAATCTGGAGAAAACTGTGCTTCACTCCTCTACACCTTCTTCTGACTTCTCTGCATGCCATATCCCATGTCATTCTCAACTTATTCGCCTGCGTCCAATATGTAGTCGGGAAGAGGACTGTTTCAATAAAACACAAGATATCAAGGACTTCTTCCACTGTCCCCTATACCTTGATAGGGTTCTCACCTTTCCCCTTTTTCCAGTATACAGCCTTTTCCGCCAAAACACCATCAGCAGCATTCATCAACCACGCTCATAGTTCTACTGTCCGTGGTCTGCTAGATACCTTTCTATTCTTCAGTCTGATCCTCAGATACCTACAGTGTTCCATGGCCCTCCCTCTGATTTTTTTAATACAGACGTGAAAAGAATTTATGGATACATTTGTCAACAGTCTGTTGTTTTGAGTCATTTTGGCACCGACAGCTGCAAATGTAGCAGATGCCATATATGTGCCTATGTAAGACAGACCCTTTCCGTCACATTTCCGTCACATTTATAATTGAAGACCCTTTCCGTCAAATTTCCGTCACATTTATAACAAACGTTGCACAATGACCTACGTAGGGATGACGGGCTCGGAAACCAATTTTGTCAATATCTGCACAATATCAACCGCTAGTCTGAGATCCTCTTGCTGACCTCTTGAGTATCACATACCCTGTGGCTACTTGCGATTTTTAGATGACTGTCTTTAAATAGTGCTCTTTGGATGTACTAACTCGACAAACTCTTGAGATTCCACCAATTTTGTACACTACAACCTTATGGTATTAACATCCGTCATAAAGATTGTAGATAATTGGGGAGGGGGGGGTTCTAGCGTACATAAGGCCCCATCCGTCATTCCTATGTGTAGACATCCTGTTATGTTCTGTAAATTTTTTATTTTTTTTATTTTGTAGATATCTTGTTTACTTTTATGATCCATGAATTTTGTATTTATCTTGTCTTTATACGTCTATCTTTATATCTTCAGTTAATATTAATACTTTTATGAAATCCCGGCATGTATTCCAATGAACTCTGTTATGTTATCGTGAACAGTTGCCGTTCTTAACCCGTCGTGTATTATTTTGTGCTCCTGATACAGAACATTTTTTTGCTTTAATATCGATTTGCGTTTTCATGGGTTCTTCCAGTAATTATCACCACTTCGTTACCATGTTCTTCCAGTAATTAACATCACTTCGTTACCATGTTCTTCCAGTAATTATCACCACTTCATTACCATGTTCTTCCAGTAATTAGCACCACTTCGTTACCATGTTCTTCCAGTAATTATCACCACTTCATTACCATGTTCTTCCAGGAATTAGCACCACTTCCTTACCATGTTCTTCCAGTGATTAGCACCACTTCATTACCATGTTCTTCCAGTAATTAGCACCACTTCATTACCATGTTCTTTCAGTAATTAGCGCTACTTCATTACCATGTTCTTCCAGTAATTAGCACCACTTCGTTACCATGTTCTTCCAGTGATTAGCACCACTTCATTACCATGTTTTTCCAGTAATTAGCACCACTTCGTTACCATGTTCTTTCAGTAATTAACACCACTTCATTACCATGTTCTTCCAGTAATTAGCACCACTTCGTTACCATGTTCTTCCAGTAATTAGCACCACTTCATTACCATGTTCTTTCAGTAATTAACACCACTTCATTACCATGTTCTTCCAGGAATTAGCACCACTTCCTTACCATGTTCTTCCAGTGATTAGCACCACTTCATTACCATGTTCTTCCAGTAATTAGCACCACTTCATTACCATGTTCTTTCAGTAATTAGCGCTACTTCATTACCATGTTCTTCCAGTAATTAGCACCACTTCGTTACCATGTTCTTCCAGTGATTAGCACCACTTCATTACCATGTTTTCCCAGTAATTAGCACCACTTTGTTACCATGTTCTTTCAGTAATTAACACCACTTCATTACCATGTTTTCCCAGTAATTAGCACCACTTCGTTACCATGTTCTTCCAGTAATTAGCACCACTTCATTACCATGTTCTTCCAGTAATTAGCACCACTTCATTACCATGTTCTTTCAGTAATTAGCACCACTTCGTTACAATTTTCTTCCAGTAATTAGCACCACTTCATTACCATTTTATTCCAGTAATTATCACCACTTCGTTACCATGTTCTTCCAGTGATTAGAACCACTTCATTACCATGTTCTTCAAGTAATTAGCGCCACTTCATTACCATGTTCTTTCAGTAATTAGCACCACTTTGTTACATGTTCTTCCAGTGATTAGCACCAATTCATTACCATTTTCTTCCAGTAATTATCACCACTTCGTTACCATGTTCTTCCAGTAATTAGCACCACTTCATTACCATGTTCTTCCAGTAATTAGCACCACTTCATTAACATTTTCTTCCAATAATTAGCACCACTTCATTACCATGTTCTTCCAGTAATTAGCACCACTTCATTACCATGTTCTTCCAGTAATTAGCACCACTTCATTACCATGTTCTTCCAGTAATTAGCACCACTTCATTACCATGTTCTTCCAGTAATTAGCACCACTTCATTAACATTTTCTTCCAATAATTAGCACCACTTCGTTACTATGTTCTTCCAGTGCTTAGCATCACTTCACTACCATGCTTGTAAGTTTCCATTTTGATTGCAACGTCTCTGGATAGAAGCTTTTGGCGCTTCTACCCATGTCAGCCGTCTTGGTCTTCTCTGCCTAGTTTCGACAATGGCTTAGATCGTCATCTTTAGATAGACAGCCCAGACAGATACTTTTACTCCATAGTGCGCGAAGACCTACACGCATTAAAGTAAATAATGAATATAATCAGGATTTTAGATTTGTTTCATTGAAGGGGCTGTTGTCAGATAGTTGGTTGTGAATTATATATAATCTATTTACAATTTAAATATATTCAACTTTTTGGAAACTAAAGAATGAGATTAGAAATAATTGTAATGATTTAATGTGCAAATTTATCTAATTATCTTGTGCTGGATGAACTGAGTACGCTATCAATTTTCTATTTTCCTGTTGTTGTCAAAATATTAGTAGATAGAGGAAATAAAAGATTTGGATGACATAGTGTTTGCCTTTGAAAATCCATTGATACACATATCACTACTTCACCAGCACACAATTTCACAGAACTACAAGTTACAATGTTGATAAGTATTTTCTTGTGATGTTTATAAGATGTGAATGTGGCTCCAGACTATGGTTATATGAGTCTGCATAGTAGCATATGTCACAAATGTGAATAGTATAATTAGAATTGATATTTTACCCCTCCACGATCCAATATGTCAATATATTCTGTTTTCAGTGTGTCTGTAAATAAACAGTTCCGTTTCGGCATTTGTAAATCTTTTTTTTAAATATTTAAGTTCAATCTTCAATTCAAAAAGTTATTTATTAGTAATTATCACTAACAAACTCGCGTTACCGTCTGCTGTGCGAAATGCGTTATGTTTACGAAAAATTTAAAATGGCTAACGGAACCGGAAGTTCTGATGACCAATGTTAACATTGAGCTAACTATAGGTGGCGCTCGTGTTTATTTCACGATACATAATAGATTAAAGTATATAGCAGAGAAAAGTAAGTAAGAAAGTATCGATCGATCGGGGACGGGCGGACGATCGGGGACGGCGAAATAGCCGGCCAAAAGCCATTTTTCTGGAAAGTCGCCCGGACAGGGGGCATAAAACGAGGGCGTGTCCGGGTAAACCCGGACGTATGATAACTCTACATTCATATATTTCTCAGTAAATACCTTGTTTAATTTATATCCAGGAAAACAATACTTTTTGTACATTATAAAGCCATCACAACAAGCAGCATAACAGTCTTAAAATTGGCAACGTCAGCAAAGTGTACATGTGGGAAGACAACAAAACTGCAGAGCATATCCATCAAGAATATGCAAACTCTGACGCATTAAGGTGCAGATACTGGCCTTCTGATACACCTATGAATGTTAAACTTGATGGTACAAAACCAGAAATTGACAAGACTGTCCAATTTATACAAGAGACAACACTGAAAATATAGACATTGTTAGCGAAAGAAAGAAGAAGAAAATAAAGATTACAATCCTCTAGCTGTAACCCGCTATTGGTCTTCCCGAGACCTTGACACGACTATTTCTGTAGACAGGCCTGCTTAAACAAACACATGTTAATAATTGACTGTCAAAGGACGTCAACAATGTAAAATAAAATTATAACAAACATTTGGTAAAACGTAATCCGCGAAGCTGGCAACGTTCTTGATGATCAAAGCGTTCAAGTTGTTTTGTTTACCAGCGTTACATCTTTGAAAGGTCGCGTGCTTAAGGAAGTTGCTGGGGTTTTCTGGTGCAATAAAAGCCATTAAATGTCGTAGCTTTAGAGTCTCCAGGACAAAATATTTTTCAAAAAATGATATCAGTTCGTCAAGACTTGGTATCCCATTCATTTCTTTTTTGTCTGCACACGCGCCGTTTTGATAGTTCGTAGTCTGAAAGTTCATTGTTTGACGGAATACGACGTTGCGCAATTCAACAAGACGTTACGTCGCTCATTTCTGCGCTTATCAATGACTGAATTGTTCAGATTTGTCAACTGTGAAGCTACCGGCAACACTACACTTTAGAAGAAGCGGGAATGAAAAGACCATGTTTTAGGAACATATTTGTGACGTGTTATGTCGGGACTGAATATGGATCAAAACGTAGTACTATCTCTTGCCATTCGTGTTGTATGAGGCAGCTAAGGAAGGTAGGCGTGGAACTGCCTATTCACACATGCAGAATGGTATTCCTCAAATTTCTTTTTGTATGATGTAATCCAGAGAGAGAGAGAGAGAGAGAGAGAGAGAGAGAGAGAGAGAGAGAGGAATGTTTTGAACTTGGTTTACAGCCTCATTACGATATCTGCACATTGTGGCCGCAGTGTGTCTGACTTGAGCATGAATTTGTTGAGTTAATGTTGATCGTAAGGGAAAGGGACATCCTCAGACTCAATCCTTTTTAGTAGCATATCGTATACATGACGTATTGATCGACTCAACATCAATCCGACTACAGTGATTTTTGCAGACACAATTTCAGGCAATTGTGCATCCGGACCGTTCAGAATGAAATGGCAAACTAATGAACATATTTATATTATCCAGAAAATTATTACAGCCAACAAATGTTGGGTTGATGATTACGTTCTGAATAATATATACTATCAATTTTTTTAAGGTTCCATCTGTTTTTGTGTGTGTGTGAACGACCTAACAACCTAGGTATCCGATTGTCTACTGCTGAAATTGAAAGAAGTGCTTTAGCTGTTTGAGACGAGTTCATTACAGAGCTGAAGCTGCTATCTTAGTTGCATCTTATTACATACATTGCAGGTAGAAGTGTTATTATTCTTTGATCCCTTCAAGAGTTCTACGAAACCTAGTCGGCAATTTGAAATGCACATTAGGACAAAAGATACTGCTAGAATCCACAATGAAGAACACCAACTGGGAAATTTTCCCGGTTCACTTGTTAGCTGTTTCATTAACCTCTGCTACTCGAGAATCTTACTGTTCTGTTACAGTGAGATTCGTCAACCAACATTGAATTGTTATTGATTGTGTAATAGCGAGTGTAACTCAAGAGCGGAGTACCTATTGACTGTTATGTGTACAGTGATGTGATCTGATGATTAAACGATCAATCAACATACTAACCAACCAAACAATCAACCAACCAATAAACCAACCATTCAAATAACTAACCAAGCAAACGACCAACCAATTAGTTAACTAACTAACCAATAAACCAACTAATCAACAACTAACCAACTAACTAACCAACAGTCCAACCAACTAATCTGCTAACAAATTAATTAACTAATTAATAAACCAATAACCAACCAAAATAAAAACAATAATTAGCCAGCCGACTAGTTAAGAAACTAACCAACAAATAAATCAACTAACCAGCTAACCAACAAAAAAACCAACAACCAAAAAACCAACTTTTCTTAGATGCATACAAAACCTGACTCAAAAAACATTCTCCAGATCAATAAAAAATTTTCATCCATTTACATGCAGTGGTTGATGCTAAAATTAATAACTGCAGCAAAACTCTTCTTCTTCTTCTTCTTCGTTCGTTCTCAAACTCCTGAAGATCAACAGGATATAGTCCGGAGAACGGAATGAGTTGTGTCATGGCTTACATCATGGCTGCGATATCTGTACCTTTCGCCTGACACATCCGACTTCAGCATGACTTTGGGTCACTGACCCTATATGGGATGGGACATCCAACTCCATCCCATAACCTCCTTAGTAGACTCTTACGACATGCATGAAATGTAAAAATTATTGCTATTCTGTGCTCTCCTTTCGGGCCCCGACAACACACGGGCGTGCAAAACTATGATTCGGCAGTCGAAAATTGAAACAAATAAGGTAATGAAGATGCACGAATCATTTGGAGGAAAACCCAAGTTTCCGCATAAATCAATGTTTCGAAAAAACGTCCTTTCTCAAGGACAAGACATAATCACACGACAAACACAGCGCGGCACTGTCTATGTTCACATCATTATACAAATTATAACACAAATATCGGGAAAGAAGTGAATAAAATATGTTTACTTAAAAAATTTGATGACTGAGAGACACAAAAGGGACGAAACTGACAAAAAAACTACACTGCGTTTAAAAATTCGTGTCCACGGAATAAAAGAAAATATAGCTTAAAAACACTTAGACCTATTTTAATGCAAGGTTTGCATATGAAAAAATGCTATACAAATGTATATTTATTTTTGCGCTCTAATCTATCATCTATATAAATGACTACTCAGTAACTCTATATTTGTATCGCCCGATATAGACATTTCAACGGCTACACCGATTCCAATAAAATTTGGCGCGGCGACTAATTGGGTAATAACCTCTCCCGTGGTCGGTATGAGACATCGTAAAAGTTGATAATTACTATATAAATTCCATTTCGATCGTCTATTGATGAAATAATCTCCCAGTAACCAGAATATACTCTTGACCGTAACCTTCATGCACTACTACATCACTGACCTTGTATTCCTTGCTACATTGCACGGTTTTTATATAAATACTATTTTACTCACTCAAAAATGCCGTCGTGGTAAACTCTTTTGTCTTGACGTGACTATTCGATCTCAAAAAGTGTGATTATTTTTGTCGCTACATTATAAGTTTAGTGAGCCTGTTGATTTATTTTTAATAAACATATCCATCAAATCTCACAGGCCTATATATGCCTGTATATGTACACATTTTACACTGTTTGTAGGGGCGTAACATATTTTTGTGTGTTAGACTTAGGCCACTTCTAAAAGATCGGAATATCGAATTATTAACAATTTAAATTCTACACAGTTTGTATCTTGGCGCTCTTCAGGAACGGGATATGTGTTTTGTTAGATCAGTTATAAAACCTGTTGAATTATTAAAAAAAAGATTGCTATAAGATTGCTATGTAAAAGCACAAGACGTGGTTATTCTTTTACATATATGTATATATCACACACATATAAACTAACACACACACACACACACACCACACCACACACACACCACACACACACACACGTAAAAAATAAGCCCGTTTTGTGTGGTCGCTATGGAATCGTAAACTACATGGCGGAGACTGATGAAATTTGGCACGGTTTCTAATGAGATCCTGGGAATAATGCGATTGAGCTTGAAAAATCTTAAATGAGGTTGGTTATCACTGTCCTGTAATTCGGTTAAGCTGACTGTTAGACTGATTGGTTAGCCTTTTACCTCTGACGACTGTACACAAGGTCAAAGAAAAACAAATGGTAGAGTTTAGAACTAATAATGTTGCATTTTCACCTCATTCGATGTTTACTCAGTTCAGCAGGTTCACTATTCTTTATCATTGTCTTTCTGCTAATGCCATGCATATGTTCGTCTATGAGACAATCACAGAAAATTTGATCCCATCGGCCTGTGTGTTCTTGAAATAATACCAATCGATCGTCAAATTATAACTGTTGTTGTAATGAGAGTACAACATTTATAAAAGTACAATTGTGTGCCTTTTGTCGTCTTTTCGGAATAGCCCAGTTTAATGCAGCGTCAGCATTTTACTATGAACTTTCTGTATTCGATTCCAGAGGCGTTTTTTTTTATATACTTGTATGTATAAAAATAACACAAAAAAGTCTTTGTTTCATTATAAGAAAAACAATAGCGTTTGTTTAAAAAAAAATAAATGGAAATACACGTATCAATTAAACCATATAGGCCTACATATATCTGCAACGGGAATAATGTGTTATCACCATTTTACGACTGACGTGTTTCGTAATACTAACATATTAATATTTTCACCCCGGCAACGCTGGGTATTACCTCTAGTAACAAATAAATTAAAATGATTTTTTTCTTCCTATCCATCCATCCACACCTACCTGCACATATACCCATCCATCCATCAATGCATCCTGTCTGTCTATATATTCACATAATCTATCCTATCAATCTAATTTATCTATTGTCTTCTCTGCTTGTCCTATTAGGCGTTGCAGGATTCAATGTTGATTGGTTTTCGGGCTGTGACAGGTTTTGTCGCGTGATATATATTAATATTGCGGCGTCTAATGACGATGGTAACTCCTTCAATTCATCTTCTTCTTGGTCTTCCTCTGCCACTTGGTGTTTCCATTCTCATGTTGTATTTGGCCAAATTGAGTTAATTCTCATTACGTATCGCACTATTTCAGGCTCTGCTTCTCAATATATTTGACCACAGACGATGTTCCAACAGTGTAAGTACTCTCTGCATTTTTCATATGATCTCTTCTCGCTCTCTTTGCTGCTTTTCCTAGATATCTCATTTTACACATATTAAGCTTTCTCTCTAGTTTTTAGTTAATGCCCACGTCTGACATTGATAACGTAATGGTAGTATTTGTTTTCTTCTTCTTTCTGTCCTCATCTACCTTTTGGTGTTAAGGGGAGAGTGAGTGTATGGTCTTTTGCCCTTCTCTTTGCCCCTTCCGCTGTTATATTTCCGAGTGTCTCTAATACACTATCTATCCACCTTTTACGAGGGCGTCCAATAGGTCGACTGTTTTCGTACCGTTTGTTAAGTGTTTTTTTGGATAATACTTTGCTCTTTATGTCTGGTTGTGTGGCCGAACCATTGAACTTGTTGTTTCTAGATGCATTCTATTGTTGACTTGATCCCTAATTGTTTCCTTAGTTCTTCATCCCTGATTGTGTCTCTGAAGCTAACTCCAATCATGTGTCTCACACATTTCATTTCAGTAGTGTTAATCTTATGAATTGTTCTAGAATATAATGTCCAAGTTTGACACTGATAACACAACGTTAGTAAAAAAAAAATGGTGTTAAATAGCACTTTCTTTGTTTCTAGTGTAATATCTTTGTTTCTTAGTAAAGGTGTTAATTGACCAATGACCTGGATAGCCTTATTACATCTTGCGTTTATTTCTGCTTCTTGTTTTCTTGTTTAACATCACTCGATGGACAGGTTAAAATCTAGCAGAGTGCACCACCAAGACAAGAGACAGAGAATGTTGGAGTTCCGTTGCAGTCAACCTTCGTTGCGGAGATGGCACTTGATTATGGTGATAATTATCGTAATTTGGTTTTTGAATTCTTGTCTCGAACGTTCTTGTACATTCTTCCGTTCTCTGTAAAAATGCTCCAGGGATATTTAAATTCCTGCCCTTGTTTCAATAGTTGTCTTTTTAATCATCTATATGTAGATTCTATTGTATTATCTGCCTATAATTACTTCATTACATTTCGTTTATGGACTATATGACTTTTTCCATTTAACAGCATACGAGGAGGGGTACGATTTTATTGAATATATTTTATGAATGTTTACAATTTTTTTGAATATTTTCGCGGGAACCTGCAGGATTAGTAAAACATTTTCACACTGAGTTTTAGACAAGATTCCCGCAAATAGCGCTTTACGTCACGTTCCGAACACATCACAGTGGGGGCACATATAGTGACATTTATACAGACGTCATACATTTTATTTCGCCCGTGTGTTGCCGTGGCCCGAAAAGGGAGCAAAGAATAGCAACACTGTTTACCTTCAATGCATGTCGTAAAAGGCGACTAAGGAGGTTATGGATGGAGTTTGCTGTCCCATCCCATATAGGGTCAGTGACCCACAGCCATGCTGAAGTTGGATGTGTCAGGCCGAAAGGCGCAGATATCGCAGCAAAGCTGTAACCCATGACACAACGTATTCCGTTCTTCGGACTATATCCTGCTAATCTGCATGAGTTTGAGAACGAACTCAGAAGAAGAAGAAGAAGAAGAAAAAGACGGGTATCAAAATAAAAATAGTTGCTTTACAGAACATTTCAATAAAGTAGTAGTACAATTTTTTGTTCCAGGGAAGCTGAATGTTGTTCTCAGTTTCACAGTATTTCCTCTCCTTATTTTTACCTCACTCATCAATGTTATTTAAAAGATACGACATAAAACCTCAAGATACGACATAAAACCGCAAGATACGACATAAAACCTCAAGATACGACATAAAACCTCGATACGACATAAAACCGCAAGATACGACATAAAACCTCAAGATACGACATACAACCGCAAGATACGACATAAAACCTCAAGATACGACATAAAACATCAAGATACGACATAAAACATCAAGATACGACATAAAACCGCAAGATACGACATAAAACCTCAAGATACGACATAAAACATCAAGATACGACATAAAACCTCAAGATACGACATAAAACCTCAAGATACGACATAAAACCAAGATACGACATAAAACCTCAAGATACGACATAAAACCTCAAGATACGACATAAAACCTCAAGATACGACATAAAACCTCAAGATACGACATAAAACCGCAAGATACGATATAAAACCTCAAGATACGACATAAAACCGCAAGATACGACATAAAGCCGCAATTGAAGCATATTATTCGTCATACATTCGCAAAGTAATCAAATATCAATTGAAGATACGTGCATGTATGGCTAACATTGACGCTAAGAAAGTTTTTTTTACGAAACTACAGAAGTGTTTTTTTCGTGTTCAACAGTTATTTTGCAGACAAAGATTAAAGAATGATGACGGTTCAAGAAACGTGCAATGTATGCACTATTATGAATTATAAAAGTCAAACGGCATTAAAAGTATAAGGCCATATGCAAACTTGCATTGTGATACAAGCAATGGGTCTCGATATAGGCGAAATTCGGAGACACAAATGTTAAAACACACTTACATATCATGCAGAAACAATATAAATCAATCCAGTGAAGTGCCTAGTGGCGTAGGCGATCATGTTTCTACTCATTTCTCTTGTCTCTTGTGTTGTTAATAAGAAACAAAATACCGAACAAAAAAAAAAAACCAAACCATTATGGATTCAGTTGGGAGCCGCCGTAGGGCGTAGAGTGGTGTCTAAATCAGCCCCCCCCCCCCGAGCTGGTATTCCATGTTTTGAACTTATCACTCGTGGTTTGTCTAGAAAATCACCAGTGGTAGATTCAACAACCAAGAAATGTGTACCAGGAACATTCTCTATAAATATTGAGAAATATGTTATCCCTATTGTGTACGTGGTGAATATGACACAGGCAACGGTGGTTTCTGGTCAACCGCTAGCTAGGAGCGTTCACACACTTACATAATGTTCTATAGTAAGATTGCGCTAGGCGAATGTTTCGCAACATTTCTTTTAACCATGCACCACATCATCATCATCAGGTGCCGTCTCTGCAACGAAGGTTGGCTGAAATAGGTCTCCAACATGCTCTATCTTTTGCTTTGGTGATGCACTCTGATAGACTGTAACCTACCGATTTTGTAATGTTAATATTACAAAATTAATACAGAATTCTATTAATATAGGCCATTCATTAATATAGAACAGAGGTAGCATTTTATGCCTCATTTTTAGACTGTATTTTATTTAGATGCTAATATTGTCTTCATGTCATTGAAACTTTCATATCTGTCACCATTTGTGATTATGTGTCAGAGATATTGATAATTTTTTACTTCTTGTCGTTTCTCTCCATGTATTTTTATGCTCAGCACCTGTTCTTCTGTGACTTTCCTGATTTTCATGGTTTGTGCTTTTTGGATGTTTATATATAATCCATATTTTTTACTTGATTTATCTACTTGATATTTTAGTCTTTGTAGTTCATGTTCACTTTCTGCTAAAATAACAGTATCATCTGCATATCGCAGGTTGTTTATTATTTTCCTACTGATTTTGCGTCCATGTATGTCTTCTATATGTTTAAAGATATTCTCTTTGTATATACTAAATAGGCTGGGTGATCAAATACATCCGTCTTTTAAGTGTCCTTGTCTGTTTATACCACACCTAAGTCTTTCTTAAAAAAATTCAGATCCCCCTCTTTCCCATGTAACATATACATATTTTTTTAAATATTCAAAAATTGAATTATTACCTACATTTCTATTTTCAATCCTCCCCCCCCCCCCAGAACAATCATATTGCCCCATCACCCCGTTGGTGAATTCGTTTAGTCAGTTAAGTTTCAGAGAGGATGTTAGATTTCTCCAGCGTGATAAATCACACAACGCTGTAGAATTGTGTGTTTGGCGTTTCTGCATTAACGAAACGGAGATTTTGCTTTTCATCGCAGAGGAAGTATACGTAGTTTCTTTTCTGAAACTGCAGCGTATTTTCAAGAAGTCTTACCAGAGTTACTGCCTTTTTGAAGCTTTATTTACTGAGTGAGCCTGTGCGAAGGGTTACTCCAAGTTTTGGAGTCTGTTTTCGAGATACAACCGGTCAACATTATTTATAAGGGAGAATGAGACGTTGGTTTTCGAGTCAATGAAATGGCTTAGTGAATAGACTGTCATCAAAGTAACACCTCTTGTTAAATTGTGTAAATTAACTAGCCAATGGATGCGCCAAGCATATGAACAGTGAACATTTTGTCAACAAAGATTTGCCAACTTTATTTTCGATCGTAGTTGAATAGCGGGACCAATCACATTATCAACCTCGACAACTGCGAACTATTGATCTGTGGGATAGGTTCACAGTGACTGTCAATCAAACTTTTGAACTAATTTTTTTTAGTGATAATTAGGTTGGATATACCCCTTGCTTTTGATGTTAGGAAAATAGGCGGTCAGCCTATAATCCGGAAATAAACTTTCTCCTCCCCTGTGAGTATATAGATTGAACGAATGTGGTATATGTTATAACTTAGATTTTCCTCACATAATTTATATCTATGAAAGAAATTTGTCATTACGAATATCTATGTGTAACACAGTTCCTTTCTTTTTTTTTTTTTTAAAGAAATAAGACTTGGTTAAGGTTTCAGATGGGATCAGCCTCCTTTAGCTCATAGTCACACAGCGAATGTCAGAAGTACTTATAACATCAACATAAACCCCAGATTTGGAAACACTATACGAAAAGGGAAGAACACGAGCCACGGACTATAACACCAACAAACTATACGAAGAGGGAACACCAATTCATATATAGTAATGACAACAATAACTGTAAAAACATAACACCCCCCCCCCACATCTTCTTTACACATTAGTCAATTAACTATGAATGTTAGTATGAAAGACTGAACAATGTTAGTATGGGAGACTGAACAATGCTAGTGTGTTAATGTTAGAAACTGAGATTCGGCAAAGATTGAAAACAAAGATTGCTAATTGCTAGTCTGTTGAAGTTAGATTAGTATAAACCGCTTTCTGGATTCGCAATTTGAATGAATTAGGTATTTTGTGACAGTATTAGGAACCTTCCTGATTGGACTGAAGCAGAGGTTCCCAAAATGTGCGTCAATGCGCCCTGGTACGCTGCAAAGAGTCTCAAGGGGCGCCGCGGCAGCCTCGCCAAACGGGGAAAAAAAAAGGAAATAGACTTAAAATTATGAGGTCTCTAGTTTTGCTTCATATTAAGGGCTCCGCCGAAAATAATCTAAACGTTAAGGGCGCTATGGCTTTAAAAAGTTTGGGAACTCCAGGACTAAAGAATAGGGTAACGTACTGCCTGAGAGAAGCTTGACAAGAGATATCATAGTATATGGCCTTTGTGGGGGTGTGGATGGACAGAACTTGAAGTAGACTAATAGACTGTTCTGACACAGCTATAGGATGGGGCAGTCTACAAGCAAAAACAACGAAGGTTTTTAACTTGTAGGAGGACAGGCTTTTCGCCAGTTGAGGGAGGTGGCTGGAGTTCAGGCAGGGAGCTGCCACTAGTATGGAGGTTATAGTTGTGATTTAGAGCAAGAGGCTTAGATTCCAGGCTAGACGAGATAGTGTGACGTTAGGTTAAGGGATAGCTCCGTTAAGAGATTGAGTTTGCGAAATAGGGATTCCGAGAGAGTTTGGCTAAGAACTAGAGTTTCTTAGTATGAAATACTAGATAATCCAGTAGAGTATCAGAACATACAGATTCAGAGTTAGACGAAGAGAATAACTGTATCTGTCAAGTGGATCACATGTTCAGAAACAAACTGACATCATGTTACGCGTCACTTACGGCCAAGTAAGACTCAGAACTAAAGAACAAATGGAATTTGGGTTGAAATAATTAGTTCACGATTTCGAATCGACTTACCGATGAATGTATATTATATTATAACAAATTGATACTTAATGTAGAGCATTATCGCCCGTAGTTGTAACCTTCGATACCAGTTACCATGTTGTTCCGACAGCCCGACGTTGTGCTTGAACTAGTTATGGGTGCAGCGTGGGTGGGCGGAATAACAAACATGTCGCAAGGGCCAGAGTTGTACCCTGATGTCGACGTCTATTTCAGCGGCATTAGACTCGAAACTCCATCGAGTCGGATGGCTGCTGGAACAGAGAACGAAGCACTTAAGGGAATGCCCCACGTGCCGTGAGGCCAGTTTCTAATCAAGAATCATTTTCGCTTGATGTCGATGTTGTGAACTGAATAATCTGTAATAAAGTTATAGATATATGCAAACGTTGCAGTTTACATTCAGTAGTTCAGCCAGTAGTTCATACACGGTGCCTCCACAATTCCTGTATTATTTCTGTCATAGACCAGTTGTATCTATTATAAATTTCGTGTACAGGTGCGTCTAGTTTTGTAGTGACAAGTTCTCAGGCAAATTAGAATAACCTGGTCTCTTCTGGATAGTTGGTACTACACGTCATATGCATTATATTTGGCGTGGTCTTCTTTCCGCTCTAAAAAAAAATTGTAGCTGCATTTGAGAACGGTCACTTTCTCGTAACTGACCATATAAGAAGTGGTAACTGTAGGGACTGCACGGCACACATATTCTCACACATATAAAAAGTAGTAATTATAGGGAATGACACGGCACACATATTCTCACAAAGTATAGACTAAGTTTACACAGCTCGAAGTGAGAAACGAGTTATGAGACATGATTTCACTTTGGATAGTTAAATAGGTGCTTAGTTCCCCCCACCTGCTCCCAGTGAGATACCAGTGAGTTGTTAATCATTGGACTTCGGGTAGTCAAATAGGTGCTCATTTCCAACACCCCCCCCCCACCACCAGCAAATTTCGAAGGACACGTATGCCAATGATTCATGTTCTTCTTATGTGATTGTTTTCAAACTTCAGATTAGCAGAATGTAGTCCAGAGAATGGATTCCGTTGTGTCATGGTTTACAGTTTGCCTGCTGTATCTGAGCCTTAATGTCGTGACACATCCGACATTAGCCACTTCAGCATGACGTCTTGGTCACTTTGACTCCCTATGAGACGGAACCTCCAGCTCTATGGGACTGGGGACGAAATGGGGTAACACTATGAGATGGAACCGCCAGATCTATGGGACTGGGGACTGAATGGAATAACATTTTGATATGGAACCGCCAGATCTATGGGACTGGGGACGGAATTGGATAACACTATGAGATGGAACAGCCAGTTCCACCTCCAAATACCTGTTTAGTCACTTGAAAGATAACAGTATCGCTATTATTTGTTTTCCTTTCGGGCTCCGGCTACACCCGGGTTGGAAAAAAATATTTAATAAAAGTATATTTTAGTGACTTACATTAATTTATTTAAAAATTCAGTGTATCGCAAGCCTTAAAATATGACTTTGCTGGTCACCACGTGGATAACCCTGTTGTAGATCGTATTTCTGGAACTAAAGCAAAAACTGACAACTACCAGAGAGGCAGATCCAGTCCGTCAAACAATTTTTGCTCTTCAATCAGGCAGATTTACAATACGCAATGGCCCCTGAGCTCAGAAAATAAAAAATCACAAGCTATCACATCCAAGATGTAAACTGTGTTTACCAAATCTGTTGTTTAAAGTCATGAAAAAAATAAAAACAACAACACTTGGAGTGCAGTTACACTTGTTCCTACGTCATTCGAACGAAACTTCGAGACTAGGAAAATATGATCTAATCCTTCGACCAGCTGGCATGACCTCATCTAATTCAAACAGCTATGCATTTTATGTACAAATCTAAAAAGGGTTGCTTACCACTGCACCAAAGTGTCTAAGTTTTTTGTATTAATTTTTCAATTATAGACCTTTTTTTTTGTTTGTTTTTTCCTATATAAAATGGCTCCGTCATAAAACCATCGATCACTTCCTTGTTATGACTCTTGTGTAAATTATTCCTCGAGCTATTTGAGGAGGGTAGAACTTCCATTGCTGGTAAAATGTAACGACTGCCACAGTTCTGATAGAACTAGATTTGATAAAGACGTGCCTGACTTCCTCTGCCGTCTTCAAAGAGCAGCCATTAACAAAACAATTGACAAAACTCTTGAGATAAAATACCAATAATTAAATGAAGAATTGTCTTCCCTTACCGGAGCAGATGGTAATTAACGCCAAGAAAGAGAGCCAATCAAAAGCAGAGGTGGCCAAAATGGCTGCATCTGGCACGGTTGATCGCAACAAAAAGTTAACTTTCTGAGTGACGTCACATTTCTTCTTATTTAAAAAAAAATTGTATAGAACAATCGGATCAAAAGATTTTGTCGCCATTTTGAACTGTCTCTCTACAATAAAAATAATATGGGCGGGAGTAGGAATGTTTAAAAGAAATGAAATTATAAGCAACAAAATCATTGATTCAGTCAATCTCTTCCTGCATTCAATTTTGTATTTTCTGTAATTCCTTACGTCTTTATTCTGCCCTCCATTTCTCCTCATCCATAAAACAACACTTCTTTAGCTTTTGGTTGTCTTCTAAATAGCCCAAGGGAACAACAGACCACGCCCAAAGACAGCGCAAAAAACTAATGCCTGGGTCCTGAACAGGGACCTCACGACTGCATCAAAACGGCACACGTCAGATTGTTCAAATTCCAGTTTAGGACTAATTACTAACTGACATTGCGGCCCTGAGTTACTTGCTAGCATTTGCTTTGTTAATGCTTTGGGAGAATAGAACAATAATAATCATTTGAAACTTAAATAGATGAGGTCTTGAAATGTTTTGGACTTCGTCGTGGAGCGCCGTTCATGAAAGACAAGGGTGTTCAACTGAATGAAACGTCTGGAAGACTGCCAAGAGTTAATCTTGTTTTTGATTCTAGTCATATTGATTATCTAAATATTTCATTAAAATGTGTTAACTCTTGCAACCTGATGCTCAAGCGGTAACTTATCAAAAATAATAATTTTAGAAGGTCTTAATGATGACATGGGGGATTTCTTGTTCATAAAGTGAGTTTGTTCGCATCAACCTGAGAATTATCGCGCGAAGCTACGAAGTGATATGATATGGGGGGGGGGGGAGGAGGGTTACTCTTGGCAGGCGGTGTTCAACTTCGTTCAGACGGAAGGAGTTTATGTGAGAAAACCCGATTAGGAGGAAGTCGAGCTTCTACGTTTTTCAAAATTTTTTAATTTTTTTGTGTGGCAGAATACCATGAACCTTGAGGCAATGAAGTCATGGGGCAATGAAGTGCATATTAGGCAAGGATGCACATAATTTCAGTGCGCAGAGAAATGTTCATAGATACTCAAACTTTAACGAGGTGTTCACGAGTACAAGGTGGTCACGAGTACAAGGTGGTCACGATGATGAGGTGGTCACGATGACGAGTTAGTCACGGAGAGGAGGTGATCACTGTGACAACGTGGTCACGATAACGAGGTGATCACGATACCGAGGTGGTCACGATGCTGGTAAACAAACCTCGACTAAGATATCAACCAATATTTGTCATATTCTAGTCTAAGTTTTTGACGAATTGATAGGGTAATCTTCCGCAGTTCTACATTTGGGGTTTCAGTTTTGCATTTTGGCAAAGTTTCTAGTACAAAAAGTCATATTCCGATTTTCTAACATTCCTCTTCCCCTCAATATATATGGATCTAACTGCTAAAACATTCAATGCGCTTTAGCGAATTAAGTGAAGAGAAACGAACAAAAACTGAAGACATGAACAAGACAACATCAACCGACTGGACAGACACAAATAAGTAAAAATTGTTCAACTGAGAACGGAGCATTATCTTCCGAAGGCACACGTACACCCTATCGACATCAGCGACTCTTCAGCCTGGATCTGTGGAACAACAACACGGAGACCTAAGCTCATACTGCAGAGCTGTCCCAATGTCGCTGTTGACAAAACACCAATCTAACAGAAACACACGAGCATGAATGGAAATCGAATTGTAAGGAACCTACAGCAACATAAAGAAACAGCTCAATACAGGACAAACGTGGTACCAGATTACACCTACAACAACATAAACAGACCCCTCAATTCATGACCAACATCGCACCAGATTACATCTACAACAACATAAACAGAAAATTCAATACATGACCAATAACGCACCAGATTACATAATAAGTGAACGCAGAAAAATATGAGCTAAACAAAGAAGGAAAAAAATGAAATCAACTAGAACATTTAATATAATTCAAATTAGAATATTATTTTAAGTTCACACTTAATGATGACCCTTCTGTCCCTGACAATATTCATCTAGGGGGTTACTAACGACGGGTCACAGTCCATGAGTGTTCTGCACATTTTGGTACTCTAGTCTGTCTAAATGAATAAATTAAACTGAAGAGACCACTTTTACCGGACGTTTGCTTCAAGTGCAGAAGTTAGAAATAGCCAATCAAAATTAACTTTCTTGTCAAATGAGCGAATAATTAAATTGGTCGAAAAATTAATGAACTGGAGTACGTTGCAAGCTTCATTTTTCAAATGTGATTCAACCATTACTTCTTTTTTTTTGTTTCTGGCGGCGCCATGTTGCAGACATAATGGACCGGAACGAATTGAATCTTTGTTCGTGAACGATGTAATCCCTGAATGAGACTGTTACAGAAAAAAAGCTACAGTACTACGCTTGGTTCTCTCTCCCCCCTCCCAAATAAAAAATAAAAAAATCATTCTGTTCGTCACACTTGAGATTCTTTTGGGATAATCTTTTGGGGTAGCAGACAGGGGAAATAATGTGAGAGATAAAAACATTCCCCTCTTCACAAGTTGTGGGCTCCTGTCTAGAAATGGTGATTGCTGTTGTACCTAGTGTCTACAAAGTCAGTATGGGCTCAGTTACATTGATGGTGACAGTATTCCAGGCAGACCTGTAGATAAGGGAGAGTGGTGTGTGGGTGTTCAACCCCACCCCCTCCAATCCCTATAGCATTTCTAAACATGACTTTTAGCACCAGGAACTAAACCATACCGTCGGTAAAACCCCCAGGACTCAGTTATTTTTCATAAAAACGTCTCAAAATCCCCAACAAATCGTAAAATGTACAAACGAAAACGGATGAATGCCTTTTGTTTTTCTTTTAAGTAAAACTCCCCTCTTGAGGTAATCATATCTCCGGCTCTAATGTCAGATCAAATGTGAATATTTAGTACAAAAATATGACTCCAATGAACAGCGACTTTATATACACCCTATATAGGCAGCAGTTTCATTTTTGTCTTTAATGATTGAATGGTTGTACTACAGGCGAGGGATAATCTTACAAATATTTCGTCTACGTAAGACCAAACAAAGAACGCAGTTTTTAAATAGATTCTGGGGGTGCAAAGGGAACGCATTGCTCTAGGCGGACCCAAGGTTAGCAGATAACCAAGATCCCAAATGTACCTTCACGCGGTGCACCCTGGAAACAGAAATACAGCAGCTCGAGCTGATTCTGGCCAAATCATTTGGGGATCGTGTCCGAGAATGTGGAGGTAGCAGATGGAAAGAGATTTGACTGCACAAGAGACAGACAATATCTCCGACACCACCAGCATCACCACATATAGCGACACTGTCGACATACAGTGAAGCAAGTCAGTCCAGTCCGAACATTGGAGGGGCGGCCAATGTAAAATGCACGTAAAGATAGATGCATGGCGAGAGACAAATATATTTCATACCGAGTACAATGAAACCATGAAAGGGCAGAACAGCGCTAGAGGGCAGCGCGAACTGCAAATAGAAAGTGAAAAGTCCCTAGGTAAGGGGAACTACAAGCTCCGTCAGCTCGAGACGAGCTTCTATTTACCTGTGTTCCTTACAGGCAGAGACCCAGACACATCCATTGGCATTTGGTAAAGCAAGAAGACCTAACCCAACTCTAATGTCGAGCCTTCCTAAACCGGAAATATGCTCGCGAAGAGAAAGGGTTCCGTACTCGATGCGCTCAGGCACAAAAGGGACAACGATTTAGCCCTGGCCCAACTCTACTGTCAGGTTTTCCTACGCCGGAAATACACTTGAAGAGAGAAAGGGTTCAGTACCTGATGGGCTCAGGCGCTATTGGGACAAGGACGCTCAGCTCGAGAACGCCTTGCTCTCAAACGCGTGGTGTGAGACTCGAACTTGGACAAGGGGAACACGATGTCGGTGAATGACACCTCGGCTAAGAGGGCGAAAGAGCCAGGGTCCAACTCCTCTGTTGAGTTCTTCCCCGTAAGGAACCAGGCTCACGGATGAGAAACGGTTCAGTACCCAATGGACACAGGCACAGCACGTCCAATTACACGAGGCAAGTTCATAGACAGTGGAACACCTCGTTCGAGTCAGACGATAGCAAAAAATCGTCTGGGCGAAGAGTCTCCGCTACGCGTGCCTGGAGACAGATATAGAGGCTGTCACAGGCTAAGGGTAGCCCACCCGAATTGTCAAGGCATTTCGAAATCGGATGCGCTAGGCCTACAAGGCGCATAACGGTGGCACAACGTAATCACGCTCTCGGCGGAAATCGCACGGATATCCGTGATGGTTACAATGGAGCGAACGAAAAACAAACAAACAAACAGATTCTGTATGTTTCGTAAATCATGGAAATGCGATAACTCGTCTCCCAGACCAATGCCAACAACAACCGATAGAAGACATATCTTTTACAGAAATGAAGTTTGTCATAAAATGAATTATTGAGATGAAATGTAACAGACTCATATATATGTTGACAGATAGAGCACAGCTGTACTGATCCGACAGATCGTGTTGCTTGTGGTGTTCAAAATGTAATGGTTTTACATTTCCTTTGGAGTTAATATGGCCTGCAGAGAGAGAGTGATGATGATGATGCATGGGTGGTCAACTCATGATGCTCTTTATATATCAGCGACGGATTTCTGTTATGAAGACGTAAACTCCACCTCTAGCCTTATTACGTTTCGAAATGAAGTCGGGAGATGGCACTTACGGTTATACCTGTAGGTTCTTGTCAATTGGCGCAGACAGAAGATGCCACTAGAAAAACTAAACTCCCGCTTTATTTGGATTGCATTCTCAGTATCCTCCTCTACTGCCGTGAAACATGGTCAGCCGAAGAGCATATACAAGAGGAGAGACCAATAAACAGCCTTTACATGCGGTGCCTATATTTAATTCATAGAATTAGATGACAAATTAGAGTCACTAATACTGATGTATGGAAAGGAACAGATAATACCACGGTATGTCCAGTCTGCACATACTCCGATGGCTGGGACACAATAGGAGGATGGAAGAGGGCAGAATACCGAAGGGTTTACTTTATGGAGGGTAACAGTCTGGGAGAATACCAAAGGGTTGACCTCTACTTCGATACAAATACGCATGTAAACACGATATACATGATACAGGAATTGGTATGGAATCATGGGAATAGAGTGCCATGGATTGTGTTGCATGATGGGGAAAGTTCAGGAAAGGTGAAAGACACAACAAAGTGATATAAATTTGTTTAAAGGCTGCACTTCTAAGGCACACAACAGCACACATTTCTAGAAGTGGGCCTGTGAGATTCCTTGTACATACTGTGGAAGACTTTGTGGCTCAACTTGGCTCTATGAGTCACATCCATCATCGTCATTGATCGTGGATTATATTTCTTATAGAACAGCAATGTCTGTAAAGAGAGAAACGTGCCTAATATAACGCACCCATGCTGGGGGGGGGGGAACGATAACATACAGAAGCTAGAAAGAAAGCAACATACAATTATGTTTAGATTTGAGAACATGCCACAATAAACAACATAGATGTGATGATGCCGGTTAAATGATCTCTTTACGCCGAAGACGGATGTGTTGGACCATTGGCGCAAATAAAATAGTGACACAACGCATTTCCATTTTCTGGACTACATTCTGCTGGATATGTAGTTGGACCAATGTCTTGCTACAAGGGAGATCCAGTGGGAGTTTGAGAATGTGTCCTGCTACAAGGGAGATCCAGTGGGAGTTTGAGAATGAATGCTGAAGAAGAAGTAGAAGAAATGATCTCCTAATTGTGAACAGGTCTTAATAGGGGTCCTAGTTTGGGTCATCTCGGGCCTGACATAAGTATCGGTCCTCCTCAGTATAGTAACCGAGGTGACACTTAAACACATATGACTTGCTGTCTCAATGGCACGGTTGTGTTAATGGAGTTAATGAATGCATGTTTAGTCCTCGAAAGGAAACATTACGTGTGCAGCAGTATCCCAGGAACATTGCGTCCTGCCAGGAGAGCTGCATACACAACTGGGCCAACTAGTTTATTATTCTTCCGACAGATGATGATGCAGTCACATTTGCAGAGACAGCATACGTAACATTCCCCGTCGCATAGAAGACCGCAACAAACAGACAAAGGTGCAACTGGCCTACATCTCTCTGTCATTTATGGAAACCATTTGACAGAAGACAAAAGTCAGAAATGGAGGCAATACATGCAGTATGCAGTAACAATGACGTTGTCACAGGTGATATTGCCAGCACATCCCCCAAATCTCCTTAGTCACCTCTACACCGTGCATGGAAAGAAAACAGTGACCCTATTCTTTGCACCCTGAGATTTTATCCAGGTCCCGTTTATCATACAACATATGTGTAGGGATTTTATAATTTGCGACACCAATATGTGTTCCTATAGTCAACCTGAAGAAAGAACAATATAGTTTACAGAAATTACTACTATACCTATCACACCAGAAAGGAAATTGTGCCCGTCAGACACATCTGTGACGGATAATTTCTACTGTGCAGGACATTGACCACCGTTATTTTATCATTAAAAGTAACACAGGGAAGTAATGCTCGACTCAGACAGAACAGGAAGAATTACTACAAACCACAGTTTTGATTGACTGTTGGTGCCCATATTAGACAATGCCTAGGCATGCTTATTTTCACCCACTCAGACTAAGTTTGTGCCCCCCTCACATGTCCAATTTTCATCCCGGGGCCCTCTCCTATAAGCTGTGGCCCACTGGTGGGACACATGGCTTCTATTTGGAACCACTTATCTAGACTTTAAACTTTGCTCGCATGTGGACACTCAAAATTCAATGAACAAAGCGCAATCCTATAATTTCTGAAACTATATTCTCCTTACCTAAAATCTCTGACAGTAATTTTTTTTAAAGTCACAAATTCACAAATCCCTTCACTTACTAATTATTGTGCTACAATCGGTCTCCCTACAAATATCCTTGACCCAAATACTGAAAGGCCCATGCAATCAGCAGGTATCTACTATTGGTAACTTTTTTATAACTGAACACTATAACCGGAGGCCAGACGTCTTGTCAAAACTCAAGTCGGATCTGTGACAAAATGATATTTCCGTCTACCAAAATATTTCGTCATTGTCGGAGTGTTTTTGACATGTACTGTCGTCAAGTATTCAATCTCTTGTACCGATATATAGCTAGTCTCTGGAATTGGATTCTCAAGGAGTAGTGAGATCGGGTTACGGAGACGACAGCGTGGGCTGCTTCCACTCGGACCTAACACCCAAGTGGAAGATTTCAATAGACCGGCACGAGAAGGTTTTACCTGGTCTACTGCACACACAACATATCCCATTTTTGATTCTCCATAATCGGACTAGGCGGGCGGCTTTTTTTGGATCCGCCGCGGGTGACAATACACACTGACAAGGCCTTTACGTTCAGGAGTTGTTTCAGAAGGTGTGGCTGAATGGAGATACGGTGTCAAGAACTCACAATTTGGAACAGTATAGGCGCCAAAGCTCCTGCTGAATTTTAAAAGAAAATTTTACAGAGAAATGATGCATGAAATGAGAGATCTGTTGCCGCTTGGTTCAGGAATTCTACGAGTATATGTCACTGGGATGAAACTCCCAGAACAAAGTGGAGTATCAAAGAGAAGTATTGGAAACAAAAAGTGACAGAAGCTAAAATAATGTAATAATTATGTGTGCTCCCTTGAGTGGCATCATTTACCAGACATTGTATGAGATTTCTGTTTGTTTCGTGACATTATAGGAACACTGTGTTGCTGGACCGAAAATTGAAGTAAAGAATGGTAACAATACGGCACTAGGTTATATCAGCTAAAAGGGGGGGGGGTGTAGAATTGGTTACTACACCTCTTAAGATATGAATATACATCTGAAAGAATTCAACACAGCAGGACATTAAGACTAAATCACACACAAAATGTAACCCAGTCATCAAAAACAGTTTCTCCAAAAGTGAGAGATACGATGCATCACCAGCGCCAGAATAGGGGATAGATGTTCCAGTGTAGGATAACAACCCTAAACAGGAAGTAGGTGGCTAGAGTAACACAGTGCAAATATCAAGATAAACAAAAATAGGTAGATGTATTACCAAAAAAAAACATAAACAACCTAACAACGAGATACAGAGTCTGTATCAACGCTAGTATAGCCAGATTTGACAGCACGTGTCAGTTTATATTTGAAAACTGAAGAATGAAGACTACTAATACTATTAGGTATGTTGATTATCATCTTCGCAAACCGGACACGTCCATAGGTGCTCAGATCTCCGCTTCAGTAAATCTCTCAGGGTATAACTGCTGATGGTGTCTGTTCTATGTTGGTTCACTGCTCTTTTTGAAATCTATGACAGGTGTTCTCTACGGGCAACGTCCATCCTCACTCCCAATTCCCACACTCTCGATATTGACTCATGCTAATTCATTTCGAAATCCTCTGATCGTGAAGACTCACGTAGAGCAATGAGTATGATGACTTTTTGGTCCATTGGGTGGCGAGGCTAGCTAATTGGTCGGTCCGTTCGTTTCTCTTCACACCCGCGTGTCCGGAGACAAAGATAAGCATAAGTTTCGTAGTGATGCCCGCATTTTAGTCCTCTCTAATGACTCCACCCATCCCCTACGTACATCACCTGTTTTAACTTTCTAAATCATATTCATTAAGTAAATTAGTATGTACGCATGGGAATATGCTTGTGATGCCAGCCAGTTAAGTGCCTACGTTACGACAAATACCTCCATTGTTAGACTGCTTGTTGTTGCGGTAAATGCACCACTGGCTTCATATACTGTTCTTCCCTTTGATCTGGCAGTAAAGGCCCATTGGTGGTGACGGATGACCGACTCGTCCGTGTAAATCATAACATCTGTGTCATCTGTATGCTCGCAGATGATTTTTTACCTCAGCATCCACGCTCACGGCGCAGTGTTACCTGCACTGTCTATTGAGTGTAACTATGGTCTTGACTGCCTTTTGAAAGACCGTAGGAATAGGTATCCATTCCTCGCCGGGAGTTATGTCTTCTGGGGACACATTTATGTTTAACGGTATGCTCGGCACGACCCTTCCATGATTTGCCTCTTTTGAGCCTGCTTCCCTTCACACGAGGGAGCTCACTGTGTAGTGAGTGAGTGATCTACGTCAGATCTCACTCTGATATATGCACGGGCACTCCCCATATCAATTCTATGAGATATGCTCGGAAAATCAAGCAGAAATCTCATAACCACACAGGATATGTCCCTTGTGCAACCAAGGATGATCCACGTCGCATCGTTTTGAATTCTCTCCAGCCTCTCAATCTGTGTTTGACTGGCGGTGATAGTGGCGTCTGTTTATTCAATGACAGGGAGGACAAGAGCCTCATATAAGATTACAAGCTCTGACTGTTTAGTGTCAGCCGCTATCATCACTATCAGAGCTAAAAGTCCTTTGTTTGCCTCTGCGATAACATGATCAATGTGTTCCCGGAAAACACTGACTACAATCAAATCGCACGCCCAGATAGTGTAAGGATGAGGACCTGATTACATCGTACCCTCTCATCTCCACCATTGGTGTCGCAGGCTTTACGATGTGATTGTTAAGAGAGATGGTTGGATAGTTTAATGGACGCATCAAGGAAGAATGGCTACACAGTTACCTATTTACACTAAAGAAGTCCAATAAAAACCACGACCAGATTAACGACTACCGAATCATAATGATGCAGAACACCATTAGCAAACTGATTGAGAAGATTGTAGCGCAGCACCTCGCTCCAGACCTGGAAGAGAGCCGAGTTTTTCTGGTCACGCTCAGGGCACAGACGGCAGAAAGAAACATGGTGCAATGACACTGTTTTCACCAACGACGTATTCTCGAGGGCTTCCATGCAAGTCTGAAAACGTGTGCTGTCGTGATTAACTTGGTGGACGCTTATAATAGAGTGCCATTATATACTATTCTCGAGTACTCCATCAACATGCTTTTGCTCATTAATATTGACCCTTTCATCATCAGATGAATATCAGCCATGTTGCTCGAGAGGAAGGTGGCTCTGAGGTGCGGTTGTTGGACATTAAAACCCATAACAATACGCCCAAGCCTTCCACAGGGATTTCCACATCCGTATTATTCAGTGTCTACGCCGTGGCAATCGCACAGTTGCAGCTCTTTTGCAGATGTATCCTGATATGCAGACAGGGATAGGGTAGAATCGAAACTGTCGGATCACTGCAGAATGAGCTAGACTGTATCGCCTCCTGGTGTGATGATTCAGGGGCACTTATCAACCAAGAGAAGGCTGCCGTGACATGGTTCTCTCTTAACTACTAATATAATATCTGTCCATCCCAGGCGATGTTAACAACAGTTTCACACTTGTGTCGTTACATCTCTCTGATGTGTGCGGATATGATAAAAATCAAATTCTGGAATAGGTTCCACATTCACGGCACGTATGGTCAGGATTGGACATCTGTGTTCTGTTTTTTTAATGAAAGAACAATGAGAAAAATGAAGGGAATAATCTATACATATGAAGTTTCATATGTAATATACTATTCTTTAGATATAAAACATTGACAAATATTAGTGGTTGTATCAACTGGCCTAGAATCATGAGCAGTTTTCATCAATAAGATTACGCCCTGGGAGATATGTCATTTGAACATATGAACGCAATATGTTACAAGTTTCAGTTTCATCTTCTGCAGTTCTCACACTCTGCCGTGTATTAGAACGTACTCTATAGTGAGTTTGTAATAGTTTACAATTTGACTGCAATATATGTGCCTTTCGTCTTGAAACATCAGCATGACATTTCACTTTTGCATATCTGACAAGTGGTGTTACTATTTTATACTAATCTTTAGAGCCAAGGTAACTCATGGTCGATATTTCATTTGACATTACTGAATTACTAGGCTGCTGAAACTCACCAAATAAAGATAAAATACATTTAAGGTTCATGTCTGCAGCCATTTACGGTAATTTTTTATGGTCCTATTTTCACAGAGACAATCAAGCTGCTCTCAAATCATGTTGTTCTTATGCGTTCGTTCGCCACTTTTTCGGATTAGCAGGACGTAGCCCGAAAAACGCAATGTGTTGTGTCAAGTCTTCAATTTTTCTGAAATATCTACGCCTTTCGGCCAGACACATCTGGAATTATAATAACTTCCGGTTATGGCGCGGGATGATGATTTGTTGTATCCCTCCTCGCCTAAAAGAAAGTAAAATTCAGTGTTTCAAAATGGAATATGTGATTTCGTTTTGAATGTGATAGATTAGAACACGGTTTAACCATTTAGAGACGCTGAAACGACATTGTGACCGGTCTAGCAAACTGACAGTGTAGAGCTAAAACGCTCATAGGAAACAATGGAGAGTTCTCAGAAGGCGACAGACTCGATGGATACAAAGCCAGGGGCAGACCATGGGGAAAAACGGATTACAGAAAAAATAGTCAACGTAAACAAACTGCATGAAGCACACAAAAAGACAGTCTTAAGAGAACTCTTCTACCCCTGACGGGCAAGAGATACATGAGTATAAAGTGAATAGGAAGAAAGAAAATCAGAAATATGCACAGCGTCTGTGAACTTTGACTATTCATGGGATGGAACAACCAACTTACTGTTACAACCTCATTAGCCTCCTCATATGACATACATGGCAGGTAACGGTGTCGCTATTATTTGTATCTCTTTCAGACAGACACCTACAATACACGAGCGTTGCTGTTAATTTGTTTGTTGGTTAATTACGAATTCAAGCTTCTAGGGATAAATGTTCCAGTGTAGGGAAACTACACTAAACAGGAAGTAGGTGGCTGGAGTAACACAGGGCAAATGTCAAGATATACAAAAATAGGTAGATGTGTTACCAAAATACAACATAAAACAACATAGCAACGACATACAGGGACAAACGACGTTCTACGTCTCGAGGCACACACTTTCAGCCTCAGACCGGAGTCTATCTTGATGATATCAAGGTGCACTAATTTGTATATTCTGTGGATCATTAATGTCTGGGACGAACTTGGAGTATAGTGCACGCAATATTAATTATCGCAAAAGAACATCGGAAGTGCCAGGTGTCGTAGTAAGTATTCTTCTGTTGTAAGAATTATCTGCTGTGTTTCTTCTTCTTCTTCAGCGTTCATTCTCAAACTCCTGCTAGATCTCTTTTGGCAGGACCATGATCCATTCTAGATTTCCAGCAGGATGTAGTCCAGAAAATGGAAATGCGTTGTGTCGCCGTTTTAGTTGCGCCAATGGCCGTCATCGGATGATCTGCTGTGTTGTCTTGTTTGGAAAGAAGTTACAACAATGAAAATGACTTCTGGAAGTCCTAAATTGTCTGGTGGAAGTCTAGATGTCTAGTTCCCTTTTATGGAGTAGAAGCCATGAGGACTGATAAAGTTTCGAAAGAGACTAACTAGTAGACGGAGTCTCAGAAGAGTTAGTGTTATCATGAGATGGACTTTTGGATGATATTAAAAAAAGGATTAGCGCAAGGAAACTCAGAGGGGTTAGAGTACGTCATGAAATGAGCTGCTGTCCTTGCTGAGCGGGATTGAAGAAATACTTTAGTGCTGATATGAAGCAGTTGATTCTTCTTCTTATTCTACGTTCGCTCTCTGATAACCAACATGAAAGTTCGTGTGATTTCCTCCAGGAAGCGTGAAGTACGTTATGCTACAAGTTCCCCAGCCAAGCTATATTATTTTCAACTTGGCTGGCCCAGCTTGTCTGAGGCTTGGACATTCGAGGTCAGCGTATCCTTTTTCGTCATGCATTTGATTCGGGTAGTGGGCTTCCCTAGTCTGTGACAGCCTTTCTATTTGTCGCCTGACGGCGAATGTATATCAGCTCTACGCTGTGAAGGTTTATAGTCCACTATGCCCTTGGACTTTTCAGGCCAAAACATGTCCTTGTGTGGCAGTCTCTGTGGAAGCGGTAGTCCGAGATTTAGGCTTTGTTCGACTACGTCTATCTCACACGAGGTGTTTTTCTGCCAGTGAACGCGTCTCGCGTAATTAGACGTATTGCGCCTGTGCCCATTGGGTGCTGAACATTTTTTCTCAGTGAGCATGATTCCGGTATAGGAAAGCATCGACTGTAGAGTTGTAGAGTTGTTCGTTCGCCATCTTAGCTGAGGTATAATTCACCGACATCGTGAGCCCCTTGTCCAAGTCTGAGTCTACACATTTTTGAGGAACACCACGGCCTGGAAGCTTATTCTCGAGCTACATTAAACTCTTTCCACGAGCATGATTCCGGTACAGGAAAGCATCGACGGTAGAGTTAGGCCTGGTCTCTTAGGAACACCCGCGACTAGAATTACGTTCTCGTGCTGAACAGCACTTAGTTCTGATTCCCATTTAACGTTTTTTCTTTCCATTTGCACGTAGCAATGCCCTCTGTCGCTGTACTGCACTCACTTTGTATTCAGTACGTTGTCTTTTGGACTCACTATTCGTCATGATATCTGTCTATTTCGAGACTGTTGCATTGTCCGTTCCTCCAAAGCTCTGACCGGACTAAGCTGCGTCACTCTGTATAAATAACCAAATGGTCAGAGGGTGTCCGACAAAGTGGATGGTGGTGCAGGAACCTAATGAACAAATAGTCAAGCAAAATGAATTAAACAGGTTACTAAAACACTTACCTGGCCTATTAATAAAAATATATTAAAAAAAGTATATATAAAAAAACATACAATAAAACTAAACAGGACAATTCTCCACGTATCGGCTCAAATTGAACCTTTTTCAAGAGACAAACAACAGAAAACGACAAAATAAAAAACAAAATAGATGTCTATATTTCATCAAGCCCCGTCTCCATAGCCAAATTTGTTTTATTTTTTGCTATGGAGACGGGGCTTGATGAAATATAGACATCTATTTTGTTTAATTATATTGTGGAACTACTAGTACAACGTACTTAACGCTCCTCGGCGGAAATCATACGATTAATTGGCGGTGATTATCAGAGAGCGAACGCAGAAGAAGAATACGATTTTCATCCCCTACCGCAGGTTGCTGTCATGGGCCTTACCTTTATTTTTTAGCAAAACTGGACGCCTACATAATATAATGAAAAGTGTTGAACCAGCGAGCAACAGGAACAATTAGCATATACTTCGACATTTGCTTGGAGAGACTCAGCACCTATGGGTCTTCACGGAGTGCAATGACGTCGGTTCATAACTCATATAACATTAAAGTGTCTATCTTGCATGAAGTGTTTAATTAATATAGTTATATGTCCTACTGTTTTATTTTTTTGTGGTATAAAAAAAAAGTACCACGTGTGGTGAGGTATGCTACTTTACACAGTCAAATTTGATTATATCAGAGCTTTTTATCATTAAAAAATAATGGTGGCTTTAGTTCGGCGAACCACAAGCTTCGATGAATAATATTAATTTTAAATTTCATGGTCAACTAGATAAACATAAGGCAAAAGTACATACGTCACAGAAAGGGTGATTGTTACAAAAAAATGCGTAATACCTGGCATAGTATTTACCATTCCCTTTTACATAAGTTTTTGTGTGCCGATCTTGCACAGTGTATATCACATGTCGCTTTGTGTATACTTTCTGTTTTGTCAGCCAATGAAAAGCACGGAAAAATTAGGATATATCAAGATAAATGACATTGCATTAAATCAGTGCACAAAATTATCATGGAGAAGTTCTGAGTTTTCTAACTAAATTAGTGAGAACTGATGCACAACGTGAATTCCCGAAGGACAAACTCCGTAAGTGTGTCGTGTGATGTCCCCTTGTATCTAAATGTTTATGGCCGTTCTCAATTGATAACTTTATGGTTGGAGTCAAGGTAGAAAATAGTCAAAAATGTATCTTTTCAATAATAAGAGATTACACATAGTTGTATCCAACAGAAATATAGATCTACACTAAGGATAAACACCACGACACACGAACGAGATGATCAGTCAACGGATGTCTAGGTTATCTCTTCGAGTTCGTGCCAGGGAATGTTTTCTGTGGATTAGCTATTAAATCCAGCTTACCATATTCAAACCTGACAATTTTTTTTATTATTGCCGTGCCACCTACTATCACTACAGACTCGTCTCTGAAAAGCGTAACTCCAGGCGCGAGAGCCGACTAGTGCGCAAAATGTTCAAGCTTTGTCTGTATTGAAAGCTTGGTCTGATCTCTCTTAACAATGTAGACAGAGATCTTGGACAATTGGTAATCTTCCGTGCTGATTATATCTGCAGGTACAGTTATCTCGAGGAAATGTGAGGAAACATGCTGTGTTTAGGTTATCTCACATGCGAAGCTTGCGGTTACTTCTGCGGGTCTCGCCAATGGTCCACTAGATAAACCATCCATGCAACAGAAAACCTTAGTAGATGACATGCAGTTATATTGAGGCTCTCTTATGGAAATTTTGTAGCATGTCATCTATACAATTATATACCCCATCTGAGTAGAAGGCTCCTTCGATAAGCATTGCATTCTGCCGAAAGCTGAAGTCTTCTGGGTATGAAAGAAAAACAGAAAGTATGAAGCTTAGAAAAACCACCCAACTGCACAGAGGCAGTAAGAGCTACTCGCTCGCAGTTCTTTGGGTTCTCAATCAATCAATGAATCAATCAATGAATCAATCAATGAATCAATCAATGAATCAATCAATGAATCAATCAAACTCACATGCGAAAATATAACACACAATATAAGGAAGTTTTTTGAATCACTGAAGGTATACAAGAAAAGACGCAAATCGACAAATGGACGTTTCGATCATAGGACGTTTATTAAGAACACTGGACGAGTAAATGACGGCACTGCCTTTGAGCACATCACAATATAGACTGTAAACCTATATGCCGGATGTAGATGAGCATCTTAAAAGACCGCTCATAAACTTGGGGAAAGAGTTTAATACGGATTCATTCATTCATTGGTACCATGCCTTCCAGCGTAGGCGATCATGTCTCTCCACAGTCTTCTGTTTCTTATACATTTAAATATAGTTGGTGATGATTCTGCATCATTCCATGCTTTTAAGCTATCCAACATTTTCTCAGGTTGTCATTCTCTGTCTCTCTTACCCTCGATCTTTCCAGTTGTTACGATGTTCTCCAGCCCACCTCTTCACATGACATGACACAGGAACTGTGATTCTCGTCTTCTAATACAGTTAATAAGTTCCCTATTTGAGTTGATGAGTTGTAGAATTATATCATTACTCTTTTTAGCTGCCCATGATATTTTCAACATTCTTCTATAAAACCACATCTCTGTGGCCTCCAGAAGTTTTCTTGCAGTATTGTCAAATGTCCATGCTTCACTACCATATAACAGTATGGGCTCTATGTAACATTTTAGTATGTTCTTTCTTACTGCTATTGATAATGAATTATTACTCAAGATGTTCCTCATCTTCTGTAATGCTGCTTTTGCCTGTGCTGTTCGACTTTTTATCTCAGTGACGCATCAACCATCTAAAGTAATAATTGTGCCCAAATAATTAAATTTGTCTACTTGTTTAAAAACTGTCCCGTTCACCTTGATGCTACATTTAGAAGGGTTAGATTTAATACGAATACACAAAGGACAAGTAAGATATGAAAACAATGGAATCAACTACTAAAGATAGGACAAAATGATATAGATTTGTTGAGGATCTGCGTTTACGAAAGTCAACCGCAACACCCCCCCCCCCCCCCCCCAAAAGACAACTATCACTGTCTTACTAAAACTGAGCTGGTTATTACCCGCCGAATCAAGACAGGACACAAAAGACTAAACAGCCACTTAAATATACTAAGATGGTTTCTTCACCTCTGGGCATGCAGCACAGACAGCAGACTATATCCTGCAAGACTGCATTACACTTAAACCAGTTAAGGAATGAACACTTGCACCCAGAGACGGATATTCACAGAAAGCTGCATAGAAGCACTGAATAGATTTCAAATACAGCATCAATTATCAAGAAAACCAGACTTCATGTGTAGACATGCTAAACTGCGAACAAGAAGAATATCCAAGAGAACAGAACGAGCACAAAATAAAAATCATTTTGTTAACATATTCGTCATCTACGCTCGCTCTGAAACTCATTGCTAAAATGAGAGAATGCACTCCGAAGATGTTAAAGATCTATTTCATACTTTACATACTGGTTGTGATATCTGAGCCATTTTGCTTGACACATCCGACTTCAGCACACATTACACAATAAGTAAGGACAGAAAAACGACATCATTAAAATGTATAGTTTAATTTGTCTCAATCTCAAACATACACATCAAAGTATATCTGTTTTTTTCTCTCCACGGCTGTTCCTCATCTTTGGTATCACATATTTATCGAACAAGATATTGTAAGCATTAAAATACATTTTACTAGTTCATATTTATGACTGAATTAAGCCACATTCTTTTAATAAATGAAATTGTCAATGCTTAGTGTTGGTATTCGTGACTATCGCCAATATAGGAACTGTGGGCTGAATTATCAATCATCCTTCTGAAGTTATACAGTGGACTTACCCCGTGAATTTCATTGGCTGTCGACACAAAGTAAAGTGACAAATGAAATTACGAAGTAAAGCCAAATGCACCACTTTAGAAGGATGATCACCAATGGGCCAGCAGGACTGTATAATTGACGAAAGGCACGTATTAAATCAACAATTAGTTGAACTATTTATGTACATTGGTCAAAAGTAAATAATATTGCAAAGATACTACCAATAGTATCATACTGAAAAGAGTAATCCTGCCAAGGAAACACAATTGTCAAGAATACTCTTTTCAAAGGGAATAATTTTAACAGGGTATACTGTACTCCATGCCAAAGGTGTATTACAAAGCGTTTTCCACGAAAATAATATATATAATTACACTATATTACGAAGAGTACTCTCCTCCAAAGGAATAATATTACAAAGAGTACTCCCTTCAAATGAAATATTAGAATAATATTGCCATACAAGATAAGAAAAGAATATTGATATAAACAGTACACCCTACCAAAAAGCAAATATAATATTATTGAACGTTTTATTTTACTCATTACAAGAAATTATTATATTAATATTTAAGAGTACCTTCAGAACATTATAATATCTTTGAAAAGATGCACTCGGTAATGGAATGTATACCATAATCATGTCAAGAGTACTCCATGTCAAGGAAATAATAGAATAATATTGCAAAAAGTACATCCCGCCCTGTGACTAATATTATAAAGATCGCACCATGTTAAGGGAAAAATAGAATAATATTCTACATAATTCCTTGACAAGAGAATAAGAGATTTATATTGCAAACAGCACATAATATCAAGGGGATAATATTGAAGAGTACTCCATTTCAGGTAATGATACAAATAAGATTACAAAGGATATTTCGGCAACAGGAATAATATAATATGGAAAGAAGGTATTCCTTGCTAAGAGAAAATATAATAATATTGCATAGAGTACTCCTGCCAAGGGAATACTTTTGCTTTGGTTACACACTGCTACGTTATCAATATTGCAACAACAAAAAAAATAGTGTCTAGAAATCGGTGTGCCCAGATCGTGATAGATGAGTGGCAATATATTTTAGAAGACGGAATGCTTGAATTGAACTTCGGCATAACAGAAATCGCATGCCATTAACTCGTTCTGATTTGTTTATCTACAGGATTGGACCACAAACTCCTCAATAGTAGCTTCAAAATGGAAGTGAGTTGTTGCCGTAGATTGTTATCTTAAAGGAGGCAGTGATCTTCATGGCGTCGTCATTAAGTCGTTCTCTTTATACTCGCGAGGTCGCGGATTATGGTTCGTAAAGTCTTGTTTACAAGGTGGATTTTTTTTTGAGATCCCTGGGAATTATATTTTGAAACTACGGATCTACGTGCTATGAGTGGTACTCTCGGCTGAAGGAATGCCGCTTTGCTGTTAGCCACCTTAAGTCTTCTGTTCCTGACCATTTTGGCACTGTTCGTTGCTCACGTGTCCGTTGCTTTACATGTCCTTACGTAGTTCAGATGCGCTCCATTTCATTTCCCAATGCCACTTTCTCCATCGATGAGACCTTTACATGTGAATCCCGTAATGTCATTTACGTGATCATATGTAAACACTGTGGCAAACAGTACATCGGGGAAACCGGCCTACGATTGAGCGATCGCTTTTGTAACCATCTTCATGCCATCAAGCACAGAACACCCACTCCTGTGGCCACACACTTCAACGGCGATGGTCATCATGGTGCGTTGGATATTCAGGTCAACGCCATCAGATCTTGCACCACCGATGATAGATCTAATTGTGCTATAGAAAATCGTCTCATTTTTGAATTGGGTACACTCAAGCCTTTTGGACTCAATTCCGACCACTCTTAAGTACTGGGTTGGTGTGGTCTTTGTCTTTATTCTTTTTGTTCCGTCATTTACTCATCTTTTTGTTCGTTTCGTTTCCACATATATTTTCGTTTTTATGTACTTTCTGACCTTCCGGCATGTCATTTCCATATTTCCGTTGGACGTTGTGATAATTTTTCCATTCGTCGTCTTTTGATGTTTTGTTTGTGTCTTGATAAAGACCTTTTGATTGAAACGTTGAATGTGATTTGTGTATTGTAATTTTTATGATTTCTTGTGTGCTCATCATTGCCCATCATTACCCACTAGTTTTAGCTATAGTCTGTGGTGTCCCATTGAAACGAAGTATAAACCTGTGTTTTACATACGTCTATTTGTTGAGAGAAACAATGTTATTATGGGGAAAGCAGAGTGCAATAAATCAACCTTATACGACTTTTCAACGCCCTTTTCCAGAAGAAGTATGTATTTGCTGCTCCTGGTACCTATGCTAAGTGCTGGGGTTTGGTTTTCAGTGTTAAATTTGCGTTGGTCCAGGCATTATTTTCTTGTCGGGATTTATAGTTATTGGCATCTTAAGTTCAAGAATCCTGTTTGACTTAATGTGATTGATGGGTGCACGAATTTATGTGCTATTTTACTAGGGTTTGTTAGATATACTATGTTTGTTATACTCGATGCTACTATGGAGGAGAAGGTGCTTGACTTAGTCTTGATTGTCATCAGAAAGTAATTACGTAATCCTGATTGCCTTCAGGAGTTACTTGCCTTAGCCTTGATTGTCTGCATGAGATGCTTGACTTAGCATTGATTGTCTTCATTCACGCAGCAATTACAGTTTTGTGTTTACATTTCTAAATAATGTCTCTCAATCTCACCAAGGATCGTCCTTGTATCAGGATAGGGATCTTATCAGATTTCCAGACTAGTTGATAACGTGTGGAGGGAGTAATCCTCTCCCTTCTAATAAAATAGATCATGATATTTAGGGCTACATGTGCGTCTGTGATTAGATCAATAACGATGCAGATAGCAACAAAAACATTAAACGATTTTTATAAAGGCAAGGCTTGAGATTGGTGAACAAAGTGCAGTATGGTCATCAGTTAAAACGTACGGCTGGCCAACTAGTGATACAGCAACGTGTGTCTACCATTCAGTGGAAGGGGTAAAAACCAATAAAATCATTAACATTACCAAAGTTGAATATATCGAGACATTGGAGCAAACGAAACGCCGATACAACACATTCTCTGCACTACCTCCTGCTGGAAATCTAGTGGGTCCATTGTCTTACTAAAAGAGAGATCGGGTTCGCTTTGAGAGCGAACACACACTTTTCTTGATTCTTGATTAGAAACTGGCTTCACAGCATGCTGGACATGCCCATAAGTGCTACGCCCTCCGCTCCAGCAGCCATCCCAGTGTATGTAGACTCATAGTTCCGGTCAGGTGTTGATTGTGTGATCTTCGGGACTTTCCAAAATTTACTTTTCCTCCTCTCACCTCTGAATAATCCCATTTCTAACATTCTCTGTATGTGTACGTTCTCAACCTCATTGACATTATCTTCATCTTGATATGAATTTATTACTGCCTTTATTAAATCTGCTTTATCTCTTCTCAGCAATGTGCCGTCTATCGCCGCAATGCCTACCAATAAGTCGGCTTTCTCGTTCCTCTGACCTCAGCATGACCGGGGCAGTATATCCATGTAATGCTCTGGACAACTGAGTTGTTCAATACTTTGTTATATATCAAGGAACAAGTTAAAATAAAATCAAAAAGACTAAACCTGTCCTGCCTCCTTTTGAACGATTTAAAAAAAAATACAAAATACGAGTACAAAATTCCATAAAAACGCAACAATTAGCTTCGTTTTAAAAGGTCCCCAATCTCATTACTAAAGTTGATTTTACGACCCTGTTTCCAACACGATGTAGTCAAGAGTACAAATGCATTGTGTACCATATATACGCCAATGGTCAGACACACTTTCTACTTTGGCGGTCTGCTTCAAATAACACAGTTGATTTTTTCCCAGTAGAAATATTTTAAGCACGCTTTACGGCGTGGATGTACTTTCGATCCGAGTAAGAGATTCGGCTATATCACTACATTTGGCTTTATATCTATTAGTCTATAATATATCTATCTATCTGTTAAATATTGCAGGACAATCATTAACTGATTGCATCCCTGTCATTCCTCGCATCGCAGACTGTTATGTGGAGTGTCCTGACTTAACGAATTGACCGACTGACTAAATGACTCATTCAGTCACTAAAAACTACTCACATCTACCGTTCTACACATTCACTCTCACGAACTAATTCACTGACTTTACCTCACTCACACAAACCACTCACACAACAAGTTTACTGGTTTCTTTGTTCTCCTCCTAAAATGAGAATCACGTTCTAGAACCACAAACCTTACGAAACTAAAACTTAGCAATGACCGGAGACCATAGACAAATTTCCTTTGAGTATGTTGGCTAATTGAAAACATCCTTCTAAAATGACTAATTTGACTTAACTCGTGATTCTCATTGTTCACTTTATGAAAATTTTGTGTCAACAGCCAATGAAAAGCACGGGAAAAGTTAATTGCGTCATTTTAGAATGTTGTTTTCCAAGTGTGAAACATGCCATGTTACCGATGGTCACGAATGACCACAACAATGTCTGGTAAAACTCTCAAATTTGAGGATATATATCCTTCCTTTGGGCACTCAAGAATACACAGAACTATAACAGAAATATATCGCAAGTATACAAAGATTGTCATAATTTATTATAGACAAAATGTGTTGGAAATTCCCAAAACAAACTCAGCAATAACTAAAATAAAATATTATAAATCTGTGTTATTGCATTTTATAGTAGTCTTCTGCCCACCCACTTATATAATATATATTCATAGATATATCGTGCAGGATTGCCATGTGAGTAAGGGGACACTGCTAGTTCTCTCCATATCTATGTACGGTTGGGGAACAGTGGGTGATTATTCAATTTTATGTTTGATCTGCTGCAAGGGGGAAAAAACAGGCTTGTTTATTAACAGCTGCTGATATAGTTACGAATGATAACTATGAAGCTGCTGGTGTGAATTTTGAAGTTGCTGCTCCGAAAACAGACGTAACGTGTCGTTGAATCTGTAGCGACGAATGTGGATCCAGAAGATAGATCCATGAGCTTTGATAAGCTTTGATTGTGAACTCTATACAGTTATGACTATGAATTCTTATGTAGTTACCACCGTGAGCACTCTTCCATAAATTAGGACTGAACTATATAGCTGTGGCTGTGAAATGTGAAGGTGCAAATGAGGTTTGTCTATGAGTCTCGGCTGTGAACTCTGAAGGTGCAACTGATTGAGGACATGGCTATGAAGCTGCGTCTGTGAAATTACTGGTGGAAAGTGCAGTCGTGAATGCTGTAGAGTTACGAATGAAAATTGCGTCTTTCAATTATAGACATAAGAGGTGAAGTTACAATTAAGCTGTGAAGTTACGATTAAACTGTGCACTGTGAAATTAATTTTGTGAAGTTTGCGGTCGTAAATATGATGAAAGCAGCTGTTATTATATAGTATGAATTATGGGACATATGACTTAGAGGTCATGTGGATTATGTGTATTGTAGGACTTGAGGCGGGTGAAGCGAAATGTGGCTTAGAGATGGAAATGGAGAGTGGTCGCTTGGAGGTGTTGGCATAGAGCCTGCGCTCTGACAGACGTACCATTCACTGAGGCTTGTGGGATGATGAGGTGTGTTGTGATGGTGGTGAGATAGAAGAGTGTTTGGGTGGTGAGAGAAATGGGGCAGTGATGCAGGGCTTGGGATAAGGTGACCGGGAGAGGAATGTACTGAACCGACGGCGGTAGTTGAATGATTCAACTGTGGTAGTGAAGGCCGTTGTTGTAGCTGCTGTTGCTGTAATGTCGTATTGTGATGATGTGAAACAGGCGGAGATGCTACAGATGATGAAGAAGTTGTTGCTGGACTGTGAGCATGGACTGATGAGCTGCTAGATTGACTATCTTGATCAGAGTCGTAGCCTTCCTGGATAGGTGATGTCTTTCCGTGGACTTTCATGTGCTTTCTTAATGAGCTGGGATGTGTATAGGACTTATCACAACCTTTCACCTTACAGTTGTAAGGTTTATCACTGGTGTGCACGTGCGAATGCTTCTTCCTGTCTGAGCTGTTGGCAAATCTGCGATCACACCCGTCGTACTCACACTTGAAAGGTTTCTCACCTGAAAAGTAAAAATAATATTTTTAACACACAAAAGACTAAGTTGCATCATATGAGAAATTGTAATGAGATGTATACAAAGAGCAGTATACAGGTGAGAAATTGTAATGTCTGAAAGAGCAGTATACAGGTGAGAAATTGTAATGTCTGAAAGAGCAGTATACAGGTGAGAAATTGTAATGAGATGTATTCAAAGAGAAATATACAGGTGAGAAATACAGATACTTCAAGATATGATATTCACGAAATTATGATCACAACAGAAGGTATTGACACGTTTTATTAGTGGTGTGATTTTTTTCACAAACCTGACGTTACTTGCTCTCCGGGAAGAACCATTGCTGCACAATTTCCTGCTGCAGATTTCGAATGATATGCTGATTTTAGTTATTCATTCGTGATATTACTACGTAAGCATTCAATGCAGATGAACTCATGTTTAATGTCAAATTATCTCAATAATTAGAACGTCGGCCTCGCTATCGGGAAAGAGCGGGTTAAAATCATGATAGGGGTTGGATTTTTTCTTTCTGAGGCAATATTAAAACTTCAAGCTTTACACGTTGTGACGGCAGATACGGCAAATTCGTATTTATTTTCACAGCCTATAAAATCTTCCCTGTACTTATTAGAAGAACAGCTTGCAGTGATGATATATCAACTATCTATGTTTATCAGCGCCGAATACGTGTGCATACGACGGAAACCAGAGCTCTCCAGTGCGAGACATATGATTATACTGTGTGCAATTCTTGCATGTTGAGACCCAGTCATAAACTTTGTTGGTTGTTCTGCGAAGAGTGTCTTCTGGTCTTTCTCTTTATTTTGCCATCTGATACCAATTTTAATGCTTGTAGTTGCAGTCTTGTTTTCATTCATTCTAAGTATATGTAAGTCCATCGTTTTCTTCTTATTGTTGTTTGATGTCTTCTCTTACTTGCTTGTTTGACTTGAAGTCTCCCCAACCAATAATTAAGAGTTTTCTAAGACATTTATTTTCAAATGAATTTAATTTCTTCTCCATTGCATTTGCTATTTTCCAACGTTCTCAACCATATGTTGATATTACAAGGATATTACATCTTAGCTGAACAGTCGTAGTTTGGTATATTTACTTATTGTTTTTGATTTCCGGATGCTTGTTAGGTCGTTGAACGCGCTTGATGCCAACGCAATGCTGGTAGAAATCTCTCTTGCTGTATCTCCGTCTTGTGTCATTTTGCTGTCTAAATAGGAAAACTAATCAGCTATTTAAACAGTTTCTCCATTGAGAATGTTTTTAAAAAAAATTCATGATCTTAATGTTCGAAGTGTTGACCTGAAGGCCAATTTGTTCTGAACAATGACAAAATCGATTCAACATATTTTGTGCCTTAGCAGGAATTGGACTTAATAACGCTAAGTCATCTACAAAATCAAGATAACTAAGCATTATATCATCTGTCCATTTTATACCAAAATGTTCATTTTGGGTGTCATTTTCGTCAATCCAGTCTATACAAGCTAAAAAGCAATGGTGACATAATGCAGCTTTGATTTACTCCTATTCATATCTGAAACCGTTCAGTTTTACTCTTGTTTGTTCTAACACAGAATCTTGAGTTATATAAGGCTTTGATTACTTTTAAATGTCTAGTTTTGAAGCCGTATGTGGCGTGAATTCTCCACCAGAATGTTGTTCGGTACAGATTATTAAATGCATTTAAAAAAAACAACTTTGATAATAATTGGAGATTGAGTTTCCACGGATTCTTCGACAATTGAACAATTTAGTCAATACATGATCGTTGTGGTCTGAATCCAGATTACTCTTCCCACATTGTTAAATCTACAACTCCCATGAGTTTCTTTAAGATCATAATGCATAATATTTTTCATGGCACTGACAACACAGTAATTCCTCGCCAATTGTTACAGATAGATAGATCACATTTCTTTGGTAATTTTACTATAAGTCAATTTTTTTCATTTATGATGCAGTTTTCTTTCTCTCCCCCCTCCTCCTTTTCATGCTTCATTCAACGATCACACTATCCATATCAGAAGTAAATTAGCTAAAATTGGTTTACATGCATAGAGGATTAACATTCTATTCATATTTCCCAATGTGTGCGCATCTCAAGAGAGAGCATACCGCCTGCCTAGAGTACCAATCATAGCATGTAAACCCAAGCTGTTTTTCTTCTTCTTGCACTACGATCTTCAGTAATATTTTGATTATTTGTTTCATCAAACTTAATGCTCAGAACTTTTTACAGCTTACACCTGTTTATATAGTGGTATATAAATACTGCATTTTTTTCAGGTTTATGTGTATGAATTTATTATGCAGTAGATATTGTTCCAATAAAAATAGAATTAAATAGTAAATATTTAAGAGAAAATGTAGCTCAGTTGGTAGTGAACTATCTTCCAGTCCCGGGGATGCCAGGTTCAATTTACAGTTGAACTGAAAATATTTTTTAAGTAACCAACCGCTCCTAGGTCGACACAGACTAAGAAAAATGGGTACCAGATGTTCTGGGAAAGTCAAGGCGACTGACATGCAGAGCACATTATCCATGTGTGGCGTTGGTCATGAAAAACACAGAGCTAACACAGTATTCCCCATACGCCTCAATGGCACGAAAAATGGGAAACTTGACAAAGTAATGGAAGTTATATAAGAAACATGGTTAATAATAAGTATTATACATGAGATATCATTAAGTGTATATATTATAATATGTAAGTGTATAATTCTATAATATATATCATTTAATAAGATTGTTTTACAAAAGAAATGATTAAATAATTGTTCCATAAGATATAGAATTAAGCAAGAATGTTTTACAAGAGATAATAATAATAATGAATAATTGAATCGTATGCTATATGGTTGTGAGAGTTGGACACTCACGGCTGACATAGATAGACTGAATATAAGTGTTTTAAACGAATTTTATACATTTCCTAAAAAAAAGCATAAGAGAAATGTGTACGTAAGAAATGTGGTAGAGAATCTCGCAGATTCACACGAATCACTACTTCCAATAGTAAAACTACAAAAAACTGATATTGTTTGGTCATGTATGTCTCTCAATACGATATTGTAGAATACAGTTGAGGGTTGAAGAAGCAGAGGTAGTAAAAAAAATCATAGATAGATGATATCAAAGACTGGACAAGTCAAGTGTTTTTCCTATGCTCATTCACACAGCCAAGATATAAATCATTATAAAATTAGAGGGACAAGGGCAAAACAAAAGAAACGGGAAATTGACATAACACAAGAAATGTATTCATAGATTGGGGCTGGTGGTGAGACCAAAAGACCGTAGGATACGAAATTGGTGGCGCTATGCTAGGCGACATACTGGTTCTCATGCGCATCTCGGGTGCTGTCATCTGAGAATCATGTTTTAATTTCAGTCACCTGGTTATCCAAGACACACATGGTTTGTGCTACTTAGAATTGTAGTGGCATTTCACATAAAATCTTCAAGAACCGAGTGAGAAGCTTATATTTTAGTGCATTATTCTTTGGAATTCTGTCACTTATCACAGAGAATGTCTAATAGTTGGAATTGTATCTTATTTGTTTATTTTCAGGATTGTTCCCTCTAATCCCTTAGAAATGTCAAATCTACGACCCAGAGGTAAATACTCAAGTTCTAGATAAAATAGTGATCATAAAACAAATTATTGATCATATATTTACAAGACAATTACACATGTGGATGTTGAATGTTCCGAAAGGAGGACGCCGGAATAGCAACATCATCAAAGAACGTGTTGACAAGCATGAACTATAAAACGTGTAGTTTATATATTAAGGTTAGTGACAAGTGACGTAAGTGGTAAATGATTTTGTCATGACATTTTAGAATGATGTAATTTAAAAGAAATTATCATGGTTTTTCTATTGTTTTGTTTCAACATTGGCTATAAACTAGAAGTTGGAAACCTCTTTGGGCGGGTGGCCCAGGTTGAGCATATTTTGTGTGAGAACAAAATGGAAACTATTATTTTTTTTAATTGTATCTTGCAATTGAAAGTACTTTAATCTGTGCAAAGTGGCCAGTTGGTTGGTTGCGGATCCAGCGGTCCATGTGCTCATGCCCTTTGACCCAATGCCATTAAATGGCATTATATTGCTGGGAAGTCTGAATTTTCGGCCCACTGGTTATGCCGAACGTCTCTATTGCTCTAGGCATGAAACCAAATGTTCAAGTCAAAAGGATTGTCAAGTCCTGAGTCACTGTGCCTCTATGATGGGCCTCAGCCATAGGAAAAAACAGTGCTGTCAGTTTCCTCCTCCCCAGTGTTGCACAGAACATCTCTGGCTCCCTCCCAACCACAGAGGGTGCATACATATATTCAAGTAAACATGAAACACATTTCAACAACAAAATAAAAGTATAATAAGCATAATTGTATAGATGACGTGCCATGAAGCTTCTATAAGAAGATAACCTCAATATAACGGCATGTCATCCACTAAGGTTTTCTGTTGCATGGGTGGTATGTCTAGTGGGCCATTGGTGAGACCCACAGTCGCAACCACATGCGTCTAAGTGGCCAGTGAATATATTACTTTAATATCAGCAAACGAACTTGAGAACAAATGACTTTGTATTCCAGTATTCCATGAACATCGGTTGTATTTTCCCCACCCTTGGTATAAAAGGTTGATAACGAGCATCAGTTGACGCGCCGCACACAGAGATGAAAATTGGAACTATGCGAGGTAATGCTAGACGTATTGAATCTCCGGTATAATATACGTTGAATCACTTATACATATGGACCAGAACAAGAACTACATGATGATGAATGAAATGAGTATATAGTTGAGATGGTGAATACATGATGATGTATGGAATGAGTATGTAATTGAGATGGTGAATACCCCGCACACAGAGATGAAAACTGGAACTATACGAGGTAATGCGAGACGTATTGAATCTCCGGTATAATATACGTTGAATCACTTATACATATGGACCAGAACAAGAACTACATGAGTTAACAGCAAAGTTGGAAAAAGTTACCAGCAAGTATAAAATGGAAATCAACAACGGAAAGAGCACGATCTTGGTTAACAAGCGTAGACACAAAATCACAGACCAACATCAAGATGAATGAAATGAGTATACAATGGAGAAGTTGAATACTTTCAAGTACTTCGGATCTCACATGCAGCGATGGAAGATACAAAGCAAAATTAGAGATCTTCTTCTTCTTCTGCGTTCGTTCTCAAACTTCTGCAGATTAGCAGGATGTAGTCCGGAGAGCGGAATGCGTTGTGTCATGGTTTACAGCATTGCTGCGATATCTGCGCCTTTAGGTCTGACACATCCGACGTCAAAATGGCTTTGGATCACTGACCATATATGGGATGGGACAGCCAACTCCATCCCATAACCTCTTTAGTCGCCTTTTACGACATGCGTGGAAGGTAAACAGTGTTGCTATTCTTTGCTCCCCTTTCGGGCCCCGGCAAAACGCAGGCAAAAATTAGAGATAAGGTTGCAATGGATTTAGCTTTTATGTTAAGGCAAAAATTAATGTGGAAAAGCAATATCACTGTTAGTGAAAATCAGTATAACCCACTAAGTGCTATACGGTTGTAAGAGTTGAACACTCACTGCGGTCATGGAGAGACGATTATACCTTAGAATAAAAATATTACAGACGAATTCTACGAATATCCTAAAGAGAACATAAGACAAATGTGTATGTAAGTAACAAAATAGAGATGTATACTCAGGTTCGTAGATAAGGAAGGGGTTTGGGGTGTACAAAACTCCGACTTTGCAATTCTGGACATAACTTTTGTATTAGGTAAAAGGTCTGTAAAAACCCCTCCCATAGCGATTTACCCCAAATAATGTTTACAAATGTCTCGTAATTTACACACGAAAACGGATGAATAACTTTTTTTTAAAAGGTAAAACAATCTCCTTAATGTAATCATATCTACGGCCCTGTTCATGCGGCCCTATACATGTCCACAAGAGCCTTTGTTTTAAGTCGTATAAGTAGCGAAACGATGAAAATTTGCATGATTTGGACATGTAGGCCGACATGATTCCTTGACAAAAACGATACCAAAGGAAACGAGCAAAGGTAGAAGAAGAAGTGGAGTGAAAATAAAATCATGGCCAGACAACATCAAAGACTTGACAGGACAGATTTGTTCCACGTCGGTATCGTTGAAGATAGAAATCACTGAATGTCTGTGTGGTGATGTTTCCAATCTGTACCTCTACGACCCTGGCGGGTTACGGAAATTATAGATAATAAATATATTTTATTGAGAGAGTACCTACTATGCTGATAATGCATAACTATGTACAGAGTGCAGCTAACGAGTTGAGCGCGTGTCTACCGTGTGGAGAGTGCGACCACCGTGTTGAGGGTATGATCATTGCGTTGATAGTACGACCACCGCGTTGAGAGTATGACCACAGTGTTGAGAACAAGATCACAGTATTGAGAGTACGACCACCGTGTAGAGAGTACGCCCACCGTCGTGAGAGTATAATTATCGCGCTGAGAGTAGAATAGTTGTGTTGACAGCATAATCATCGTGTTGAGAGTATAATCATCGTGTTGAGAGTTAACTACCGTTGTGAAAGTAAGATTATCGTGTTGATTAAGATTATCGTTTTGATTAAGATTATCGTGTTGTTTGAGATTATCGTTTTGAGTACAGATAACGTTTAGAGAGTAAGGTCACCCTGTTGAAAGTACGACCACAGTATTGAGAGTACGACTACCGTGTTGAGAGTAAGATAATCGTGTTGTGAGATTCTCGTATTTAGAATAAGATCTCCGTGTTTGGGGTATGACCAAAGCGTCGTCCGTTGTGAGAGTAAGTTTTCAGTTTTGTGAGTATTGAATGCGTCTGCTGTATTCAGAGTACGACTTCCATGTTGTGAGTACGTCTACCGTACTTAGAGCGAGTCTAACCTGTTGAAAGCGCGTTTACCGTATTTATAGTGCGTCCACCTTGTTGAGAGTGCGTCAACCGTGATGAGAGTGCGACTGCCGTGTTATGAGTGCGTTTACCGTATTGACAAAGTGAGGAAGCGATGAAGATCAAAGCTAAATTTCATAAATTGTATTAATAATAAGATCGGCGCCGTTGTGTCTACGACCTGGCACGACGTCCGTTCTAAATCTGCAATTCTTTACGCTTAATTTGTTCCGAACCTGGTCTGGGAACAGGACATCAATGACGAATGGTAGACACATGCATATCTCTATGATAATTTATGAGAAATATGAACCGAACATAAGCCGCACTGTTTGCGACATGATGGTATAGAGATTATTGCAAATTGGATACATTGCGTGATATGTTCGCCATGCCAGCTTGTCTCGTAATCAAATCAGGGCCGCAGATAAACTTAGATTACATGGATAGTTTTCTAAAAATGAAGCTCTTCACTTGCATTTAGAGAACCTTTTTCTGAAATAATAAAGTTCTTTTTTAATTGTATTGTTTCCCGTAGTTTATGTATATATTTAAAACTGATGGGAAGGGGAAGGTTGGTCAGGACTTCACATGTTTAAACCCTTCACACTGTTCTCTCTGTGTCTGCGGGCATGAATCAAATGCGAATTGATTCTACTAATGTTCCGCAGAGCACGAAACCTGTTGCCTGGCGTATATTTTTGTATCCTGGTGTTCGGTTGTTGAAAAATGTTTCAAAAATAGAAAGTCAAACAACAATCAAAACACGTAACGGACGGAGTCCAACTTATTTTAGCCGACAGCTCTTCTATAACGCACAACGGTCTCGGTTGTACTAAATACACTTGTATCAGGTCAGAATCGTGTTTACTATCTTATTTTAAATTGTTCATCTGTTGACTAGCTTCCCCGAGTTGTTGTTATGGTGATATCGCATGCCTCAAGCTCTAGACCAATCGGAAAGTGTTTTAAATTTTTCGTGACTTTAGTTTTGACCAATAAGATCGAATCAGCTTTTAGGGATTATTTTTTGTTCTAGTCAACATTTCAAAATGGTTTAAATATTTATTTCTCTTACTGTTCATGCGTTCTGTTTGTTCGTTTGTTGAGTATTGATCTTCAGTTCCACAATCTCATATCATTACATATCACAGGCTGAAGGTCTCATTACTACAAACAATGAAGTCGATGTCAAACTGAAACATTTGCTCCATATATTGGAACTTTGAAGCAGGGACTCTCAACTTGTTACTGGCTGATACCACCATAGTTAACATTGTAACTAGAGTAATACGTGTTTGTGATGGGGTTTAATCACTACTTATAGTGTTGTTTGTGGGCTCGGTGGTAGAATGGCTAGTGGACCTACGTACAAACACACAACTCATGCTAGTGGTTCAAAAGCCGAAAGTACACATTTCACTAACTATGCAATTGAATGTATTAGTGACACATTACAATGTAAATGTAACAAAAATAAATTGAATTGCAATGTTCTGCTCGTCTGTGTGTTTCCGGAACCCGAAAGGGACGTAAGTTACAGCGATATTGTTGTTACCTGACAGGTATATCATAAAAAACGGCTAAGGAGGTTATAAAGGTGGAGTTTTCTATATCACTTCATCATGATCAAAGTGACACAGCATCCATTATGAAGTAGTAAATGTCTGGCCGAAAGGTGCAGATACCTCAATTCAGCTGTAAATAATTACAACGCATTCGATTATCTTGATTACATACTGCTAATCTGTAAGAGATTGAGAATACATCTTTCTAATCTGTAAGAGATTGAGAATACATCTTTCTAATCTGTAAGAGATTGGGAATACATCTTTCTAATCTGTAAGAGATTGAGAATACATCTTTCTAATCTGTAAGAGATTGAGAATACATCTTTCTAATCTGTAAGAGATTGAGAATACATCTTTCTAATCTGTAAGAGATTGAGAATACATCTTTCTAATCTGTAAGAGATTGAGAATACATCTTTCTAATCTGTAAGAGATTGGGAATGAATGCAGAAGAGGAAGAACACAAAATTACACCGTTCTATACAGGATAGCGGGCTCTGTGCATCTGTTACCGCCAAGATACCTGGTTAGAATCCTACCACAGGCAAATGCGCATCCGGACCGTTCAGAAAGCAATGACAAACTACTGAACGTATTTATGTTGCCTAAAAATGAATATAGCTGCAACATTCTGGGTTGATGGCTACATTCTGAATGATGCCAAGTAAACAGGATATACTTGTTTAAGATTTGGTTAAGTAAAATGTACCTCGTATGATGAAGTACGCCTCATTCAACCGCGGAAATTAGTCCAATTTGGTTATATCAGAGCTTTTAGTCGTCTAAGGCAGCAGGTCGTGGTAATCCAGCCACACAACCTCTAGAGTTATAAACAGAACATATTTCAATTACTATGTATTTTATACAGTAATGTTGAATATTGACCGAAATTGGTAGCGTATCCTATTCAGGACGTATCCACAAGCCCATCATTTTTTAGCTATAGTGGAACTATTGAACTGAGTGGAAGTACAAATTTCTCACGCAATGAGTAACATTCCAGCGATGTAATGTTCCAATACTTTTGCAACGGATCAATCGATCATGGATCAGCAGATTTAACCCTATATCCTTCTTCTTCTTTCTGTCCTCGTGTACCTTTCGGTGTTGTGGGGAGAGTGAGTTTACGGTCTTTTTCTCTTCTATTTGCTGTTATATTTCCGAGTGTCTCTAATACACGGTCTATCCACCTTTTGCGAGGGCGTTCAATAGGTCCAAAGAAAGCGCCTTTCAACACTATTTTCTTACCAACATTGTGTTATCAGTGTCAAACTTGGACATTAAATTGTAGAACAATACATAAGATTAACACCACTGAAATTAAATGTGTCAGACGTATGATTGGAGTTAGCTTGAGAGACAAAATCAGGAATGAAACACTAAGGAAACAATTAGGGATCAAGTCAGCAATAGAATACACCAAGAAACAAAAAGTTAAATGGTACGGCCACATAACCAGACAGAAAGAGCAAAGTATTATCCAAAAACACTTAACAAACGATACCAAAACAGTCGACCTATTGGACGCCCTCGTAAAAGGTGAATAGATAGTGTATTTAGAGAAACTCGAAAATATAACAGCGGAAGAGTCAAATAGAAGGGCAAAAGACCGTACACTCACTCTCCCCTCAACACCGAAAGTTACATGAGGACAGAAAGAAGAAGAAGAAGAAGTTCAATAGGTCTGCTGTTTTCGTGTCGTTTGTTAAGGAATTTTTGGATGATACTTTGCTCTTTCATCCCTATATAGTATTGTGTAATTTATTAAAACAATTTTTTAGCAACAAACCGATTGGACTCATATCTTGGTAAATTTTGTGTTCACAATTCAAAAAGTTGTTTCCCTGTAAAGCCATATGGTTAAGATGAATCCCTGAATCTTTCAAGGTGATACACGATTAATGTGATATTACACTTGTATTTGAATTTGTAAAAACAATTCTTCTAAAAAAATGTACAAAAACAAATGCTTTTAATTTGTTTAAACGATTAAAAAAAATTACTTTCACATCAGTTATTTTCAGCCCCGACGGCAGGTTGCTGGCATGTGGTATACCTTTACCTTACTTCAGTTAGTTTCCCAAAAAATGAAATAGTCAGTATTAACACCACTTTAGTTTACTTTTTCACTCAGTTTTTGGCCAAATAAACCCCTTTTACTTCTAAATCGCACATTAAATAGAAATGGGTACCACACCCACAGAAACATTAATATACAACATTTCATAAGCTTCTCTTTATTTGGCATAGTATGCATATCTGAATCTAGTACCTGAAATATTCCAAAAAACATATGTTGATCATGAAAAACCTAGATAATAGTTCGGATTATTCCATCTACGAATGGTAGTTCAGAGCTAATAAAGAAATGTGGCGTGATGCTGCGGTGCTGATGTGTGACGTTTTTGAAGGGTGCCATCCTGGTCTGGAGAAAAGTATTGCGTTGATTGATCTTGAAGATACATATAATAAGGTTCCGTGTGAATATCTTATAAAGTTGCTCATGCTACTACCGGTGGACGACTTTATAGGTCGATGAATATCATCAGCTTCGTACGAAAAGAAGGTGATACTACGGTGTGGTATTTTGCCCTCGGAGACTACTACAATTTATCTAGGACTGTCACATAGTTCGCTTATTTCGCAGTACTGTGTAATGTCTGCACGTAATGATAACAAACCAACAATTGATCGTTCACGGCAGGATACTATCTTTTGCTGATGATAATTTGCTGTACAGGCAGAGAAAGAAATGGCACGCGATTACAAAAGAATTGCGAAGGGAACTAGACCGCTTGGATTCCCGGTGTTCGGAGTCTGGCGCGATGTTCAACCAGAAGAAGCCTGCTTGGTTTTCTCTTAACAATCTTCCCTAACTCAACCCCTATTTACGGGATTGGAAGCAAGTTCAATATCACAGCAAGCAGAGAGAGAGAGAGAGAGAGAGAGAGAACGAAAGAGAGGGAGGGAGGGAGAGAGAGAGAGAAAGGAACTGTATTTCAGTGAGTACATCACACTCTGATGTGCCTGGAATGCAAAGCTTTATCAGCTGACGAAACGGGAGAAAGTATACAGTAGGACAATGAAGTCACGTGACACGAAAAGAAGAGCGCTTTACAAAACATCCGAAATTAAAATAGCTTGACAAACGATGCCTACCACAATCTAGAGAGGGCACTATAGCGACTCAACCTTGAAAATAAATGTATATGGAACAAAAGAAATCCCGACAGTTGTAGTAGTGTTCATGCTGAAGACTAGTGTGTGTAAATATCAAGTAGGAAACACAATAAACAGGTATATTCTGGCAGATAATCAAATGCTAAGTGCATTTACAAAAAGATTTCATCTTCAGCAGTCCCTTTTGAAAAACCAGTGGAAATAACCCAAAAAAAGTTACAGTAGAGGGTTTGTACATTGAAAAGAATCTGCATTTTCAGATAAATGAAGACAGCTTTCTGGCCTGAAGTATAATGTTAGAACTCCAAGGAAGTACAAATATGTATGTTATTATTGTTCTTTATGTAGGGTTAGAGAGTTCAGCATTCGGCTGCTACGCCCGCGTGTTGCCGGGTCCCGAAAGGGGAGCAAAGAATTGCAAAACTATTTACCTTCCATGCATGTCGTAAGAGGCGACTAAGGAGGTTGTGGGATGGAGTTGGCTGTCCCATCCCATATAGTGTCAGTGACCCAAAGCCATGCTGAAGTCTGAGGTGTCAGACCGAAAGGCGCAGATATCGCAGCAATGTTGTAAACCATGACACAACGCATTCCGTTCTCCGAACTACGTCCTGCTGATTTGCAGGAATTTGAGAACGAACACAAAAGAAGAAGAAGAAGCATTCGGCTTGAGATCAGTCATGGGACAATTCTATACAGCTATTGTTAGTACCGGATAACTGTTTCGTTCAATGTGGCTGTACGAATCAATACCACTAGATGGACACTCGGGGTGGACTTTTGGCTTTAACTTTCTTGCAATCTCAAAACATGTTTTCATATATAAGTATCGATTTAATCTCAATAGTTTTCATATACAAGTACTGATTTCATCTCAGTAGTTTTCATATACAAGTACTGATTTCATCTCAGTAGTTTTCATATACAAGTACTGATTTCATCTCAGTAGTTTTCGCTTTACAATATTTATTACAGGTCACACTGATGTTATTCTTTCCTTCCCGTTCGGACCCAGGCAACACATGGGCAATCATGATTGAAACTGCAAACATTCCAGTTTCTCTTTATTGAAGAATTCACAGGGGAGATTAACGTTCGGGGTTGTCTAAGCTGATATCCAACCTCTCTAGTCGGTTTTTACGACATGCATGGAAGGTGACAGTATTACATCTTCTCAAAGTCCTGCAGATTAGAATG